>OZ038374.1:45040873-45138372 GCA_964036015.1 Leptarthrus brevirostris
CGCCTTACCCATCATCTCCCACAACCCACCAATCAACCACACACACCACACACCCTACTACTCACTACAACCCAGCACCCACTTACCCAAACTCTAAAAGCACTCTCAGTACAAGGCACCTTGTAATTAAGGTGTAGATGTGAGGCACTTTATAAAAATTCCTAGATATATTCCTTTGATTCAGTGGAGCGATATTCTAATTGCTCCGAATCGATTCAATATCGCTCCAGGAGCGGTTCGGATCGATTGAAATTAAAAATAATAACGATCCGCTCCGGAGCGGTTCGATAACAGAATTGGAAAATAACGATCCGCTCCGGAGCGGTTCGATATCAGACTTGGAAAATAACGATCCGCTCCGGAGCGGTTCGATATCAGACTTGGAAAATAACGATCCGCTCCGGAGCGGTTCGATATCAGACTTGGAAAATAACGATCCGCTCCGGAGCGGTTCGATATTTTCATAACGCTCCAGGCCGCATCGATACGTGGAGCGGAGCGATATTTTGTATCGGTTCGGAACCCTGACTAATTGGATTAAAAAACAATACTCGGTTTGAGTCCGCAGTCAAAAACAGATCAAGTACTGAGGGATTAGACGAGTTAAAGAAGGTTGGCTGAGAGTTGACTGGACTGAGGTGAATTGATTGTATTAAGTGTAAAATTCGGTCAGCCAAAAGATTGGGTCGGATAATGTTCACGTTGAAATCCCCACCAACAATCACAGTATCGTAGTGCTGTGTAGCATTATATAAGCAACCTTCAAATTCAGTTGCACTTTCGCAGCTAAATTTTCCCGGAGGGCAGTATACAGCGGTCAGCAAACACCTATCAAAACCTGAGGAGACCTCAACACCCAAAAACTCCACTTCACTGCCGTTCTGTGATAGTATCCCTAATGTATATCGCTACTCCTCCTCCTGTACGTGATACTCGATCATTCCTAAACAAATTGTAACCGGGAATGGATACCATTAGTGAAGAAATATCGCTGTTTAGCCAGGTTTCACTAACAAGAATCGCGTGAACATCAGTCCCAGAGAAGATCTCACGAAACTCATCAATCTTGCCGCGCATACTTCTCGCGTTCAATGCACAAACATTAAGTCCATTTGTCTGATTACAAAAAATTTTTAATAGGATTCTCACTCTATCCAGGCCCATAATGTTATTTAGATTCATAAACAGGCACCCGACTGTCACTGCATTCACACTTAAGGATCACCCCAAACAGCAAAAGAAAAAATTCATAAGGCAATAACCATCTTTGCAGTAGTAACTTTAAAATAAATTCATTAGGAACTTCGATAAATCTATCTAATTTCAAAATAAATTCATTAGTAACTTCAACATAACTAAAAAACTAAAAATTAAGCTTAAAACACTCATCATAAATAGACAACTTTGCATAAGTAATTTCAAAATAAATTCACTAGAAACTTTAATATAACTATCTAGAGATCCAAGAACTAAACACTTTCCACTCATTATAAAAAAGAAAAAAATAAGAATAAAAATGACTTATAAGAAAATAATTAACTGAATAATAACCTGAATATTGAACTGATATGTAACCTATTCATCTTCATCAGCTCCCAAATCGCGCCAAAACAAGAAAACTATCAGCATATCAAGGCGCGCAGTTGCTCCGCGCTCGTGATCCCAATCAATCCATCACCTTCGGCTATCTTAACATACAGAGAACCATTTCTCGTAAAAGCAGCAAAGAGTTTCCCCTGTTTCCGATGTTTGATTGCCTCCCGGAGAAGAAAGTTGTTGTTTGGCGTCAGACTCTCGCTGGCAACTATATGGCTGGCAGAGGAGAATCCGTCCAGCTGTGATAACTGCAGCCCTTTACATTTGCGAAAAGCTGACAAAAATGCTTTTTGCTCAGCATGCCCAGAGAGACGAACAACTATCGGAGAATTAACAGCAGGAGATCTCGCCTTCAATCTAAATGCATCAACAAATGGTGATATTGGATGCCTTAACAGCGCAGCAATATTTGTAACTATCTGTATAATGTTCTCATTGGGGCAGCTGGGAATGCTTCGTATGACGACATCACTTAGTCGCTGTGCCTGCAGAATACGTTCAGCTTGCATTTGCAGAGAGCACTGATTGCTTTTCAACTCCGAGATAGCTTTCTCGCAGTCAGCCAGACGATTGTTGAGAGAGCGAATGGACTCGTCAATTCTGCTTGTGATGCGCTCTTCGAACTGCTGAAGAAGACATTAAATTTTGGCTACGAGACGAGATTCCAAAAGAGCCATGTCCCCATTAGAAAGAGTCGAGTGCGGTGCAGACTCAGCGATATTTTTAGGTTGCTGCTGTGGCTGGAGCTTACAGGCTGCATTACGGGTCGTCATCGGTGTTATGTTCTCTGAGCCAGAGTTCACGCGCACTTTGTCCCTCTGCTGTTCCCTAGATGCCATTTATCGTTTCTCTTTGCTCAGCGTTCACTACGTCACGTAAGAGATCAACGGATCACAACCACAACTCTAACTAGGTGTGAGATGCCGTAAATTTAACGGACTGATTTTTACAATTATAAAGTGTTTATCTATATAACGATATAATTATCGCGTACAATAAAACACTGCCAATCAAACAATCTCACGCCTACACTACAACTGCTACAATTTAGCGGAATAAAAAACACCGGTTATTGTAGGAATAATCGTAATTGAAAGCGGGAGCCGATTAAACACGTCTAACCTCTAGCGATACTCATACTCACTCATGATATACCATTGGTGCAGGACCAAGCACCAATCAACCAGAAAATGTATCGTTTGCCAGAGACGCAACGAAATGTAGTAAACGAACAGCTTCGCAAAATGCTAGAAAACGACAGTGCAGCCAAGTAAAAGCCCTTGAAATTTACCTCTCCTAGTCGTCCCCAGGAAGGCGGGACCAGATCCCGATCTCGCCAACGGCTATCACCAAGTGCTCGTCCTCAAGATCGACCAAAAACCGCGTTTAGCACCAATTACGGCCACTATGAATTTGGGCGTATGCCATTTGGGCTCAAAGGAGCTCCGGCCTCATTCCAACGCTTGATGAATTTCATCCTAACAGGATTACAAGGCTTGGAATGTTTTGTCTATCTAGAAGACATAGTCATCTACGGTAAAAATCTTGCGAACAACAATAATAAGCTCCGCAAAGTATTCAATCGTTTGAGAGAGAACAACCTCAAACTGCAGCCCGAAAAGTGCCAGTTTCAGAAAAAAGGGGTGGTTTATCTAGGCCACAAGTGTTCCAGTGAAGGAGCACTTCCAGACCCCAGTAAAACGGCTTGCGTCCAAACTTTCCCAATTACTATCGAAAGTTCATCCCCGACTACTCCAAAATTGTGCGTCCGATAACGAATTTGCTCCGCAAGGATGTCAAATTCACATGGACCGAGAAGTGCCAGGAGGCATTCGAGAGGCATTAGGAGCCGTCCTCTTGCAAGAAGAAGCCCATTCCCGATCATCCCACCTACGCCAGCCGTACACTGAAAAGAGTTGCTCGCCATAGTCTGGGCTACGTGTAACTTTAGATGTTACTTGCAAGGCCGAAAATTTACGGTCTATACGGACCATAAGCCTCTCAAAGGCGTCTTTAATGTTAAAGACCCCACTTCCCGACTGGTGAGATTTCATCATAAACTTTCCGAATTTGATTATCAAATCGAATACAAACCAGGAAAGTACAATACGAATTCCGACGCATTAAGTCGCATTCCACGGGAAGTCAGGGAAGACTCAAATGGCCAAAACATAATGGTAAAAGCGCAAGTCCACGATAAAATGGATTCGGACTCGGAGGATGAAATAATCTCCATTCCCAAAAATCGCCTAAAATGTAACGCTGTGACCCGGGCTCAAGCGAAAAACGCTCAAATAGAGTCTAAAAGCCCCGAAATACGGGATCACACGCATCACCAAAACGAAATAATTCCAAATATAGAAGAGGTCACTACAGAAAACCCCCCAGATACTAATCCGCTAATTGACGATAAACCCAAGCCCGCTGAAATAATCACAAGCCCCAAGGAGATACAAACGATCTTACATGATTATCACCACTCTCCTTTTGGCGGCTTTCAGGGCGTAAATAAAGCATACAAGCGGATTCGAAGGAAGTACTGATGGAGGCGCATGCTTAGCGATATCAAGAAATACGTTAAGCGTTGCTCAAAATGCCAAAAATGAAGGCATCACCTCAGTTCAAAATGCCGATGGTCATCACGGACATCGCAGAACAGCTCTTCGACAAAGTCTATCTCGACATTGTTGGTGCACTCGAGGAAACAGACTGATCAAGGAAGCAACTTCCTTCGTGACCTGTTTAAAAAGGTTTGTAAACTGCTACGGGTGAAGAAGTTACAAACTTCTGCCTACCACCCACAGTCAAGCGGCCCACTTGAACGGGCACACAGCCCGTTAATCGAATACTTGCGTACCATAGTAGACGAAAATCCCAAATCATGGGACCAATATCTGTGAACCGCTGCATTCGTGTACAACAACAGTGGACACAAAGGGACGAAATTAACTCCCATGGACTCCCTTTACGGCTTCACAGCGGATATTCCGTCAAATTTAAAACGAGACCCTGAACCCGTGTATAATCACAAGAGCTACTATCAGATCCTACGATACAAGCTCCAAAGGTCTTATGCCACGGTACGCAAAAATCTGCTCGCTAGCAAACAACGCTCGAAATTATACTACGACAAAGCTGTTCGACCCCTATCGTTTCACATAGGTGAAAAAGTCTTACTCAAGAGCGAAAATCGAAAACATAAGCTCTCTCAAATCTGGGTAGGACTATATCTGGTAACCGGTATACCATCATCAGTGAATACAACCCTAAAAATGGGCAAGCGTACAGTTACGGTTCACAACAACCGTGTTAAGCCATTCTATGAATAAATAATTTCAATTGAAAAATTTTTTTTAAACGCGTCGTGGCGTGCTACCACAACCTACGGTCGTGATGAAGATCGTAACGCAAAGCCAGCACAAAATCAAGAAAGGAAAAACGAAAAAGTCCTTTAACAACTCGGTCCAATCGGGTCCAAACCAACCTTAATTATAAATTTTTTATTTCTTATAACCTTTTTACTTAATTTCGAATCACTTAACGTAAAAAGTCCCACTTCACCTATTAAACTTGCTTAAAACTACGAAGTACCAGGCAACAGGACTTCACTATCTTTTTGCACAGCACCCCATAATTAAAAGAACGACTCCTACCAAAAGTCGAACCCTAGACTACAAATCCGAAACAACTCTTGTGCAATTCCGTCAGAGACTGGACGACCTAAAGCCCATCTATTTAATGCTATATCTAGAAATTATTCTTGATGGCAAACTGAATTGTTGTTACGCCCTACTTGGCTTATTCACCCCGCGATGAAAGGGGATAATTATAATAACATTTTCTTTTAATGCCTTGATCACTCTAACCTACTTTGCATAAGGCCAAACCTTCCCACTATGTTTAATCATTATCTCCTAGTTTCTTTCTTTTCTCGCCCCCAAGGCTGGGATAGAAACTTCTTCCTGGTAGTCCCTTGCCCTGAGGTCTTCCTCAACTACCTTAGAAATACTGTATTCAACAGTAGATATCAAAACAACTACCCAAAGGTAACCAACAATTATATCCACCCCCAGTGATTTAGAAATTTCTTCCTGGTAGTCCCGTGTCCTGAAGCCAGCCGTCGGATATAAAAAATCCGCATCAAACAATTTCAGAACATTACACTGGAAAATACATATGAAGTCTACGATGGTCTACGTGGTCATATCCGTTTTCCGATGTTGACAAAATATCCAGCATCGGATTTCGGATCTGACCTGTAACATTCCTTCCTCCTAGGAAAAAGATAACTATTCTTTGAAGAGGAATAGTTATTATTTGAAATTGTCTAGTCAGGGATACTTTCCTAATAAAAGTCGTGTGACGAGAGGAGTTCTTCGGCTTCTGTAGTATTTGGTATCATCGTTTAATTTTTGTTCGTCACCATGAACTTTACTGAGGTAGTGACTCGTGCGGGGATCACCGTGATCTCCCAACATACTGTACGGGTGGTCTACGGGATTTACGTTTCATCGATTTCCCGGAACTGGGGTGGACCGGTTCGTATTGTGTTGTACCGGCCCAAGGAATCCCCCGTGACCATTTGGTCGGCTCCGGCGACGTCCAGAGTGTACTACCGGGTGAATTTTGTTATTAGTACCGGGGTCGGTTTCTGGTAAGTTTGTTTTTGTCAGATATTGGTAATTTGTATGTTTATTGGTATTTTTTATTTCAGGTGGTTTCTTGGTGGTCACTTGAGTGACATTCTATGAACCGCCGTCTTCTTTGCCCGCCCTGGAGCTCTATGTTGGGGACTTGTTGGATAGAGAGCCTGCAGTGGTCGCCAGGAGTGAACCTGCTTCAAGTGAGGAGGGGTGGTAACGGACCTTTATACGAAAATAATTTTTGAATAAATTTTGAATAACTCTCTAATGGAGTGTGTTTCTTCCTTTTCTTCCCTTTTTTGTTTTTTGTTTTTATGGTTACGTTGTTTTTTGGTGGGTTCTTCATTATACTACTTGGGTAAAATCTGCGTTGAGAAGGAAGAATTTTGTTGTTTGTTGTTTCTTGGAAGGTAAGAATTACAGTTTAAAGATTGGTTTCTTAATCGGCGTTGGAAGATTTTATTAAAAAAACTGAAAAATTTTGTTGCATTTCAATAATTTTATCGGCGTTGAAAAACTTTTGAATTTTTATGGTGTTGGTGAATTTAAACTTTAAAAATTTTTGATGTTGGGAAGATCAAATATGGAGAATTTTTGTTTTTGCACTTAAACTGCGGATAAGAAGGAGATAATAAAATAAAAAAATGGTTGTATTTGCTCGTACTCGGTGTTAATAAAATTGAATTGGTGTCTTTATAATGGATAACTGTTGTTAATGTGGGATTTTTCCGACCTTCGGGAAAAATAAAATTTAAAAGTGATGAAGCTTGTTGCTTTATTATAATTTTTTTTTGTGTTTCGTAGTAAATGTTTCCTAGTTTTATTATTTATACGAGTTGGATGGATTTAACTCTGGGAAGCGTTTGGGGTCTTTGAAGTGTGTGTGTTTTCGGGAGTGTTTGGTTGTTGTTTTGTGGGGGTTCGTATAGATTGGCTGCATTGGTACATTGTTTTGAGGGGGCGGTGCATTCCGCTGGCTGATCCATAGTGTGACTTTAGCAGTCACATGTTTAATTATAATGTACCCTGTTATGACCAACACCAGTCGGGCACAGGTGATATGAACTATTGTTGGGGAGGCTAAAGAATATAACCAAGTGTTGGGTCTTTTTAATTTGATAAGCGTATCCCTGGGGGTTAATTTTGCCCTTAACTGGAATCTGGGGTTTTCTTCTAGTGTGTTAAATAATAGTTTAATAACACTTGGTTGCTTTCGTTATAGGGGTGGTTAGTCTGCCAATATATGTGTCTTCTTCTATGTTTTTGCACACCTTTTGATATTGACGGATATTTGATGGTTTAAGAAGTAAAAATGCCTGGGTGTGTATTTGACTTGCTATGTGTGAGTAAGCAAACTCTCAGTGAGTGGTTATTTTCCGTATGGATTGGGAAGCATCGGATTTGTTGTAGTTTAAATTTGGGAATGTCGAATATAGGGAGGGTGAGGCGAATTACAAGTTTCGAATTACAAGGTTCGAATTTCGGTTGTTTGGTAAAGAATGCATAGGCAGTTTTTGGGATTCTGCCAGGCTGAATGGGATATATGGTAAATTTCTAACAGCTCACCTTGTAAAATTAGTAATGAATCGATTTGGTTATTCATACTTGATACTATTTTATCTAATAGGGCCTGCTGTCTAAACTCTAGTTCGACCATTTGGAGAAGGAGGCTAGAAATAATTTCCTGTATTAACTGTCTAGCTTGTAGTTCATCCGTCAAGTTGTGCAGAACATTCATTTGAAGAGTTATTTGCCTTTGACGTTCTGCCAGTGACGTTAAGGGTTTCTGAATTCTTTCAAAGGTTGTCTTTACTACGGTAATCTGTTGTTTCTCTAGGTCGGCGAGTGCTTGGGTATTTGTTTCAAGTTCGTCCAAGCGACTGTATTTCGGGATTTAGGTACGGCCTCCTTAATGACGTTGGTGCGTCTCTTAATGTTCTCCATCAGCCCATGAACATGTTTTTTCTGCATTTCTCACAGGCCTGTTGCTGATGAATGATTTCCACAGAGTTGGTGTACTTAATGCTCTGCTCGCTCCGCCAGTATTTTTTGGTTTTCCAATTCAGACAGGTCCAGTTCCGTTATGACGTAAGAATACAGAGACACTCAATCACTCAATGTGCGCTGTGGGTCAACGCGCCGACTGAGGAGTACCTCTGGAAAAATCTTCACAGCTGGGACAGTAAGGTGGGCCGTCAACTCATTTAAAGCCTACAAATCTCCCGTAGTTGACGGCATCTTCCCAGCTCTCCTGCAGCAGGGCCTAGATGATCTGTTGCCAACACTCATTAAAATCTTTAGGGCCAGCTATCAACTCAGCTATATCCCCAATCTGTGGAGAGAGGTAAGGGTAGCCTCTATACCCATGGGTGGGGGGGCGACCAATGGCTCAACCCAAGGCATATCGTCCGATAAGCCTATCCTCATTCCTTCTTAAGTAAATGGAGAAAATTATTGATCAATATATCAGGTACGGTGCTCTCAAAGAGAAGCCGCTACCTGAAAGCCAGCACGCTTATCAAGTGGGTAAATCAATCACAAAGCACTACACAGTCCAGTTGAAAAACTTGAGGATGCTTTCAATGCTAGAGGTGTTGCTCTCTGTGCTTTTCTTGATATTGAAGGTACTTTTGACATCTTCCTCTTTCTCATCCATTGAGGGAGCGACCATTGACAGAGGTATTAATCTGCCGACGGTCCGATGGATTGGGGTAATGCTGAGTAACCGGAACATCACGGCGAGACTGGGGGAGAAATCGGTAACAGTAAGGGCCACCAGAGGTTGCCCTCAGGGGGGAGTTCTTTCCTGCTGTGGTCACTTGTTGTCGATGATCTCGTAGTTAAACTGACTGATGCTGGCTATGAATACAGGGCTACGCAGATGACCTGGTTATTACCATCATGAGCAAGCAGGACATAACATTATCAGTAAGACTGCGAAATGCTCTCAATATGGTACAATCTTGGTGTACTAGGGAACAGCTCAAAGTCAACCCTGTTAAAACAACCATTAGACCATTCACAAGAAAAAGGAAGCTAAGGTTAGAGGTTCCTACTCCTGAAGGAACACGGATAGAATTCACAAATATGGTCAAACATCTAGGAGTGATTCTAGATCAAAGACTCACATGAAATCCTCATCTAAATTGGGCCACAGTCAAGGCTATGACTGCCCTATATTCTTGTCGAAGACTCTTTGGCAAAACATGGAGTCTAAGGCCTTAAATGACCCTTTGGGCATATGAAACAATTATAAGACCCGTGCACACCTACGCAGCACTCGTATGGTGGCCAAAAACTGAACAAAAGACATCGCAGTCCAAATTGCAAAACCTGCAAAGGTCAGCATGTATAGGAGTTGCGGGTGCCATGGGAACATGCCCCACGGCAGCTATGGAGGCTCTATTAGACCTCCCCCATTACACCTACACCTAAAGAAGGAGGCCACCTCAAGCGCGATAAGGCTGCTTGGCACCAATTTCCTCTCAGCAGGTAATTGGCCTGGTCACAGGAAAATTCTTGAAGAATTCATGGATGAACCGGTGATCAACTCAATCTCAGAAGCCATGCCGTAAAAGCACAACTTTGACATATCATTCAAGCTGATCCTTGAGAGCAGAGATTACTGGCTCAACAATAGACATATCTCTGAGAAGTGATCTCTGGTTTGGTACACGGATGGATCCAAGATGGAAGACAGAACGGGTATCGGGGTCTACGGACCGAGAATAAGGCTGCACAAATCGCTCGGTTCTGAACCAACCATCTTTTAAGCAGAGATACATGCCATCGAACTCTGCGTACGTGAAATTACTAATATAGGTATACGCGGTGCTAAAGCTGAGCCGAAAAGCCGACAAGCAATGCGCATCAGGTCATGGGAGGACAAACGCAAGCGCTCACACTGGATAAACACTCCAGGGTTAAGACAGGCAAAGAGGTTTATAACCTACTCAAAACAGAAAACGGAAGTGCTGCTCTCGCTCAGCAGACAAGATCTTATGCTGATAACAGGACTTCTAACTGGTCACTTCCCCCTAAGCACCTGCTGCTTCTGTTTGTAAGAGGAAGAGACAGCGGAACACATCATCTGTCACTCTAAGGCCCTCGGCCGTATCAGGCTCAGACATCTTGGTGGGGCTTTTCCATCACCACCAGACAGAGCTTAGGCGGCCCCCAAAGAGATCTTAGGTCTAATTAAAGAACTAAAGCTTGACTGGGTAGCTTAGATTTTGACATGGATCAAGTCACAAAAGATCATCATGGTCGCAGTGACTCAAGGATGTTGCTAGTCCTTGATCCGCTCTAAATAATTTTTTTTATGTATATATGGCTCTTTATTTGGCACAATCGTTATAAAGCGTAAAAATCCTACAAAAACTAGCTACCCTAAAAATCACATAAACATTAAAAAGACACAGTAATAAAGATCAAAAAGAACATAACAAAAAATGACTCAATATACTACGTTACTGTAAATAGGTTAAATAAAAAGGACTCTAAAACTTGAAGGCAAAAACCTGTAAAAAAGAAAATACAATGAAATTTTGAAATGCCTCCAAGCAAGTGCCAGCTCTAAGAAAAGTTCCTTAAAAATTTGGAAAAAATTCCGAAACTAAACCTAGAGCTAAACCTAAAACGAACGAGCACAATGAACCGAAACCGAAAAACTTAAACTGGAACCTTATTGTCTGAGTGTTCACAGAGGGTAGATGCAGCACCGGGCGAAGTTCCTACTTCGGGAACCACTGCTCCCAAGCAAATGCCCTCTCCGTAGAGCCGTTCGCCACTTTTCTAGTCCTCCGGGAGCACTCATCCAAACATGTTCTAGACGAACGCACAAAAATTTCGAACCGATTAGAGTCCCGCGGGACCAGTCTGCAGAGTCATTGACGTCTGCAAACTGCTCCCATCATCCTCCCAGTTCTACGATTCCAACGTGAGACTTGTCCTTCCCGCAGCACTTGCAGCAATACCAAAGCAAAGAGAAGCTTCGTGGACAAGCTGCTGCAAGTCTGCGGCCTGTTATTCCCAGTGAAACACGAGGCTTCCGTTCCGCACCGACGATAAAGGTTGCCAGGTGCAGTTGAATGTGTCGGCCTTCGTTGCCATGAACTCTAGGCGTAATCGCCTCTTCAATCTGGCAAGGAAGTGGTTCTTAAGTGCGTGTGTGTGAAACTGTGGGTTAGTGGGCTGTTGCCCAGGCTCGATCCGCATGCAGTACAGATGAATTGTCGATTTAGCAAGTGTTAAGATAAAGCTTATCAAGCAATTTACCTGGTTACATGTCCTTGGCCCCAGTAAAAACGACGTTCTTGTAATGCTGAATGTCGGGCAGATATGCTGGCACATATCGCGAACAAGATTATTAATGTCGCACAAGGTCGGGCACGTGAAGTATCTGTGGAACAGGGTTCCTTCACCACCACAAACCGTGCAGACTCTTTGAATTCTTCGATCGATATGTGACAGCTGGTTTGGATGCACGAGGCTGTGATGGAGCAGTTTGAATGCCACATCAGAGTCTCTGTAATTGGACAGATAACTATAGATGACTCTGCTAGTTATGGTCCCCATTACTCCCAAGTCCACCCCAAGATGTGCGCGCCATCTATTAACCCCTAAGGTATCCGTAGGATTTACTCCTACGAAGAGCTCGCGCAGCCTACGTGAAGTGAGTGTACTGAATGTCGTGTGCGGTGGTCGATTCGTTACGAATGCGTTTATCACCTCAGTAATAATAATAATAATAATAAGGCCCCCACACCAGCATGCAAAAAAACATTAGCAACCAAAATACGAAAACACGCCCACACACAACAATCAGGGGAGCATAGACAACACAGATCGCAAATCCTTAATAAGAGTCAGGTCAAAAACAGGACACATATTCACGGCTCTACACATGCGATTTATAGGCTCATGCATACCATAGTTAGACCGAGAGTGAACAACATATAGTAAGGCAATCTCCTTAAGCTATACGGAGTATGCCTATAAGAAACCATACCTGCGAGAGTGCAAAAATCTATGTTCGAGCTCAAAAGTTGGTGAATAAAGACTAGGTTAGCAACTCTCCGTCATTCTGCTAACGAGTGCATATTAAACAACCGGAGGCTATACACATAAGGAGGAAGCCTGAGTGGATAATACGGAAGGTCACTTAGCGCGAACCCAACAAATTTCCGCTGCAGCGACTCAATGCGTCTAGAATAAACAGCATAGGAGGGAGACAAACCTGAGATGCATACTAGAGAATTGGCCTAACAAAAGAAAAGAATAAGCGAATTTAGGATTTTCTGATCAAAAAACTCCCTTGACCACCGCTTTACATAACCCAGAACTAAATTACTCTTAGAAATAATATAGTTAATGTGCAGAGTGAAATCGAGTTTTCAGCCAAGCTTCAGACCAAGGTCAGTAACGGACTGCACACGACAGATATCAGTTTCTGCAAAAGTATAATCAAAGACAAGCTGATTTTGATTTCTAAAGCATGACACAACTTCACATTTCTCCAAGTTAAGCTGAAGGCCATTAGATCCACACCAGTTCTTAAAGGTATTTTAATCATCCTGAAGGCAGGAATAATCCTAACGGTTTCTAACGTATGAGAAAATCTTCATATCATCTGCGTAGATTAAGGCTTTGGAGTGCTTAATCAGAGGGACAATGTCGTCAATGGCAAGAATAAACAACAGCGGTACACCAGATGAATCCCTAACGACTCTAGACAAAGTATTACGGAAAGATACTCGGTATGTCCTAGCTTTTAAATAAGAGCAGATCCAGTCGAGCAATAAAGGAGGAAAACCCAACTTTTAAGTTTAATCATAATCATAAAGTGAGGGAGCTTGTCAAATGCGTTGCTAAAGTCGGTGTAGGCGCAGTCAGTCTGCAGACCCTGTTGGAAGGCAGAGATAATGTGGGAGGTAAATTCAAATAGGTTAGTTGTCGGCGATCTACCAGGTAGAGAGCAATGTTGATTAGATGAGATTAACCGCTTACATTGCTCTACAAGCTGTGAATATATAGCAGATTCGCAAAATATAGATCAAATATAATTTGTTATTAATTAATTGTTTTAAGTTTTTTAAACAGGAATAATAAAAGAGCTCTTTCATAACGTAGGAAATCTACCGGCCTGAAGCGATTTGTTGACGATGAGTTCCAGTGGAATGAGTAAGGCGTCAGAACAGCATCTCAAGAATGCAGGTGGAACACCTTTAGGACCAAAATAAAAATCTAGTTTATGTTCCTTGATACCATCCATGATAATATTACGAGTTATAATGGGCAAAGCAATGGAGGCAACGGGACGACCAAACTCTTCCAGGGAAGGCACAACATTTCCAGATGGAAAAGCGCCTCGAAAAACAATGCAAAGTTGTCGGCTATATCGGGCGCACTGCAACTAGAGGATCCATTGTACCACATTGTTGATGGATAATTATCAGTTTTCTTCCTCATATCTACAAATTTAAAACAGGTACGAGGATCGTTATGTAAGTTATCGTGAACATTATCAAGGTATTCCCTGTATAAATATGAAGATAGCACTAAAAAGCTGTCATGACAAAAAACATATAACAATAAGCTGACGTGTTTCTACAGCGTAAGTAATTTTTCATGGTCAATTTTTTTATTCTTAAGGCTCCGTAGTTCACGGGGGAGAATGACAAGATGATCTCGACCATTTGAGTGGTATACACGAATTAAACAGATCAAAAATCCTACCATAAAACACGAAAAGGCAATCGTCGATATTGCTACCATAAAAAGAGATGGGAAATCGATTGGGAGGATCTTGTTTGAAAGATCAAAGAAGTCTGCACTTTTAAAATCAAGAACGTACTGATCTACGTTGGCATCAGCAATATTAGAATCATCGTAGCAGAAAGAGATGAAAATGGGCGGATGTAAACTGTCGATAGCGGATAAGTTATGAGAAGTCAATTCGACTATAGTGTTACTCGAATCAGAAGAAAGGATAATATCTAACTGTCTTCCCATAGAATTCTTTACATTACTCATTTGATATAAACGAGAGGAGGAGATGGCGGCAAGAAAATAGTCATCGCCATCAGCGTTGAATACCCATTCAACACTGGGTAAGTTAAAGTTACCAAGAAGGACGATTTCATCCTCCGCGTTCGTCATATTATTAATAAAATCTAGACTAAGAATTAAAATATCGTAAAGACTTCGACCATCTGCATCCGCATAGTTTGTCAAATTTGGAGGGATATAACAACAGAGCAGGAAAACGTGCACCTTCACCAGAGATATCTTAACAGCTAAGAGCTCGATGTTAAGCGTGGCCGCAATTCAAATGCGATTTTTATGCAACCAACACCCCGCCACCACGAGCCATTGAGTCAGAGTATCAATCCTTACGAAAAATCCGATAGGAGTCGTCAAGAATTGCTGCATCGTTAAAACCGTTATAAAGCCAGGTATCGGTCAGAGTGACGACGTCGTAACAACAGGCAAGAGAAGCCTGAAATAACTGGCTTGTTTTTTTTTAATCCTCTTACATTTTGGTAGTAAAGCGATAGCGTACTTAGTGTTTTTGGTTGCAAACAGAGGTTCTATTCTGAGTGCTTTTCGCGACTTTACGACGGGGCATAAACTCGTGTGCGATGATATTATCGGGCCAGAAATCGGGTGCGGACAGTCGTCCTTCTCGCTGACAGAAAGAGCAAGGGCGTCAGAAAGACAAGGCCCCACAGCAGGTAGAAAGAGCCTTCACATCAGCAGCAATACATCCAATAAGATAACCATTGGTCGAAACCGCTGCCGACTAAGTAGCAATGTAGAGTTTTAAATTTTGCAGGGTAATTATGAATATTTAAAAACTGAAGAAATCTCAAACACACAGGTTCATACAGAATATAATCATAATAATCGAATATTCATCAATCACAACCTAACACCTTGGGACCGTAAAATTTTTTTTACACGCCAGACGTATGAAGGCCGATAATGCGTTGGCTGATGTTTATTTTGAACGACTTGGGCTTTGTAAAGAAGTCAACTACAGCTGAGGCGATAAAATTACTGACCTACATCAATTTGAAGCAATCTGAGCAACACTGGATTATTTAGTAGCTATTTTGTTTTCATTTCTCATAGTAACCAATTTTTGCATCACTGGACTATTTATTTCTTTAGTAAATGCTTTTCTTGATTATGGTAGTTAAATTTAGTTTTTTTTAAATGTTTATGTCAGTTGAATACCTTTGTCAATTTTGTTTCTTTCACATTGTGATTTTATCTTTTTGATTAATCATTGTTAGGTTTGTGGCTTTGGTTGCCCCTTTTCGCCCCTGTCGTGTCCTACTTCTTGGTTGTGTTGGGCGGTGATCTATCTGATGATGGCACCAATGAGATAAATAGTACTAATAGTATGTTGTGCATTTTGCAAGATCGATCTAATATTTATGCACGCAGCATTCTGGATTCTACTGACGAACTTGAGACCATATTTTCCGATTCAGAAATTGATGTAGTTTGTGTATCAGAGCCATGGTTAAAGGCACATATTCCTGATGCTTTAGTTCACAATCCCGGTTTCAAGATCTACAGATGGGATCGTCTTTTGAGACGTGGCGCCGGGTTTGCAATTTACATTAATGATAGGATTTCATGTAAATTAAGAAGCAAGTGAGTTTGAGTTAATCTTTTTTAAAATTTTTTTTGGAGAAAGTAAATTTCTCGTTGGCGCTGTATATAAGCCACCTAGTGTTAATGGCCTTTCTTTGTTTTGTGACACTCTCTCTGAAATCTGTTCCGACTATCCTTATGTTATATTCGGTGGGGATTTGAACATTAATCTTTTAAAGGACTACAATAAAGTTCCAGTTTTACATACAACTTACAGCAGTTTGACCTTAAAATTTTAAACAATAAACAAACCCATTTTTCATCTAACTCTGCTTCCTTATTGGATCTGTTTCTCGTTGGTGATCTGAATATGGTAACGGCGCATAACCAACTATATATTCCTGGAGTCTCAGATCACAATTTATTACATCTTAATTAAAATTTGTGCTGCTCACAAAGTAATACGAGTTACTTTTTTCAATGCAGGGACCATAAAAACCTTAATCTAGATTTGTTACTGAATGAGGCTCTTTCTTTGGACTGGAATCTGATTTTTCCCATGTCGATGATCAGGTTGATTATTTCAATACCGTCATGATGTATCTCTTCGAAAAATATATTCCTCCCCGTAGAGTAATTGTTTTCGACAGGAAAGAAAGCGATACTATGCTGACGGGTTAAGCTCTGAACTGGCTCCTAAGCAATTATGGAAAAACTTACGAGCGTTTGGGGTTGGTAGGAAGTTATAATCGGTTCCAAAAATTGAACCAAATACACTGAACCAAGCCTTTTTATCCCTTGAGAGTGTGACCTTCTCTGTGGCTGATAATTGCACTTGCGAATGGGATTGGAATATGTTCTTTTTTCGTAATGTCTCGCAACTTGAAGTTTTTTCAGCTATAAAATCTATTAAATCAGATGCTACTGGACCGGACAATATTCCTACCAAATTCATCAAACTTTTACTTCCCTGCATCCTTCCTTCTATTACGCATATCTTTAATACTTGTATTACTTAATTGATAATGATAGGCTAACTATACTAACTCTGCCTGATTTCTCCAAGGCGTTTGACGGGTGTTCCTCAGGGATAGATTCTTGGAGACCGCTGTTATTTAGGCCTGACTTTCTGAAGGATAAGCTAGTGTTTTTACGTTCTTCTTGTATGAATAATCTTCAAGTACCTGGATACTTGTGTTTGCAATCCAGGTGATTATTTTCCGTTCTTGCCATCACCATAAGGAATTCCCTTTCCTTTGCTGTACGGCATTTTAGAATTATTTTGAGTTTAATTTCTTTAATTTGTTGATTTTTATAATATTCTCCGATAGGATTTCTACGTATAAATTTCTACATATTTCCTCTTCGTGGAAATGTTGCACCTTTTTGGAAAGGTAATAAGATGGGCAATCCAATACAAATTAAAGAGAGGTGTACTAATTCATTTTTTTTCGGAGAAAATTTGGGAAACTGCTTAATTTTAGGTAATCGGGAACCATCTGTTTAACTTTTAGAAGTGACTGTACGTGCAATGGTAGTAGTTAGATCAGTAGTGCTCACATTTTTGGAAAGGTCATTAGGATAGTTGTTTTTTAGCGTTTGTTTGATGTGGCAGTGTTGGGTAGATCAAGAGATAAAAATAAAAGAGTTATGTGCATACCATGAAAAACTTAAATTTATGAATCACCCTATAACTCCCAAATGGTTGAGAATGCCCCCCCCCCCTGACATACAATTTTTTTTTGTCTAGTTGAGATCTATCACCCCACTCATTTTGGCACGTCAGATCTGAAACACCCTGTATACAACAAGAGATAATTATAGTAGTCAGAGAATCATCATTGTCAATCTAGATACAAAATTATTGTCATTTATCAATCAGGAGACGTATTCTGTAAATCAATCATCATAATCGGTCTATCCCTTATGACGCCGCCCATTCTCCTACTCTCACCATAAGCCACACGTTTTGTCAGAATGCAAATAGATACTTTATGCATTTAGAATCATTTAAATCAGTCCACGCCTTACAAAGATAGGTTACCAATCCCCCAAAGGAAGAATGGGGGGGGGGGAGAAGGCGGAGGCAGACCGGTCAGTTAAAACCAGCGCTCCTAGGCTGGAGAAACCTGCAGAGATAGAGAATTCCAAAGGATTGGAGGAAACGGGAGAGGCCGTACACAAATCGGCTGACAACGTGGGAAACAATCCGGCGGAAGGTAACGCTATCTCATTCTCTGAGGCGGAGATGTGTAAGCATCTGAAGCGGAAGAGAAAGAGAGAGCGAAAGAAGCAGCAGTTCGGATCGCAGCAAGGGAAGGTGTGAGCTGACCCGAGCAAAGGAGAGAGCTTCGGATCAAGGCAAGAGGAAGAGAGTTCACCAGGACAGGGATAGGGCTAAAGTGGGAGGAGGCGTAAAAACCTACTCCGGGGCTGCCACAAATGATCTCCGTCTCGGTCTCATCGACGCTTGCGGGGAGAAGGCAGCCCTTTTAAAAGCTATTTACTCCCGTCCTGGCAGGGTGGGGGACATCGGGGTGAAAAAAGTGGCCTTGGAGGACGGGTTAAACACACTAAGGTGTGTGAACCAGAACTCCAAGGCCTGGCTGTGTGAAACCGTCAGGGGAATGTCCAACCTATGGGATGGAATGAACCTGAAGGTGGAACAGGTGGATGTCTTAAAAAACATCAAGAGGGTGATGATCTTTGTCCCGGGACAACCATCATACCGAGGCTGTGGAAACAGACATCCTGTATCGGAGATACCTCCAAGTGGAAGGTGTCCCGAGTAGAGATTTATGGTGACGAGGCCAAAGGCGGATCATTCATGACGGTATGGTGTCCGGCTGAAGACGTAGAGCTGATGAGGAAATCGGAAGGGACTCTGAACTGCGTACTGGAGTTTGGTTGCGATGCGAACACCCACAATACAGTGTGGGGCAGCACTCTACACAGGGGGACAGAAGGCGTGGATGGAAGGCGTAAAGAGGTTTTTGACGTCACCTTTAGCAATACTAAGTTGTTGGACAGAGTGCTCAACTGGAGAGTGGCTAATCTGATGACGCTGACAGATCATAGACATAACTTTTGACATTCGGTATGGGGTATACAAGAGGCAGACTAGGAGGCTGATCAGATTGCCTAAGAACACCAACAGCAAAAAATATATGGAGGTGTTAAGGGAGTTTTACTAATGGCATGGATGCCCAGAGTACCCAAAAACACACTGCATGTAGAGAGGCAGCTGCACACTCTGCAAAGGGCTGTAATGGAGGCGTATCGCAAATCCTGCACTCCAACTGAAGTAGTGGACCAGGACCCAACCCCTTGGTGGGACAGGGAACTGGAAGCATGGAAGAAGGAGTGCAGGAAGACTTTCAACCGAGCCATACGGACTCACAGATCGCTCTGAGGCGGAAAAGATTGTGACGCTTGATGGGGAAGACGATCTATTAGATCGTTTGAACAATTCAAGGCAAGTTTAGATGGTATATTCCCAGCCCTGCTTCAGTGGCGCAGTGAGATTGTAGCACCAATAATTAGGGGAATATACACAGCATGCCTTGCAATAGGATATGTCTCGGTTTCGTGGAGAGAGGCTAAGGTCATATATCTACTAAAACCGGGAAGAAAAGACTATACTGAGCCGAAGTCCATTAGACCCGTGAGCTTGACGTCTTTTCTATTGAAGGCAATTGAGAAGACCGTCGCTTACTACATCGACTTCGCTCACTAGTAAGAACCAACACGCCTTGTGTTCTATGAGATCTACCGAAACGGCACTCCATCAGGTGGTGCGAGTGGCAGAAGTAGAGATTAATGGCAAGCGATGGCCGCAATAATGGATATTGAAGGAGCCTTTGACAATATAGACTTCGGAAGGCTGGAGGATGCTCTTGCTGAACTTAGAACTAATCCTACCGTTAGGAGATGTATTGGCAATATGTTAAAGACAAGAGCAGTAAACATCCAGTTAGGTGAATCGAGACTGCGACGGAGGGTAGACAGAGGTTGCCCACAGGGAGGAGTACTATCTCCCATTCTGTGGAACATTACTGTTGACTCATTACTTTGTAGACTTGAAGAAGAAGGCATACGTAACATGGGGTCTGCCGACGACATAGCAATTATGGCAAGGGGCAAGTTCATACGCGCTGTAGCAAACACCATAAGAAAAGGTATGAGGGTGGTGGAGCAATGGTGTGTGGAACAGGGGCTCTTCGTAAATGCAAAGAAGTCTGTTCTAATCGTTTTCACTAGGAAAAGAAAGAATCTAGACTTTAGACCAGTAGAACTCTTTGGAGAAGAACTTACGGTCTCGGGCTCGGTCAAGTATCTGGGGGTATTCCTAGATTCAAGATTTACCTGGCAAAGAAATATTGAGGAGAAAATCCAAAGAGCGAACAGGGCTCTACGTCAATGTGGTATGGTGTGTGTGCGGAGATAGGGCATCTCGCAAAAGGCCGCATACTGGATCTACACTATGATAGTGAGACCGATTATATCTTATTGAGTAAGGTTCAGAGGGTAGCGTGTGTGACGATAACAGGGGCCTTTCGAACCATGCTGACAATGGCGTTAGAGACGATACTAGGCTTGCTGCCTTAAGACATATATGTTACGATGCAGATTATACCTGTTACGCCACTGAACTGCTCTCCAGCGATACCAACGCCATCGCCGTATAAACCGAAAACCTCAAGCGCAACTAACGTCGTGCCTGTCACTAAAGAAAAGGAAGAAGAGTATTCCATGTTGTAGTGCTCGTGCTTTTTAACAAAATAAAGTTGTATCTCAATTAAATCGAGCCATCGAGTTTTTATTTTACACACGCCCAACCATCCCGTAACAGTCAGAAGTGGGATCGAGTCTTATTCTATCGCGAAAAGTATTATTTCCAACTTTCGTGACAGAATAACCTAAAAACTACGGAAAAGTTTAGTGTGCATGCGTAAGACTGCGGCAACGATAATTATGCCGGGTGGAAAAGACATGCCGCACGAAAGCAACGATACCGGCCAAAGCGAGATTCAGCCAACGCAGAAACCGACGGCAGAATCAACTCTAGATGAAGGAAACCTATTGAGAGACTTGCCTCGGTCAACTTTAACGTGGTCTGCCGACCTAACGACAAGTGAAAGTGAAATGGATAATACGATGGATCCAGCAAATAACGAAGATACAACTCATGTTGACGCAACTAAAACAACAAAAATAACCCCCAGTGCACTAACCCCGGAAATTACACTTCAACAAAGGGAAATGGAGCTTCTTCGACGTGAAAGAGAAGTCCTTAAGTATGAACTAGAACTAACTAAACGAGAATTGTCTCTCTTTCAGAAAAATGATACAACAGAAATGCATACAATCGGCACTTCACCCGTGCCACCCCTTCCGCTCATAAATTTCCCCGAACTAAACTCCCTAGCACCCACATTCGACCCATCTCAAAAACCTGCAATGTCCAGCAGAGCATGGATCAACAAAATAGAAAACCTGATGGATGTTTATGCTTTAACGGATCAAGCTGCACTTCTGTTAGGATCGTCGAAACTGTCAGGCGCGGCCCGATATTGGCTCCACAGCACCGAAAGAAATATACGCACATGGGACCAATTAAAAAATGGATTAATTTCGGCATTTCCCTGCTATCTAGATGAAGCCGATATCCATATTCGTCTTATGAATCGCAAGAAAACGACGAGTGAAAGTCTCGAAACTTATTTCTACCAGATGTTGTGCATCGCCAAGGACGCTAGCTTTAGCCAGCAATCCTTAGTAAAATACATCATTAACGGCTTGAATGACGTCGAACTAAGAAGATCGTTATCTCTGCAACGCATAGGAAACACAGAGGAATTGCTAAAACAACTCAAATGGTACGAAGAAGTGCAAAAGTTCACGGAAAGTGACAATAAAAGACGACCTAGTTCTACTTCGAATGTCCAATTTGCGAAAAATGATAACTCCAATGTAAAATGTTTCAATTGTAACATAGCAGGGCATCTTTCAATCAATTGCCCAAAACCGCCAAGGAAACCTAGGTGTAGTAAATGCTCAAGGGTTGGTCACATTGAGAGCGAATGTAAACAACAAACGTTTTCCCGTCCTAACCATAGGCAACAAATTTCCCTAATCCACTCCACCATATACGAAAAACCAGCTGTTATTAATGGTGTGCACACTACTACTGCAATGATCGACACAGGAAGCGACGTTAGCCTGGTTCAAGAGAGTTTAGCTAGTTCTCTTCACCTGCCAGTCAAACCATGGCAAGCATCACTACATGGATTTGGGCGAGGAGTATGCCTTACATCAGGTAAGGTAAGTGTTGTCTTGAAAATAGATAATGTTAAGGCAAATGTAGATTTGTTACTGGTACATGACAGTTATTTAGATAAGCCTGTTCTAGTTGGCAAAGATTTTATTAATCAACCACATGTAGCCTTCGAAAAACTCGAGCAGAGTCTAAGAATGTTTGACATTTCCGAGAGAGCAGGTACTTATAGCGAACCTAAGAGTATCAAAAATAGTCAGTGTAACCAAAGAGACACAAAACGTAATAAGAGTGAACTCGAAACAGATAAAGCGCGTAGTGTTGTCATCACGGAAAACATTTCTAAATGTAACAGGGACATGAACGAAAGGGCGTATAATGACAAAACAAACGAAAACAAACTAAGCAAGAAATTAAACACGAACGTAAATATGAACAGTGTTGTAAACATACGTAAAATGGACGCTAATCATAACAAGCCCCTTCCGGGAAAGAAATGTGAAAAACAATTTGAAAAGAAACGAAACAGTGCTAGTAACGTAAATGAGATTTTAGGAAAAAATAACAAACTGGTAACTGATCTGAAATCAAATAAAAGCGTAGAAGTAAACGGTATTATTAATAATGCAAAAGAAACTGAAAATGAATTTCTAGACGAACAAGTAAGGACTGTATCTGAAGTGAATGAAATAAATGAAATTCAAAACTGGTCAGACATTAACGAAATAATAATTACGAAGGAAGAGAAAATAGAAATTTTAAATAGGGACGATTTAGGTCCTAATAGTAAACACGAGAGTATTGCACGAATCAGTGAAATTGAAATAGACAATAAAAATAATGGGCATTCAGATAGACATACTTCGTTAAGTGAATTAAAGGGAACTCCGATTGAGTCAATGAACTATCCTATACCCTCCACAAACATTAACTGCGGTAACCTAAACAAGCGTGAAATTATTATGTTAATTGAACTATTAAATAGATTTCGTCAATGTTTCGCCATGAATATCTTCGAGCTAGGATGTGCCTCTTCTCATAAGTTCGAAATTGCTCTTACGGACTATACACCAATTTCATCCCGGCCATATCGCCTCGCATATTCTCAACGATCTATTATGAACAATATCGCGAAGGAACTTCTAGATGCTAATATAATTCGCCCATCAAATTCACCGTACGCATCTCCAGCACTTCTAGTCAAGAAGAAAAACGGTGAAGATCGTATGGTTATAGACTACTGAAGATTAAATAGCATAACTGTAAAGGACAAACATCCCTTGCCCATTATAGAGGACTTGTTACTCCAACTTGAAGGAAGTAAGTTTTTTATCGGTTTGGATCTCGCATCTGGATACTACCAAATACCCATCGCGGAGAGTTCCACGAAATACACCGCTTTTATTATTCCAGATGGGGAATACGAATTCTTGCGTATGCCATTTGGCCTCTCAAATGCACCATCTTGCTTTCAACGCATGATGAGCAACATTCAACGAAGACTTCCATTAGGAAAGTTAATCGTGTATATGGATGACGTCCTTATTCCTTGCAAGGACTTCAATGAAGGACTGGACACATTAAGAAAACTTCTAGTGATCCTGTCTGAGGAAGGTCTAACGCTCAAAGTAGAGAAATCTTTCTTCTTTAAGGAACAAATAGAATTTTTGGGTTACGACATCTCTTTACAAGGAATTCGTCCAAACGAAAAAAAGATAGAAGCAGTGAAAAATTTCCCTCCTCCCGAAAACTTGCACCAGCTTCGACAGTTCTTAGGCATAACGAACTACTTTCGAAAATTCGTACCGGATCATGCCCTTATCGCGCAACCGCTAACTCTGTTAACGAGAAAGGACACAACGTTTGTCTGGAATCATCAACAGCAGAAGGCATTCGAGAAGCTAAAAGAAATCTTAACGACACGACCACTGCTTACTCTATACGATCCACCAAAAGATCACGAGCTGCACACTGACGCCAGTGCAATAGGCCTAGCTGGAGTTTTACTTCAAAAAGGCGAGGACAACAATTTAAGACCTATTGGATATTATAGTCGACAAACAACGGTGTGCGAGCGTAATTATCACAGCTACGAGCTGGAAACGTTAGCTGTTGTCGAGTCCGTAGCTAGGTTCAGAGTTTATCTGTTAGGCAAACGCTTTAAAATTGTCACTGATTGTGAATCGTTGAAATGTACATTAGAAAAAAGGAATATAGTACCGAGGATC
The DNA here is from genome assembly GCA_964036015.1 of Leptarthrus brevirostris. Lineage (NCBI taxonomy): Eukaryota > Metazoa > Arthropoda > Insecta > Diptera > Asilidae > Leptarthrus > Leptarthrus brevirostris. Next base: position 45,065,224 of record OZ038374.1, read on the forward strand.
GCTCGCTGGTTCCTGCGTTTAATGGAATACGACTACGATATAGAATTTCGTCGAGGCAAAAGGATGAGCCACGTGGACGCTTTCAGCAGAAATGCAACGGATGAAGCTAAGGAATGCGAAGTAGCTGACTTAAATGTGTTTACTGTGGAGATCAACGAGGCAGACTGGCTTAGCACTATGCAAATCCAAGACCCAAAGTTGAAAGGAATCATGGAAACGCTGTCGAATATTCCCACAAACCATGAAGAAAGAGACATTCACAAAAATTACCAATTAAAACGATATCGGTTATTTAAAAAAATCGGTGAGAAATTACTATGGGTAGTACCTTCAGCCGCTACCTGGAAGATCATCCAATCCTGTCACGATGACGTCGGTCACTATGGAGTACAACGAACTCTTGAACTTCTCCAACGAGACTATTGGTTTCCGAAAATGAGGAAAAAGGTAAAAAACTATATTGCTTCGTGTATAGACTGCGCTTATCATAAAAGGCCTGCTGGAAAACCTGAGGGTGAACTTCATTGTATTCCAAGGGTTGCAATCCCATTCCACACCCTTCACCTCGACCACCTAGGACCGTTTCCCAAAAGTAAACGAGGGAAGACACACATTCTAGGAATCGTGGACGGGTTTACCAAATACATTGTATTACGGGCAGTTACAAATACATCGACAGCGCCTGTAATTAAGGTATTGAGCGAAATCGCTAAACATTTCGGAACCCCAACGAGAGTCATTACCGACCGCGGAACTGCTTTTAGTGCGAAAGCTCTCAAAAACTTCTGTGCTGAAAATGAAATCCAACACACAATGACGGCAGCAAGGACACCAAGAGCAAATGGACAAATTGAACGCTGCAACCGAACGATTTTGCATTGCTTGTCAACTCTGAGTGAAGACCCTACTAGTTGGGATAGTCACCTCCAAAGTATTCAATGGGGAATGAATTCCTGCACTAACGACACTACGAAAAAAACGCCACACCACTTGCTTTTCGGTTTCCAACCTAGAGACTCTTTAGGAAATAAACTGCTTCTAGCATTACATGAAGATACTACTCCCGATAACCGTCTCGACTTAGAAAGAGTCCGAAGCGAAGCCCTTGCTTGCATTCAACAATCCCAGCGTAAACAGAAGGAGCGTTTCGATGCGAGACATTCAACGCCACGAAACTACAACGTAGGAGATTTAGTTCTAATTGAACGACCGTCAGTTTCAACGGGAGACTCCAGGAAACTTGATCCAAAATACAAGGGACCTTATGTAGTGAAGGAAGTATTGGGTCAAGACAGATACGTGATTGAGGATATACCAGGTATTCCTAGATCGCAACGTCATTTTCACTCAGTCTATTCCTCAGATAAGATGAAGCCGTGGTGTCAAGGTTTAGTTGACGATGATGGAGACCACTTGTTCAACAGTTCATCGGAAGAGGAAATCGAGGACGATTCCAATCTGCAGGATGGCCGACCTGTTACGATGCAGATTATACCTGTTACGCCACTGAATTGCTCTCTAGCGATACCAACGCCATCGCCGTATAAACCGAAAACCTCAAGCGCAACTAACGTCGTGCCTGTCACTAAGGAAAAGGAAGAAGAGTATTCCATGTTGTAGTGCTCGTGCTTTTTAACAAAATAAAGTTGTATCTCAATTAAATCGAGCCATCGAGTTTTTATTTTATACACGCCCAACCTTCCCGTAACTGAAGAGAACTGCTGCATCAGCAGCTCTTCGCGTGTATCAAGGTACAAACTGATACAGATCTCGTGATAACCGAGGGCATAGTAAAATACTGGAACTTGTAAAAGATGAGATACTGGAATTAGAAATGCCTGTCGATAGTATAATCGAAGTGAGGGTAATTAATAGACACCACGAAACGCTTATAAGGGATGGGTCCCTCCCTGAAAACCGTCTAACCGACGTTACAATATTCACGGATGAAGATAGTGGTGACACTCGATAATCAGGCGGCCTTCAGGTGTATGGATGGTACAGAGCTGAGCACACCGCTGTAATTGGAGTGTGTCCGCGTACTGGCAAAAGTAGGGGCTGCTTCGAGTTTCCAAGGTCCGGAGCCCTTCACTGCGATAGGCAGGCGCACGGCAGAGGACATGTTATAAAAGTGGGCCACGAGGGAGCACTGGGAACGGTGCAACGTCGTGGACTCGTTTAGACAGACTAAGATGGCAATTGTAGCGACTAGAAGTGCTGAACAGAGGGAGGTCCTGGATATGAATCGTAGCACCTTGAGATGGCTGACGGCACTACTAAGAGCTGAATGGAAGAAGGAAGAATGGCAGAGGTGTCTTATAGGCAAATTCTTGCGCCGACCCGAGGAATCGAGGTGAGGGTGGATTAGTCCGGATCTCTCTCGCTGAGATCACAAGGGGTAGGGATGAAAAGTGGCCCGGATAAAGTTGTATGTTTCGGCAAATCCCTAGAGTGGTGTTTTTAGTGAGTAAAAATCTCACACTACCAGAGACAATCGGGTCTCTTGGTGTCTTTGGAAGATTTTCACTCCTTACGGAAAAAAAATATTGGGATATCATTACCATAAAATCCAATACATTGAGACTTTAGTGAATTTAGTACTAAGTGATTTTCGGTAGCCCATGATGAAATCCTCGCTAACTCTGAGTTAACCCGATCGATACAATCCTCCGATAAGCCAATGGGTCTACTAAGGTAAAGCTGCACGTTATCGGCATACAGGTGAATATAACAATCTTCAATCGCTTCAGGCAAATCATTGATATATAGACTTAATAATAGAAGACCCAAGATGGAGCCCTGCGGCACGCCGCAAGTAAAAGGAAGTATGCCAGAGAAAACGTCGTCAACCTTTACCTGCTGGAATCTATCAGGTAAAAAACTACGGGCGAGCGAAACAGATGAGGACGAAAAATTAAAATTGGATTCCAAATTAGCAAGGAGCTTAGGACAGTCAACTGAATCGAACGCCTTTAAAAAATCGAGAAGAGATAAGACGCCCAAGTGGTTCTCATCTAGGGAGTTCCTAATATTAAACATAACGTCGATCAGTGCCGTCTCACTAAACCATTACTGGAATGGACTTATTAAGTTCTACTCATCCAAAAATTTAACTAATTGTTGGGACATTAATTTTTCTAATACTTTGGCTAGACAACTTAAAATACTAATCGGACAAATATCTCCAGGGCTTATCGCTTTTGAGATTTTAGGCACAGGGAGAACAGTTGCAATTTTCAAGGTGGCAAGGAAAATAGAGGTAGTCAGGCACGAATTATAAATATGCAAAAGCGGATTTAAAAACCACGGCAGGAATTCCATCAGGACCTATAGCATTGGATTTGATTACGTTAATTGCACAGATGAGTTCCATTAAATCAACACATCTGTAAGAGAAAGACAGATTGTTGCAAAGCTGTCTAGCAGAATTCGGCGTTATTCCCGTCGTTGCATTGGTAACTGAATTAGAATGTACAGATGAAAAATGAGAGTAATAAATCAGGATCAAGATCACACACCAGTCCTCCGCAAATTCTACCATACAGTTTTTGCGGGTAAATCTGAAGAGAATTTAGCGGCAAAATAATTGCCTTTTTGCAGTACGAATTTTAGAGTTTAATCTATTTCGTATGATCTTGCAATGGTAACGAATTTCGCTGGTTCTTACACATAGAAATCTTTTATGTAAAAAGTCACGTTCAACTATAAATGGTCTTATTTCATTTGTAAACCACGATCACATATCATATCTTATATTACGGGTGTGAAGTGGGGCATACCGGTCATGTAGATGATATAAAATATCGTACAAGAATTTCAGTTTAGTATCCACTGCTTTATGCACATTGGTCCCAAGATAAAGATTTACATTCATCGCCAAGCGATGATACATCTATATCGTTGTAGTTTCTCTAAGAAACTACCTTGTAGCGTGAGCCATTTACCAAGTTAAAGACATATGTGAGGAAGGGAAAGTTATGGTCACAAAAAGACGGAGGGCTGAGTTGACTATGAAATAAAACTTTACTTCTATATGCAGAAACGAACAAGTCTAACAACGATGGGTTTGGTGTATTTAAAAAAGTGGGCCGGTTAGTTAAATGTAAGGGTTGCAGGAGAAATAAGAAGGAGTTTATTTGGGGTTAGACTATAGGATATTAACATTAAAATATTCTCCAATAATTAAGTCAGCGTACCCGTGAGATAGCTCACTAAAAACTCTCTCAAACTGAAGTGTACTTTCCCCAGCAAAGCAATTTGGAGGAAAGTAAACTGAGGATATAAGACATTTACGAGTACGACATAAGAATTCAACACAAATAAACTCCAGAGGAACAGATGTGGAACACTTAACTACGCATGCCTTTAAACTTTCCCTCACATGAACTGCCACTGCACCTAAAATTCTTCCTGGTCTATCACTTCTGAATAACCTAAATCCTGGTATTGAGACAAGAGAGAACGGTATATGAGGTTGGAGCCATGTTTCACTAACCAATATTACATAAATGTTGGAGCCAGCAAAGATTTCACGAAACTCATCCATTTTAGCGCGCAGACTTCTTTAATTCAAACTGCAAACATTTAAGCCCATAGTTTGTTTGGACAAAATATGCAGCAGGTCCCCACTCTCGACAACACACTGAAATTATCAACCTTTTGGAAAGCTGCACTTAATTTGGTCAGCAACCTCATTAACTATACCTTTTAGATAAAGAAACAAAGCACTCAATCATTAAATAAAGAGTAGGTAATAAATAAAATATTTTAAAATTAAGGGGTTATATACAAAGTTGGGGCTCAAAAAATCGAAAATTGTTTGATTGCATATCCTGAAAGTACATACTTTCGAAAATATCTGTGTGAAATTTCATCCAGATCGGAGCACTAGATTTCAAATGACAGCCGTTCGCAGCGCGCTAGTTCCATCCATAAGCACTTGGCGAGCGGCGTCCAAAAACTTTAAACGCGATGATCTCGGAATAGAGTTTTTTGAAAAATACCGTTGCGGTGAACGTGATATCTCAAAAACTTTTCAACCGATTTTCATAATTTTTTTTTAAATTGTTTGTATTTACAATCTCGTGTACTTGAACGGTTCCGTTTTCATCTAAAAATTTTCGATTGTTTGCAACGAATTTTTGTTTAAAATTTTGAACACCTCAAAAATCGATTTTTTTGTCAACATGGTTTTTTTATTGGAAAAAAATTTTTTTTCCGAAACCGAACCGTTCAAGTACACCACAATACATTTTTCTTCAATAATTTTTTTACTCTTTTGATTTCAGTTAAGCGGTTCGCCTTGGCAAAAAAACGCGCTTTGGGAGAGGGGCCATAACTCCGACAATTTTTAATATTTTTTATAATTCAACTTGTTTTTTTTTCTTCGATAGTGCTACCAACAAATTGTCTTGCGCCTTCCCTAATACAATTTGCATAAAAACCTTAAAAAAAATCACCAACTTAGCTCACTTTTTCCCCTCAACTTTGTATATAACCCCTTAAAAAGCATCTGCCGACTAGGAGTAAAGAACCCTCGATCATATGTATGAGATAAAACCAAAACTAACAAAAAACAACAAACTAATAAATCCAGCATTACAAATTCAGGAAAATTAAATTAAACTTATGTATATTCAATTAGAGAAAAAATTAATAAATAAAACCATGTTACAAACTAAGATGTAATTAATTCAAACACTCGAGCTGTCAGATAAATCAAATACTTGCCCCTACCGCTCCCTGGTCAGAGGCATAAAGTGACTGCAGCTGATCGATACTTTGAACTCTGCGAGTATTTCCACCAGCACCACCGAAACTACATAAAGGCATCCATCTCGGGTAAAATCTGCCTTGAGTTTACCCTGCTGTCGTAATCGTATAGCCAGACGATGCATGTAAGTCACTGCCGGGAAACACTTTCATAAATGTGCACAGGGCTTTGTGCAGAGAGCCCATTAACATTACATAGCCGAAGATTTCCATGAGATTTAAGGGACAACAGGAAGGCAAGACGCTTAGTAGCAGCCTTACCCCTGGTCGATTTTGGCGTTATACGGAAGGTATCTGAATATACCGATGGCGAGTGTCCGATGCGTGCACCGATAGAATAGAAAATCTCTTTGATACTTTCATTAGCTGTGGTGGGAATACCACGTATTATTACATCAGTAGAACGTTTCAAGCGCTCCACCTCTTCCTCGGTATTATTGATGGCGGAAATTATTGAACTCCATCGAACCGAGTGCTAAATTTTTCCACAACATCATTTATTCTGCTCACAATTTTATTTTCTTGATCAGAAAGCAGGCATTTTATTTGTGTTAGGCTGCCTACCTCTTCCCAACTCTCTCTAGGAACATATCTTTTCCTTATTAGAAAGACTTTAAACAGACTATATACAACAAGAATCATCCAAATCGGTCCGCGCATTACGAAGTTAGGTTTCATCCCCACCCCACTCCACCCCACCAAAAATTTATTTAACATGATAGCAATTGGGAACATACCCTACCCGATAAATAAAGAATCATCCAAATTGGTCCACTAAAAACTTTTTTACATCGTACCAATCGAGGGACATACTACACCCAACGAAAACAGAATCATCAAAATTAATCCACGCGTTTGAAATTATTCCCGGTCATACATAAAAAAAATACATACATGTCAAGAAGCTTCTTGTTTTGGGGAAGTCGATTACAAAGAGCATGAAAATTGCCATTCCTTTGACTATTTTGGCTGTCCGCGCATTTCGTTTCACATGATATCTTTTTATACAAAAATAATCCAATACTGAAATTTTATTTATCTAACTCTACTAGGAAGATTGAAAAATGTACTTTGAAATTATAAAAAATCTATTTTAATTGAATGAATATTTCCTTCAAACTGACTAATCTATCCCTAAAATGAAACTCTAGCTGATATACAAATATTCCTTTTACTTCTGCTAATTTTAATACTTTGTTTGATCTTAGTTATTCCCTAGCTTATAATCTTATCCTATTTGAATTAATTTAACCAATACAAATTAATCCTATCTACCTGCAGTATCCAGTCTGTATCGTATCCAGTATTTGAAATTATTTTAAATTATAATGTTTGAAGGCCATCTCCAGCAAAGGCTATCGGAGTGTCGGTCGATGAATAGCCTAATTGCTTATCCACAAACTGGCGCCCTTAACTCTAGCTCCTAATCTCATAGCGAGTTGTCAATTCCTCAAGTCGTTGACAGGCGTCATAAGATCTAGCTCTGATCAACATCATCGTAACTGAAATAGCAAGGTACGTTTGGAATTGTTGCGTTTTTGTTTTTGTTTGTTTTAGAAATTCTTCCTATGGAACATAATCATGGAAACTGTCAGTGACTACCAAGGCTGTACAAGGACAACGTCATTTTATAAGTAAGTAATTGACTATTTATAATCACTCATCTATAAGTAAAGAAAATATTTTTCAGCATCACTTCAGTACTTATTACTGGTAAAAACCGTGGTACAGATAATTCATTTCTGATTTCCGTCACTTTTTCTCTTCCAATAATCCTTCTATTTTTCAGAACTTGCAACGACGAAATAATTGCATACAAATGTCTAGTGATAACTTCGATAAGTTTCGAATACGTCAACTATCAAAAGCTACTAGAGTAAGGTTATATTAATTTTACATTTAATTCTAGCTACAAGCTGCAGTTTGTGTAGCAGCGACTAATGATCCTACATCGTTCTGCAGAAATTTTGACAAAATATCATGTATAAGGGTTAATATTAAAATTGTTTCTTTCTATGCTAATATATTCTTGTTTATGATTTTCTTTTAAAAGAATAATTATCAAGATAGGTCAAGGGTACTAAACACTTTCTTATTTTTGTGTGTTATGTGAAAGACAACAATTTTTTTACATTTATGGTAGTTTAAAATAATTTCAATTGCAAATTGGAAGGAATGAAATAATAAAAAGACATACTTAAAAATATTTCACATAGTTTATTACCGTACTAAAATGCCACAAATTTAAATAATACACCATGGCGAACTATTAATTTTCACAAAAGTGTTCCAAATAACTTCAACATATCAATCCTGCCAGTTAACAATCGGGAAACAGTTTTCACAGCTATTAAAGTGTCGAACAAAATTATTATTTAAACTATAACGAAATTGAACGATCTTTCTAAGGACTAGTTCATGTATGGTTGGAAGCTGATGCAATTAAATATTACAAAAGACGGTTAAAGAAATTGTCTTACTTTCTATTTCTAGTTTGGCTATATTTATTTCATTCTTTTATTTTATCTTTTGGTGCTTTCCTAAAACCCTAAGAAACGAAAACAAAATAAATACCAAACAATTGGTTAACAATAATGTTTAACAGTTTTTCCTAAAATGATAATATTCCCATTGAACACACTAATTATCAAATTTCTTGAAAATGTAACAAATTTGAATTATTAAATTTACTTACAACGTTTAGATACTACTCCTACTTCTAATAAGCCCTTAAAGTTATCACCAAGGAATGGAGGCACACTAAATTTTAAAGCTTTTTCTCGCGAAATACATACAAACATCCGTTTTAAAACATAAATTAACATTCTAAAATTATTTATTGGTCTTCACAAGTTTCGTGATTACATTTAATTGTGAGTGTAAATTATGCACCTCTCGACTTATATATATATATATATATATATATATATATATATATATAGATATATATATATATATATATATATATATATATATATATATATATATATATATATATTATATATATTTATTTATTAGAAGATAAAGCTTTCTTCCAAGGCTTCAAATATTTCTGAAACCATATATTTTCCGTAATTATTACTTAAAATAGTCCTTTCGTTCGAGTATTAAACCAACTCCAACGCGGTTATTAAATTGAATAATTAATTGAATAACGACACAATTAAATTAGCTTAACATAAATTATGTGAACACTTCAAGACAATTATAAGAAAATGTTTCCTAATATCTAATCTCCGCGAAATGTTTTAATTTCGTTTGAGTTTGCACTGCTGATTGACACTCGTTCTCTTTTCTTTGTAAACTTGCACTCAATTATAGAGTATTTAGGCTTCATTCAGCTATTTAACTTACTGGACGATACACTATTATTTGTATATGCTCCATTTTTATGTATATCAGGCACCATATGACTTCTGTTTGGAATTTGCGGCATATTGAGGCTTGTTGGCCACATGTAAACTGCGGCATTAGAGGTAGGCACACTTCTGGAAAAGAGAGCAAATAATTACAAAAACAAATCATCTTTGCAGTTAAGAAAGAAAGATATTTTCAAAGTATACAAATATTCGCATGTACGACTCAGACGGTCTATAAAAGTAGTTTCTATAATATAAAATCAATAGAAATCACACCTTTTATAAGAACCTACCGAAAAAATGTATAAGAAATAAAATTTCAAACAAAAAAGTGTCGAAATCTTTTAATTCTAAAGACGCCGAAACTTAGACGAAGTAATAGATAGCGAAAAAACGTAAAATGTCCAAAAATTCTGAAAATATTTGAAACTTTAATAAACAGTTGTTATGACATATGCCTTATTACTGCTTGGTAATTTAAATCAGACAATTCACAGTTTTGAGGATAAAGAAGTCAATATATAAACTTACATTAAACAAATGTTTCCACTCTTTAATTAATAGATTATTGCGTGTTCCATTAAGTAGAGATAATTTTAATAAGGAATTGAAAATGTAAGAACGTTAGCGAAATAGAATGGGTATAATGAAAAAATAATATATGAATTGCTCAGTATAAAACAAAAAAAAATCATCCCGCAGCGCATAACCATTTAGAGAAAATAATTTGCTTAAATATAGAAAACTACCTTACAGCTAAAGAATTTCCGAAAAACTGAAGAAACCTCTTGTGAAAAATCACATTTAAAATCAAAGTTACTGACCCAATAATTGAAACCAGCGCACTGTAGATGTTGGGGAGGCTTATTCTTATTTTTCGAAGCGCTAAGGCCCTTCATCTAAAGTATAAATATACAGGGTGTTAACGTAGTCAAACAAAAAATTGTATCGCAGGGAAAGGAAATCTTAACCATTTGGGAGTCCAAGGTTGATTCAAAACTTTTAATTTTTCATGGTATGCACATCCTTATTTCCTTCGTATCTTTTGATCTACTCAATGCAGCGCCATCAAACAAACGCCAAACTATAACTATTATTTGAATTACCTTTCCAAAACTGCAACAATGTTGATCTTACTCCTTTTATTGCAGGCACAGTCGCTTAAAAAAAAAATTTTTTTGCGATTACCTAAAATGAACCATTTTCCCGAATTTAAATAGTGATGTGTATACAATTTTCTGTTTGGCTAGTTAAGATTTATCACCCCACTTATGTGAAACACCTTGTATTCTGAAGAACGAATTTTATTCTATAAAAAAAAATAATACAAGAATATAAAATAGTGATCTTGAGTTATTGATGTTTGAAATTGATTTTCTGAAGAAAGTAAATGTTGCGCAGGAAAGAATAAAATTGGTTATAATTAAATAGCTAAAATATACACATCCTACTAATCATATGAAATTAATTAATAGCTAAATGGTAAAATTTGACAAATTTGACATATTTTAGTAAATACATTACGGTGAGTCCGTAAATTGTGTTGGATAAATAAAGCTTTTACTTTGGTTAAATCAGTTAAAACATTTTTGCATAATAAAGTGTTTGCAGTTTGAGACTAATTTTTGTAGTCCTTGTGGGATGGATAATTTTAGCATAACAACATGAAATTTATCCAATATTTATTTGGATATAACTGCTTCAAATACCTAAAAAAATTCCTAATTTAAAATGCATTCCAGGAAACAAATACAACGATATACAAGGGATTCAAAATTTTCAAATTGATTTTACTGATGCAGCCTGAACCATAATTTAAAAAGGAAAATTTTAAAGTATTTTTATCGTTGAAAAAAATTGTTTTTATAAAATTTATAAAAATGGATACATTGTAAATGTAGCTACTGTTACATGAACCGTGTACGCATTGCTTGGAAATTAAAGAAGGTAATCCCAGCTTACTAAAAAAACCATTTTGGAGTGACAAGACTCATTTGCATCTCTTTGGATTTATAAATAGCAAAACTACTAGGGAATCGAAAAACCCAAGAGAAAAAGTAATAAACCTCCCTGCCAACAGCGAGTGGTGCTACTGTTTGGAAAAAGTCAAAGATGTTAACCTTTTTTAATCAGAAATGCCGGTCGTGTAAACAAAATTTAATATTTCTTTCTTTGCTCCAATTTTAAGTGCTGTTTTGTATTGTGACAATGGACGGTATTTTTATTTTTTTGAAGGATAAAAGTGGAGCGAACATTTCATTGCACGGTATTTGTTATTGTGAAATCCTGACATATTTTTTAGGCTGAAGTGGATGACTTGTATATGGACAAACTTTACATAAGTGGTGAAACAATCAAACTTTTACCAGTTCCATGGCCATCTCAAAGACGGTCTAATACACTTCCACGAACCACATCAATACAGTTGGTCGAGCATTAGGAAGAAAACCGGGCGTCACTATAAACTCACCATAATAACAAAACAAAAACCAAATATTTTTAACATAAAACGCGCCGTGAAGCATTGCCACGATTCGACGACCACATAAAGGTCGTAGCGCAAAGTAAGTGCATAAATTTATATCTAAAAAAAAGAAGAAGGAAAGATAACTCATCTAAAACTGCACAAACTCTTCTGAAATTGCACAAGTACGACTTCAAATTCGTAATCAGCGACCCCAAAAACCCCCGAGTAATAAACTTCACACTGGAAACCTCACATTTTAATATTTATGGTCCGCCATCTTGGATTTTCACGTAGACTAATCCCGACCTCAGATTCGTGATCGAAAACTCCCGAGAGAATAATTTCTGGCATCTAAACCCATTTTTCTGTAAAATTTTAGACATTATTGTAAAAGAAGCCAGAAATCCGAAGAAAATGTGACCTTTTTGGGTCCTCCATGTTGAATTCCAAAATTCTTAATACAGGAGTGCACACCCGTGTGCCACCGAATAAACCTCCACCTTCAATTGTGTTTTCACCAAAAAAAAACTTAAGAGACTTTGAAAAGACTTCAAAATGTTGGTACTTTATGTCAAAAAAGCGGGCATTTTTGAAAATGGTGCATTCGAATGACAAAAATGATGACGGAATCAGAAAGAGATTCGAGGGTTCGAATACTATAGGATACATGTCTCATAAAGTTTTTTACCAACGTTTTTTTTAAATCACCGAAAAGAAGCGAACATCTATGTCATTTTGGGGTTTTGGGCCGAAACGGGTTAAGGTCGTAGTAGTACTTTTGAGTTTTCTGCTGTTTCGAAATGTTTTCTGTAGACTGCTTTCATAATTCTTCAAGATTGATCGAGTGGTGAGGATTGTCGTCATGGAGCGCTGGAAGGATTTTATTCTGGAATGGCCGTCGAGGTTGAAACTCAAACAAGTGCTCGTAGGGTGTGTGCTTTGAAGATTGACTACGCGTAGTGTTTAGGCTCCATTAATTGTGTTTTAAAAGCACATCTCAGTTTTTATCTCCTTCTGCTATCGTATATAAGGCAGTTAGCACCGCGCGGTTGCAGCGCATTTCCTCTGGGTGTTCTCTGGGTGCTGATGTATTTTTGACAGAGCAGATTAGGGTATATTTCGTCCAGCCGTCTTCGATCCCCAAAATGTGGATGTTCCTAGCGGAGCCTTTTGAAAATGGATGATCAACATAAATCGTATGGAACAGGAAAGGCAACTTGTCTATACGATGTAGTTCACCTTCCAAGCGACCTTCGTGTTGCTTATAATAGGTACAACTAACACATGATTAAATATGATCCTTTGCCTTGTTTCTAATTCTGCGAAACCAATAGGAACGTTTAAAAACTTCTAGCTACCATGTTGAGCTAAATCGTCGTGACATGTTCCATCGCTTCATGTTATCGCACATATCGGTACTACCCACCTTACCCCTTGGTCTTCTTGCTCTTCCGATACAAGCGATGGTTCTTAATTACATAATTAGGATTCTAAATATTTAGCGAAAACACAGCTCCTGTTATCTCTTCTATGTTTCTTGGCAGTTCATGTATACTCCGACTTAAACAATCTACATGTTGGATTATATGACTTGTTCGGTATTCGAACGACGACGTCGAAGTCGGAAAGCCTTAGCTACCACCTGACTATTCGTGGAATAATGTATTTCTTTTTTGCAGTAATTTTCACAGCCTGACAGTCTGTGATAACCTTACAGTGCTTTCCCAGAAAAAAGAAAAAACGTTTAAGTGTTTCAACTATCGTTAAAACTTCCAATTCGTAGCTGTGATAAAATGTTTCTACATCCGAAATCCTTCGACTAAAATAGCTCACATTGTAGAAGGGTTCCTGTAAGTCCGTATGACCCTTGTGTTTAAAATAGAGATTAAATAAAGTCAGCAAAGGTCGCGGTGTCAATATATCTCTCACCAGCAACATCGTGTTCGAAACTTTCACAAGGAATGAGGACCAAAATTTTTCCTGAGTGTCTTTTCATATTACTCCTTAGCCCTTGCAATTGTGACGGACAGTTTTATAGTCCAAACGGTATTCTCGTAAATTTGAATTCTCCATCAGGAGTTTATGAATGCAGTTAATTTGCGTGACTCCTTGGATACGGGGATCTGATAATATCGTAACGTAAATGGGGGTCTTCGGGCTCAACGGATTAATTTATACACTTATTTACAGTCACAAATTTTATTCACTTTACTTTATCCCAAGGCTTATTTCATTTAAAGTGATATCGTTAAGAACTGGTTCATGGTTACTTTTCTGCTTGCTTTTTATCATCTGATATGACATACTGTCCTTAGGATCCCTGGCTCTAGCATCTTCATCAGCAGACTTCGATTCATTGTTTTTAATCGTAAGCTTTCATTTTCTTTTGATTACGACAATGTGGTTTATATCTATGAAATTTCTGCCTAAAAGAAAATCAAATTGCATTAAATGATCATTCAACATTATAGCAAAAATCTTAGCAGAAACCGATTTTATTGAGAGCTTAATTTTAACACGTCCTATTGTATGAAATTTTCCATTTCCAAAGCCGTTTAGGAAAATTGTATAGGCTTCCCACGTTTATTCACAAATATTTGCAAAATACATTTTTATAATGCTGACGGCACTATCCATCTCAACAAAAGTTATAGTTTTATGCTGATCATTAATCATGACAGACTTATGATATTCATCGTGACGGATTAATGAAACCTTATTCCCTTTCTCAATATTTTGACAATTGTTCTTACCATATCCATCTTAAAAGCATCTTTGTTTTTTTTCAGTTTTGGGCATTTCAGCGAAATATGATCCAGATCATAAACACAGTTGAAACACGTAGCAGTGTTGTTGTTTTTGTTATGGTGACTTGAATTACAGGAGTGACAATTTCGTTCTAAGTTCATTGTTGGTAATTCGTTTGCTCAGTAATAAATGTACTTCTGACCCCTCGTCGACTGTAGGATTGGCTAAGAGCAATTCTGGTTTCATCTGGGAACAGTTAGACACTTTGCCCTGGCTCCAAATTTTGCACCGCCTGTTAACTTGGGCGATGCTAGCAGTAGCATCATTTTATCCTTCATGTCGTACACTTCACTTATTTAATTTTATTGATTCATTTTTTACTTGTTGGGGCAATTTTTTAACTGGGGTTAAGTCCGTAAGCTTTCCGTTTCGTTGTGAAAAATCATCAGTTACTTTACTTAAATTATTTGTATATTCTTTATGCAATTACCGTTCATCAGAGGTACAGACTAGACTAGATACTAGAAAAAAAAAGAAATGGGGTTTTAGCGAGCTAAAGTTCTAATTCCAATACATCTCTGCGTTGACGATAAAGCTCCAACCCGAACTATTACTGCTAAGGTGTACGCGTTGTATTACTGCCCGCGCCGCGCATTTGCATTCGGCATTACAGACCTTCAGCTTCATTCAAGCGGATGGTGGTAGAATTAGCTTAGCCGCAATCAGCATACGTGTCGTTAGTGGACGTTTGATAGAGCACTTCTGAATCGTCTTTTTTCGCAAATGCATTTAATCCTTTCGCAAATTTATTAAAAAAAATTTAAATTAAAAAATTATATCCTAGTTGAAACAAATATTTTATTTTAGATTTATTAATTCAGTTCACTTGATATACATACACACAATACATAAGTAGCTAATCAAAAAGGATGCAGATAATATTATCCATTGGAAGCTATTTTCAATACTTGCAGAAAGATTTTGCTATCTGCTGATTTCACTTAAAATACAATAAAACAATATTTCCAGCCAGGGTTCCTCTTCTTTAGCGGCCTTGAGGTCTTCTCAGATTTAAATGTAATCTATACTCAGCTATAAATATTATTTTATCTCCATTATTCGAAGCCCAATTCGCAAACTCTTGTGCGTATATCTTCCTCAATTGTAGACTACGTGGCGAATTCATTTGCACGTTTTCAATTGAAGCTAACTTTAGAGTAATTTTGAGCTCTCGAAGACCATATTATACAGTTGACAAGAAAATTACGACGTCCTTCTCCCGTTACAAATGCCTCTGGGCTGTCGTCTAGCTCGCAGCAATGCAAAACAAGACTCAAGTTTCCTCACTTCCCTTACCCTAATTCCCTTCCGGCCAAAACCATGCTAACGCATCAAAGGGTTGTCCCCTAGGATTTGGCCACATCGTATAAAAAAAATTTTTTTTTAAAAATGTACCACACTTTATGAAGAAGAGTAAACTTTAAGATGGTAACGGGAATACAATCACTTAAGATTTGCTGAAAAGGAAAGGATTTAATATATTTGCTTTTGGGTTAAATTAATTTCCCAATGGGCTAAACTTATTTGCTGTTTGGTTAATTAAAAGTGCGAATGCTATAGATTAAATCGCGACAGACAAATGGCCCAAGTTACCGCGCATTCCTTTCTCATAAAACTGTAGCGCATTGGTAACTTGAAAATGCTAATTAAGCAAAAAAACCGATAAGGTAACGATCGAAATTAAGTTTATTTCAAGCAAAAGGTGTCTTATCAGCGATTTCCTTATCATCGTGTTCCCAGGCATAAACGTGTAAAAAGGCAAAACAAAGAAAAAGATTTAAAAGCTCCTTATTTCCAGAGAACGTTTGAGTTTGGCTAATTACTTTGCAGAGTGAACTTGAGTCTATTAAAAATTAAGAGTTTGATTCTAATTGCCAAAGAGCTATGTCTGGCATATTAACGAGTTTTTGTTCTAAAAATATTAGTCGGGATTGGCCGTGATTTTTCACAATTATTGCAAAGTTGAACTTAAGTGAGTTAAATAAAATAAAACTGAAGGCGGATAAAAGGAGTTGTTAAGTAAAATACAAGTAAGATATTTTGAAAAAGTGTTTTGTTAGGATTTAGAGTAACTTGCACGCTGAATACTGATACTGAAAAACAAATTAAATTACTAGTGTTAATGTAATTTAAGGACTGTTAATTTGTAACTTAAGAGGTAAAGGTTTGTAATCTACATCCCAAAGGAATAAGTGTTGTTGATTCCTCAACCTAAAAAGAAAAACATTAGTAAAATAATAATCAAAACAAACTTACCTTTTGACATTTTTCACACAAATCTTTGACAGCTATCAGCTGTCTCAATTTCTCGCACATAGAGTGCACCCGGCAAGCAAAAATCATTCTGCTTTCAGAACTCAAACGAGTCGTTTGATTTAAACCGCTTTCGTTTTAATCAGTAGAGATTTTTCTATATTTATATTTATTAATTATTTCATTAAAGGTATTGCTAATTTCAGAATTTTAATTATTTTTCTTTTTAATAATTCTATAGTAAATTTTTCCTTTTCAGCAAATATTCCTTTTCTCATTTCATGTTGTGGTGCTATTTTCGGCCATTGTTATTGCTGTTTTCATCAACATATTTTTATTCTAAAAACTAATCTCGCTTTCTCTTTTTTTTTCACAGAAAATTAATTTGGATTGGTCATCTGCTTTTTCTTCTTATTTGAAATTTCTTCTTTAGTATTTATTTGAATTTATTATTTCGAATTTATTGAATTTTTATTTAGTTTTAAGATATTTTTTCGGTTTTTAATAAACATATTAAATTTAAAATTTGGTCTCATCAATTACTGACCCGGCTCCCGTTTCTTCGATTAAGTCTTTTGACAGGCTTAACAAGTGTTAACTTTGCAATAATACTTTAATAAATAAATGTGTTAGTTGATTGGAACAGCTGGCGTTATTATAAAAAACAGATGCACCAAATTTTTTGATTTTATTTTACATTTTGCCTTCTTTCAGAATTTCTCTACTTGCTGATCGTATTTGGGATGCCATCAGGTAAGTGTAAGTTTTAACTTGAGGTTGGAGCGCTTGCTCCAACGCTAGTACAATTCCTGTAATTTATAACCACGATAGGAAAAACAACTTAAAAAGGTACATAAAAATCCGAAAAACCATATATAGACATGAAGTCATATTTTTTTTTATTCACAGATAGAAGCAAGAAAAAAAACCGCGTTTTATTAAAACAGCAGTATAGGTATAAATGATAAATACCGAAAAAACGTTTTTCTGGTACTTTTACATCTCTATTTCAACCCTCGTGGCCAAATAGGGCGGAAGTTTGATCTGATCGAATTTGGAAACTCTGAAACTAACAGTTGAAGCCAGCTTTCCGAGCAGTTCAAATATGAGAATCATTTAGTATACAGCAGCTTCTGGTAGTTAATGCCTAGCCTAAGATCCTTAATAGAAGGTAAGTGAAGTAGGCCATTTCAAGCCCTTTAAATAGCTAGGCTTGGACGGTATATTCCTTGGTAAACTTCAAGCGGCCTCCGAGCACTTAGTTCCGAAACTGAAAGCCATTTTGGAAGCCTGCTTAAAAATTCCAAATACGTGGACTGAGGTAGCTGTGATTGTCATTCCCAATAGATCTAATCTCTAAACATGTAAAAATACTTCAAATAAATGTGCAGTTAACTTTACTATATTTTGGTTCTTGGCGCTTTCGCAATCGCGACTAAATTCAACTGTCCCTCTTCATTGAACTCATTTAACAAGTCACGATTTTTAAGTGTATCCAAAGAAGGTTGGTCAAATATTTTTTATTATTATTAATGGGTTAACCTACCTAAGTTGGGTACTTCACTAGACACTAGACAGACCAATGCGGTGTAGATAATATCTCAGCCATTGTGGCCAGATAGATAGCTTGACAGGAACCTTAGATTCACGTTATTTAAGGCGGTAGTTTATATAGTATTAAAACCACAGGGTCTAATAATTTCCTTAGCCTGGGTAAGTCCGGGGACATTTCTCCAGGATACTTCCCTCTCAGCCCAATCTTCTATGACAGCTCTCGCCAACTAGCAACTAAATCTGCAATAAGGTTCGGGGGCTTGACACCGAGACGATTAACCCTTCCAAGCCAGCTTATCAGCGATCTCATTGCCCCCGGTACCCGAGTGACACGGTATCCAGACGAGTGTGACCCTGTTAATGGTGGTGGTGGCGGCTCGTTAATGGTGGTGTCTAAGCACTCCTTAGTAAACCTCGACGAAAACTTTCACGAGAAAAGAGCGTTGAGAGCCACTTGACTATCAGAGAATATAGTTATATTAGAAAAGTTCAGTCCTTTTTTACGTGGATAAGTGCGCAAATGTCGATGCCATGGATTTCGACTTGAAAGACACTGGGCCATTAATCAAACGCAATCGAAACCCTAGTTCTGGATCGGAAGACACTAGTACCAGTAGCACGTTCCATTTTTGAGCCATTGGCGACCCATTTGAGGCTATTGTGTACTGACTTGGACCACCGCCGTCCCAGTCTGTTTGCTCAGGAAAGAGAATCCTGAATCATCTGTCGAAGAGCTGTTCCTTAAACATTTGGTTTGTAATGGTGCACACATATACGCTTGTGATGACGGAAGTGAGATGCAGTCTCAGGGCACTAATTGCAGCCGATTTTATGATCAAGATGTGCAGGGGAGATAGTTCAATTAACGCCTCCATGGCAGCTGTTGGACAGGTTATAGAGAGGCAGGCAAGCCGCTTTGATTGTTGTTGAACTTTTGGCCACCAGCCCATAGCGGCGTAGGTAGCAATCGTATTGTATAACCAGAAAATCATCTTCGGGGTGAGACCCCAAATCCATCCAAAGAGTTTTCGAGAAGCCCGCAGGGCTCGTGTAGCCTTACTTAGGCTAGAGTCAAGGTAAGAGTTCCATTTAAGTTTTCTATGGAGCATAATTACTAAGTATTTCACCACATGATCGTGCCGTGAAATCGAACCAAAGCATTCGAATTATGCATTCTAATGAACGACGCAGGAACAGTCTTGACAAGGTCAATAGTAAGATATTCCTTTGCGCACTATTCAGTAGCAGTGCGCAGAGCTTATTTCAGTAAATCAAGAACAGCCGAGTCAAACTTCCCTCAAATAATAATCCCAAGGTCATCCACCTAAATGACTGCTCGATAACCAAAATCAAAAAGCTTGTTTGAGAAGTCATCTACTACTAGAGACCAGATCAGCGGCGACAGTATCACGCCTTGTGGGCATCACATAGTTGCTTAAATGAGCCCAGAGGTGTAACCCAAGGTGGATATTGAACAAATATTCATCAAGATTGCTTACGAAAATGGTAAAGGGAACATACCCACCTAACCACCTGTTACATCTGGACAAAATTCGATCTAAAGTGGTAACACGAGCTCATATTCTCATCATGCATCTGGACCATTGTGACATAAGCGTGCCTTCCCCTTGGAAGGCCAGTCACGTTAACCTAACACTAATCTTAATGCATTAGCAAGTGCACGCAGACTTTTCTTAGTTCCAGTAGATGTTTCTGTAGTAACATATCTAAATAACCACGCCACAAAATAAGCTCCCAAAATATCCCAGCGAAATATAAACCGCCGTCAAAAAAGTTTAAGAAAAATTTATACCTGACAAAAAACTTCAATAAATATTGACTTTTTGGCTCACAGTTCAGCTGACCTTGACCTTTATATGTTATCCAGGACACCTCCATGAGTGATTTTGTATATTTATATACAGGTCCTTGACATAGTAAAACATTTGTGAAAAAGGAGTATTTTGTACGAGGAAATATTTTTCTCTGTTAATGCAGCAAGATGATCAAAGTCACGTAAGGCAAAAGAGGAGACGGTTTTGCCTTATATTGTATTATGTTTTATTACATACATTATAATGCCACGTATTATTGGGTCGCTAAATTACTTTGTTGTGATCCTACTTAGATATGTAACCACTTTTGTACCCAAATGGTTGGAAGTTGCGTTCACACAGAAAGGTTTAACATGGCAAGGTAGACAAGGGATTAGAAAAACCGCATATTTAGAAATCCCTGTCTACCTAAATATTTTATTGCACTTAAGGTAGCAAATTCTTTAAATAAACTTAATTTTTAAGATAAAGTTACGGAAATGTTCGTTTTGGGTTGACAGGTAATTCATTTTAATTACTGCTGCAAAAAAGTTATAAAAATGTTAGTGTAATTTTGTTTTATTGCCGATATTAGCTTGTATTAGCTAGAATTAACACCCTTGTATCCTGGCGTACTATTACTCGTACCTGATGAAAATTTTGCTATAAGAAAGAGTCAGTCAGCAAGAATACCAATCATAGTTAAAAAATAAATCAATAAGTACAGGTGTCGCCAGGCAATTAAGAGCGTCTTCATCTAAGGTTTGGAGGGTTATTCATCGAGAGCGATTACATCCATGTCACCATCACCCAGTCCAAGGACTACTGGAAGGAGATTCCGAGAAAAGACTGAAATTTAGCAATTGGCTTCTGGAACGCAACATTGACGACAGTCGAACACTAACCCACACGGGGCAATTGTGGCCTCATTCCAGCAGAGATTCAGTGTCAATGTTTGTGCTGGTATCATCGGCAACCATTTGGTACGACCACTCATTTTGCCGCAAGTGCTTAATAGCGAAATTTATGCGGACTTTTTGGACAATACACCGAAAGATCTAATAGAGGAGTACCCTATGGATAATCTCACGATGGAGTACCAGCGCAAATGGCTAACATTGTGAAGGAAATACTAAGTGAAAAATTTCCTAACCGCTGGATTGGCCGAGGTACACCGATTTCTTGGCGTGCTAGATCTCCAGACCTTACCCCTTAATATGAATTTAATTTCTTTAAATTGCAGATTTTCAAATATTTCCCGATAAGCTTTCTACTTATAAATTTTTATACCCTTTCTCTACATGGACATGTTGTACTTTTTTGGAAAGGTAAAGAGATGGGCAATCCAATAAAAAAAGGGTATGCTAATTACATGAAATTCAGAGAAAATTTGGGAAAATGCTGAATTTTAGGTAATCTCAAACCATGTTTTGCAATTTTGTACTGTACCGGGAATGGTAGGAGTTAGATAAACATTATTGAGAATTTTTGAATTTATGAATCACCCTGTAACTCCCAAACGCTTTAGATTGTCCCCCCCCCCCCCCCCCCGCTATACAATTTTTTGTTTGTCTAGTTGAGACTTATCACCCAACTCATTTTGGAACGTCAGATCTGAACCACCCTGTATATACATGTATATATAGGATTATAAACCAACCAATAGATGGTAAGCTATGACATTTTAATGTTTTGTTGAAAAAATTCAAGCAGAATTACTTATTTGAACTTCGATACTTTAATAGATGGTAGAGGATAGAGTCGAAAAAAAATATCAAAACTAGGAATTCTTCGGATTAAGTTCTAACGAAAAAAATAAACTTCTTTTTTTATCTTGAAAATATTATTAAAGAATGTGAACAATTTGAAAATGATATGTAATAAGGGAGCCGAGAAAAAAATATTGAAAATTAGGCTGTTTTTTACCATTATAACCGGTACTACTCCCTTAATACTAGGCTGCCTACTAGAAAGGAATCGGACAGGAATGAAGCGGTGGAATCATCAGAGGTCTCTATATACAGATGGACAAAAAACGACTGCATGGACAGGAGCAGGATTATTCTCCGGCAAACGGCACTCCCACGAATCATATAGATTGTTAAACAAATGCAGTGTATTTCAGGTGGAAATAGCAGCGATTCATCAAGCGACTATGCTAGTATCTACGCGTATAAAATCTAGTATGGACACCCGCATATATAGTGACAGTCAGACGACCAGTTAAGTGCTGGAAGCTGTGGTGACAAAATCGAGACAAGCGCAATTGTGCAAAAGTAGCCTGCACATGATTTTCAAATGTCGCAGGGTAACCCTATGCTGGGTGCCCGGATACAGGAATATTTCAGGCAATGAAACAGCCGATGAATTGGTCAAAAATGGTTCTGAAAAAAAAACTCTGATACGATCACCTATGTAAAAATTCCGGTCAGCACTCTTAAGGTGGACATTGCCAGTAATGCCAACAAAAAGACTAATTATCGGTGGACAAACCGAGACACATGTTGCATTGCCAGGCAACTGTGGCATGAGTGCAGCAAGAACTAAAGTACTCCTTTATAATATCAAAACCGACACCAGGAATCTAGTAGTGGTGCTAACGTGGCAAATGCCTTCTGCTAGAGTTGTAGGGATCCTTAGAAAATTGAAACAGTTCGACATGTGCTCTACGAGTGTCTCGCCCTGGTGGCAATAAGAATTAGGCTACTGGTTTGTTACTTCTTTTCAGGGCTCGTGGAGCTTCAGGGCATAGAGCTAAAAACCTTATTGAGATTTCTTAAGTAAGTAGGATAATTATAAAGCAGGGGCTTAAGTAAGATCAAGTACCCATGAATCTATGGGCCACAATGGACCCATCCAGTGGTCTAAGTAAGGCATGCTGAAAGTTGTTTCAGCAGAAACCTTCCAACCCAGGCAACTTCAGGTTACCTACGCAATCATAAGCTTTTTTATTTAACCCTGGAATGCTAACCATGAGTAAAATTTACTCACTTGCTACTTTTTGTGCGCATGTTTTTCAGGACATATGACCAGAGCTTCTATAGTTTGCAAGTGCATTGCCTTGTGCGTGCGTGTTTGTATGCGGCGTATTTAAACTCCTGTGAGTTAAAACGGGTTAGTATTCCAGGGTTAAATAAAAATAAAAATATTAGCATCCTTTATTACTCTAAGAGAATAAAATGTTGTTCTTTCATCTTACGGGGCTCGTCTATTATTTGATTAACCCTAATTTAATTTAGCTTAAATTGGCTGCCGTCCCGAGAAGGGTATGATTCTCAACCGTATCACATACCAAAACTACCATTAGGATCTCCTAACATATCGGCCTAGGTCCTTGACATCAGTAGAATCTAGTTCGGCTAGCTTTTTAAACAAGGGGAGCCCAAATAACGGCTCCTGCTGTTGGCTAGAGCCGGGCACGTAGGGGATAGATTCTGAACCAAGTCACATAGTTAATTGAAAACAATTACGACCTCCTGATAAATCGAACTAGGTCCCTGAAATCAGTAGAACTGAATTCTCCTAACTCCTTAAAAAATGGAGAGCCAAATACCAGATCCTTTTCTTCCTCACCTTGGTAACTCCTACAGAAGAAGTTTAAGGGCGCGCTGAATCTGTCAGAATATCTAGCTATAAGGAAGTGACCCGCAAAGCTGATAATGTTACCTTGAGCAATATTAGCTCTTTTGATCAACTGTCGGCCAGACCTGCGGAGTAATTATGCAGATGTGATCGCTTTGCCATTCATCATTATCAATGTATGTGGCTAACGGCTTACAAAACTGCCCCGATATCCACATGCCCCGATATCCACATGAGGCGTACGTTAAGGTGCTCAGCTATGCCAATTAGATTTGAGCGACCTGTGCTGCTAGTATTAGAGGTCGTGTACACTCTCGTGAGGCATTTAATTGCAGCCTGACTGTTTGAGACACAGATGTCATCGAAAGAAAATATTAAGTTCTTTAACCCTGGAATACTAACCGCTCACAGGAGATTCAATACACTGGACACAATTTCAAGCTGTAAAGTTTACACTTCGCCGAGCACATCAGGATATAACAAGCATACAAAGGGCAATTCACTTGCGAAGTATAGACGCTCTGGTCATATTTCGTGAAAAACATGCTAATATAAAGTAGCAAGTGAGTAAATTTTACTCATGGTTAGCGTTCCAGTGTTAAAGAATACAATGCCACTTTTATAACCAAGATTTCTAGCTGAAAATTACTACGGTAATCTGGCAAACAAAACGAAATGATTTAGTCCAGGTATTTCGAGTATATACCTCCACCCACTTTATCTTCCATCTTGGAACTGTCTGGTTAAATCTACCGAGAGACTATTGCATTTATTTATGAAGTTAATCGAGCTTTTACTCGGCACTTGGTGGAAAATGTTTTTATTATTCATTTCTGGATTCTTATATAAAACACACTTACTTTTAAATTTTCCACATTTATTTAATTATTCAGTTAGTTATAATAAATTCGCTAACGCGTTTCGTGATCTATCACATCATCAGAACGGCTAACTTATAAATTCTAATAACTTGCATAATAAAATTTGTTTGAATATATACTAAGTCTACTTTTAGGGTTTATATTAAGTTTTTATAATTCGAGGATTTAACAAACGGCTCTTATTTATAAAATCTAATTGGTCATTAAAGAGAATTTTTTTATCTTGTTTGTTCTTCCTAATCTCAAAAATTGCATATCTGTTTAGTATCCGGCCCCCTTCAACGTGATGTAAATGTTTTAAATTATCTATAGTTCAACTGTGTCCTGTCTTCTTCAAATGTTTAGCTAACCCAGACTGTGGTTTGTCATTTATAACTGAGGTAATGTGTTCCTTGAATCGTGTTTCAATGGTTCTTTTTGTTTTACCTATGTATAGCCCAGCACAATCACCGCAACTCACTCTATAAACTCCACTCTTTTTCAAGTCACCAGTTTTTTTCTTTAGTTTATTGTTAATTAAAAGGGATTCTGTTGTTGTTTTATTAAAGAAATCAGGCTGTATATTTTTAAAATACTTTTTATTCTTAAATCAATCTTTGGTAAGTACTTAATAATAATCTAGTAAAGCATATACTTGTTTGGGTTCGCTATGTTGATGATATATTTTGCATAAGGACGGGGACAAATGGACAGTTAAATAACTTTACTAATATTTTAGTGTTTTAGAACCGAGGGGCTTACTTCGAAAACAAGCATGTGGATTTATAAGACTGAAAAAATATTTTTTTCTGTCGAGCGTTTTTGTCATTGAATGAAATGACTACAAAAAGGCGATAATAAAGAACAGTGGTTATGCAATATGTTTTGTAATTCTTCACTAGGCTAACCGATCTGAATCTATTTCTAGTTCCCGTAACCCCTTGTGGATAATGGCACGAGAGAAGAACTGCACCCGTTCCATAAAACGATTGAAGGTGGACAATTTAAAGTATATTTCGAATATTTTCTCTGCAACACCATGGCCTTTTCATCGCAACCTTTTGTCAGCAGAACACAACTATGGGACGCTGCCGGTGGGATTCGAACCTGGAACCTCCGGATTTGTAGGCCGAAACGTTATCATTTAATCCACCGACCACTGTATCTGCATATATTGTCAATTTTATTCATCATACACCCTTTAAGGTTTAACGAAATTATTTTGTTATTCAAATTTAAAGTTGTCGAATTTTATTTCGACATGTTTTCCATTTTGTTTCAGAAACTTATTAAGTATACCATTTAATTCAGATCTAATGTCCACTTGAAGAAACTGCAGCTTCCCTCGGGTACTAATGGAATCAGCCGATAATTTGCACAAAATGATAGTCCTCACTGTAAATATTGGTTACGGATACCCAAAGCTAATACATCCAAGATTTTCTTTGAAAAAAACTAAGCAAGGTAGCTTTCATAGTATCCACTTAAAAATTAGAACGATTATTGAGAGCCCGAGGAAAGAGCAACGACTTGTAGACCCCTATAATGCAAATCTACAAATCTTGATCAACAATATCGGTAAGGTCTGCGAACAAGGCACAACTTGAAATATTATTGATATTGCCTAGATCATTTATTTCCGATAATTTATTTTCTCTATCATAAATACCGTTATCCAATAGTCCAGACATTTGCAACGAGGTAGCCAAAATTCATTTACTGCCAGAATCCTTCATCTGCAAAGAAAGAGAAAATAATGTAAAATCATAATCAGAAATGAAAAATGAGAAAAAGCAATGCCCCATATTATATAACTTTTTCAAAAGGTGCACTTTTCACAAATTAGGTAAAGCATTTTATGCACTAATACCAACATAATATACAAGTGGAACTGATATTAATTGCATGAATTGACACTAACTTTCACTTGAAATCTTCAGATGATAACATTTTGAGAATCTGTATTACTTGACAAACTTAGAATAGAAAACAAGCAAATAACTACCATTAGCACACCAAACTTTGGAATTTTGCTTCATATGTGGGTACTAACAATTTTGTTGCAGAGATTTCAAGAAGGGGCGAAAATATTATTATCTAAGAATATATACAGCAAAATACAGTATACTTTTAAACAGAAGTATGGATGTGTTTCAATGTGTGGATATGTTCATGTTCATGTTCTATCTGCAAGAAATCTTCCGATTATCCGTTAGTATGCCAATCGGAGCATACTAAAGTCGATATGAAAGACATTCTTTCAAATTCGGTCCACCCGTTTCTTTGCTGCAAAAAAAGTGGATTTTAGGAAACTTTTTTATATTGGTAAACAAACTATCTTTTACAAAATGCCTAAACTTGTACTGATTTTACTGTTACTGGAGGTCGTATTATGAACTACAAAAAAACAATAATTTTCCATTTATTATTTCTCCAGAAAAGGTGGGAATGGAGAGTACCATTTCACCCACACCATTTAAATGAGTTAATCTTATTAATTAAATATGTACATATTTATTAAGTTTTAATGAAAATCACTAATAATTTTTAATAATTCAAATGCTAACATTTCTGTCTTCTTATTACTAATATTCATTCATAATATTCAATATTCAACATACTGGGAAGTTAATCATGTGAAGTTCAAAGCTTTTACTTAGGTCTTCATCTAGTTTATAATAAAAACAATTTGAAAGGGTAAATTGTCATTTTCGATTATTTTTACTATCGGGAGTGTCATTATTTATTTCAGTGACCTTATAACTTCGGTATGCCACTAATATCGGGGTGGTATCCCACAGTATTAGTTATTTTTCTCCAAATTGTAAGTAATGTGTATATTGCTCCAGGCGTTCCAGAATTATGCTGGAACACACACACACACATATATATATATACATATAGTTAGTTTGTTTTGGTACCACAGACGCTCGTTACATGATTACTATATTCGAAATATTTAGTATAATAAAAGAATAGTGAGATAAGCAGTCCAAGAAGGTTGTCAGATCCAGCCTGAATCCTTTTCCAATATATACAATATATATTCATACGTACATACTCACATCTATTTTTATATGTCGATTTTCCAGTATTTTAAATTGATAATAATTTTATTAGTAATTCAAACTATTCCGACAAATTATATTCCTTGTAAATAGCGCAATTATTTAAACGGTTTCAAAGAGCACACTTCATTGCAAAATTAAACTGTTCGCAACACTTCATAAGTCTGACATAAAGACAATATTTATATTATTCTATTCTTCAATAAGTTAAAACTGTTTATTAAATCATTTTTAAGTTCTAAATTAACTCATAGACGCAATTTAACGAAAACAACACTAAACACTTTTCCATGCATCGAGTGAATTTATATTTTTCACCGCTTTCTTCAGCTTTAACTTATCCATTTCTACGTCTTAATGATTCATTGTTAAGATCTTTGATTAAATTCAAATGAATACTGTAGGGTTCTAATTGGAAGTTAATTAATTTAGAATATGAATCTTTTTTTTCTAAGCACAACCATTTTCGCATCGCATTTTTGTACATTTCAGATGCATAAAATTGGAAAAAGCATTTCGTAACTTACATTGCTTTGAAAATCTTATGTCTGCCCTTAAACGTTGGACCTTGAATTTAAGTATCGAAAATTTGTTCATTAAGGACTTGGTCGTCATTTTCGCACAAGTTTTTTGCAATTGTGCAACGAATTAGTCAGTGAAGTGAACAAAACTTGTGAAAATTTGTGACTGCAATTAAGTGTCTTACTTAATCCATCTAGCCCGTAGAGCCCCATTTACGTAACAATATTTTTTCAAAATGAACATTCGTACTTTATATTTGAATGGCGAATATCTGAAAAAAATCTAGTTAAACTACATATTTTCTGCATCATACCGTAGACCAGCGTTTGCTTTGTCTGGAAAACGCTGTAGAAAGTGTCGCCTGATGCAAGGTGCTCTCTTTCGTTTTGATATATTTTATGCATTGCATGGAGATTAGGTGTGAGAACGAGAAAATTTAACGAGTTTTGATGTGATAACTTTAGTAACGGTAACTAAGCGCTCTTACACGGAGAACACGGATCCGTGTACTCCGTGTACACAACATTTACATGGACTACACGGAACGTAAATATTCATATTACTGGTAATAGTTCTTCACAGCCAATTCTAGATAAAACCTGGCGGGGGGAGGAAGCGGTAGCCCCGCCACAGTTAATAAAGCAACTTAAAGCCCGATTAATATACCTCTTCCACCCAGAGAGTCTAATAAAAATTTGACAGAACGTGTTTGTACACGGAGTACACGGATCCGTGTACTCCATGTAAAGCTCTTTTACACGGACACGTGATGCGAATAGACGCTGCCAAAAAGATATATAAAAAAAAAGTTGGACCGACTATACAAAAAGCGCTAAAAGCTTCAAATTATATTAAATTTTATATCTATTACGACATTTTGAAGTCGGCTACAAAACAACAACATTAAAAATATTTAATCCAGTCTTGTTATTTAATTTGCACCGACTTTAAAATGTCGTTATAGATAAAAAACTTAATATTATTCGATGGTTTTTAGCGCTTTTTGTGAAGCCTGATCCAACTTTTTTTCTAAAAGATTATTTAATTTTTTTCATTTTTAAAGGCTTCGGATATGCCATTTGAAAAATGCTGCTCGTATAAGAGACAATTTCAATAGTTGCAGAGGTACTGCACTCTATCATAAACGAAGGAATAACTATACAAACCGTTCAACGGCGAAGAACAGCATGCAATGCATTTTCCGATATTGAAAAACAGTCTCGCATCCCAAGAAGCTCAGATCGTAACTAGTTATACAAAAGCGCACAGGAGCTTGTACCTAGAACAAGATAATTATCAAGCAACTAAATTATAAAAAAAATCTGACGTGATAGAAAAAGCCCAAAATAATTTTTTTTTGTTAGGAAACATTATTACCGAAACAAAAATTATAAGAATATTTTTTTATTGACCTTTATTTGATAATTATCAAAGAAAACAAAATTTACGTGACGCAAAAACCAACACATTTTTTGAAATCAGCACACTTTATTATCTAAAAACTTATTGTGTTATTGATTTTACAACGTTATACGTATTGTAGCGGTAGTTACAAATTTAATTATTAATTTTTAATTAAAATTTCATAAGTTTGATTATATTATTTCAATAAAATATTTTAAATAAATCTACTTTGATTATGTTCAATCAGACTGTACAGATAAAATAACTGTCAAATATATTTTGGTCAACCTGTACACTTCGATAAATTTTGAATAGTGTAAAACACAAATACTTTAAAAAATATAATAATTATTCAATCATTGACAAAAAAAATACTGTACTCTATACAGAGAAAATTATAAACAAACTATCTATGTATTAATTGTAAAGTAGGATACTAAAATTGTAAATAGATGATTCAGTCTAGCCAGAACAACCGAATTAAAAATAAAAGTTTTAAAATAATAAAAATAAAAATAGTCTTTTTATATTCAAATAAAATGTATCTTAAGTATTTACAGATACAAAAGAGGTTCTAGGATTTGGGGCTCCACAACTAAAGGGACTACGCCCTCCTATATTTATTGTAGACCAACGACCCAATTCATCTTGTACATCCTCACGTATTTAAAAAAACAAAATTATTTTCAAGGATCAAAATTGTGGGCCGGAGAGCTAATTTTGAGGTTCACAGTGACGGTTTGCCCCACTGTGCGTTGATTAATTAATTATCTCACCCTCGTATCTTCTCCAAAGGAAAGAGATTACAACACGGTTTCTTCCTAAAAATTGAAACATCTAGGTTATTTCAACCAACAAGCAATCGATCCTCATAATTTTTAACCGACTTCTCAAAAACAAAGAGGTTCTAAGTTCGACGCGTTTTTTTTTAAATTTTTTTTTTTATGTCTGACCGGGCATAACTTCGTAACGCGTCGACCGATTTTGATGATTATTTTTTTGTTGGGTAGAGTATGTTCACCGATTGGTACCATGTCAAAAAAAATTTTAGGAAGGGAGGGGTGGGGGGGGTTGGGGGTGAAACGTAACTTTGTAACGCGTGGTCCGATTTCGATGGTTCTTTTTCTGTTGTATAGAGTATGATCCCCCATTGCTAATAGGAGAATAATTTGGTCCTATGGTGAAAGGTGTGGTTGGGGGGGAGGGGTAGTCTAACTTCCTAACGCGTGCACCGATTTGGATAATTCTTTCTGTATTGGGTAGAATATGATCCTTGGTTGATACTACGAAAAAACAAATGGGGCTGGGGGGGGGGCGGAGGGTGGAACCTAACTTTGTAACACATGTACCGATTTGGATGGTTCTTTTGCTGTTGTATAGAGTGTGATCACCTATTGCTAATAGAAGAATTATTTGGCCCATGTTGGGGGGTTGGGTGGGGGGAGGAGTAGTCTAACTTTGTAACGCGTGGACCGATTTGGATAATTCTTTTTCTTTTGGGTAGAGTATGCTCCCTGGTTGATACCACGAGAAAAAAAGGTGTTGGTGTGGTTGGGGTGGAACCTTACTTTGCAACGCGTGGACCGATTTGGATGGTTCTTTTGCTGTTGTATAGAGTGTGATCCCCCATTGCTAATAGGAGAATAATTTGGTTCTATGGTGGTGGTGGGGGAGGGGTAGTAATTTCGTAACGGGTGGGCCGATTTCGATGATTCCTTTTCTGTTCGGTAGAGTATGTTCCTTGATTGATACTATGAGAAAAAAGATTTAGTGGAATTGGGGTAGGGTAGTGGGTTAAAACTAACTTTTAACGCGTGGACCGATTTGGATGGTTCTTTCTTCGTTGTATAGAGTCGAAGACACTAAAAAGTGAAAAATAAAATTGTTTTTAAAAAAAAGTTGAACCGACTTCACAAAAGGCGCTAAAAAGCATAAAATAATTTTTAATTTTATATCTATTACGACAGTTTGAATTCGGTGCAAATTAAGCAAATAAAACAACTACAGAACCACAATTGAAAATAATACATAATACTACCTGAACGTTTCAGCTTACGGGATCATAAGAAATGACGATTAAATATTTTTGTTGTAGTTGTTTGGTTTGTTTGATTTGCATCGACTTCAAAATGTCGAAATAGATATAAAATTAAAAATAATTTTATTCTCTTTACCGCCTTTTGTGAAGTCGGTTCAACTTTTTTTTTTAAAAACTATTTTATTTTCAGGTGGGTACAAAAATTAATGAAAATCAAATTACCGCCGGGGGATTCCAAAGTGAATAAGAATAAATTGTCTCCTGGACCATAAACAAAGGCATAAGTAAAAATTTCATCTAATAGCATGCAATACAATTTTCTATATTGAGAAACAGTCTCGCATCCTAGTTAATTCCTTCGTTTATGCTTGGACTTGTCAAAAACAACCACAAATGTGCGCGCTCACACTTTTTTAATTAATTATGAGAATCTGTGCTTTGTATTATACACACAATTTGGCTATTGAGCATAAATTGCAGAGTGGTGCTTGTTATAGGTACAAGTTCTTGTGCGCTTTTGTATAACAAGTTACGATCTGAGCTTCTTGGGATGCGAGACTGTTTTTCAATATCGGAAAATGCATTGCATGATGTTCTTCACCGCTGACTAAAAAGTACTAGGAAAGTAGCGTACTTTATTTAAAAGGACTGCCAGGCTCCCCTTAAGCATTTGTTGTGCTTCACTCAGGTCTATATTTGTTTCAAGGGCGAATCTTTACCACGGAGGCAAAGTAACACATGTGATGAACGCAGGTGTGAAATCTGCCGGTGTGAGAAAGATTGCTACTATATCATATTTTAGTTTCATCCGAAGGTATCAGCAGCTAAGAAAAGTTAATCCTTTGGAGCTGCTGTTGAAGAAGAGCCAAAAGAATTTAGATTATTTTTGTCAGAAATGCCGACTGTGGGGATTTATATTTCTTACGTCACTCGAGTTTTTAAAATGTTTGTTTTTTTTTCTCCACAACTATCTACTGCCCTGCACTGGGGGTACACTCACTGTTATGGTGGTAGCCTTTGGTCACCCATTGATAATAAGAGAATTTCGTAGTTTGGTGACAGCACGATTGTAGTGCCAAAAACACTTTAACAATTGTTACGTTTAATTATTTTTGGTTACGTTCGTACATTCAGATTACTTGTTGCAAATGCTAACCTAGTAGGTCGGAACAATTTTGTTTGAATAATTCGCGAATATAAAGCGAGAACATTGTTCCGTAGATTAAGTAGTAGTTCAGTCCTTGGTTAATTACAGTCAAAAATAATAACTGTTTTTTCATTAAAATTTAAATACAAAAAACTTAATTCTTTTAATTTAAATCTTTCAAAAAAATAAATAAAATATTCACTACACAATTTCAATATGACCTTGATATAGTCAAACTTTTAAAGTCCTCTGGAGTTCAACCTCTCGAGGCCCTTTTAGTTCTTTTAAGAATCATACCTGATGTCATACATGATGGACCTGACGCTTAAGGAATAAATAAGACTAGACCAAAACTGATCGAGGAGAGATCACATAGAGACGGTTGATTCGTGTTGTACTTAATCTACCTAGTACACCACAGTAGCAATATCTATGTATGGGTGGGAGTGGGTAGTAAAAGTCTCTTCTTAACACATTGGTTTCTCAGAATTCATTGGTTACTTTTTCACATCTTACATTTATTCAATATCAACCGAAGTTTCGATGACTGTCATCATCATCATGAGGAATTCTTGGATCTGAGTAAATCTTATATTATAAATATGTTTAATTTAATAATTTAAAACAATTTAACATCTTAAGTGTAAAATATAATTATTCCAGTGATTACTTTTTCTAAAATCATGTATCGATTTATTAAAACTTTTTAATAGATATCCACACAAAGTGACTTTATCCAATGTACTACTTAGTAATACTGCAGAGTGATACAAACCAACATTTGCCAAACTTTATCCTTAACCACCGGTGTTGATGTGATTGTGGTATGTTCTATTCCCACTAAGGTAGCGGAGGTAACGCTCTCAATGCCTGTTCCCTGTTTGTCGAGTTTCTGGTTATGAATATGTGTGTGAAAAAGAGAACAAATAACAGGGAGGAAAAACGGTGGATGACAACGATAGACACTCGAAAAGGCCAACCAATGGACGATGTTTCGAGGAGTTGACTATATATGTACCTATTTGTCGTATTTCTGGTTTTGTGTATGTTGAGGACTTTCATCGTATATCTCTTGCATCTTGTATTCTTCGTGCATAATACCTTTATATCTAGGTGTTTGTACATTTTGTAGTTCCGTAAAGCATTAATTCAAGTAACTAAAACCTTGAATTTTTAGTGCAGAAAGTGAAGTTTTCATTTTTTTTGTGGTATATTAAATATTTCATATGTTTCGTAGTCTATCCTGCCATTGCAAAAGAATACGTAGCGCCCTTTTTCCGATATCCCTCTTTTTATGTTCTTTTCAAGGACGAAACCCGCGTGTCGCCTGCGCTAGCCTGCTACGTATTTTGGAGTACGTAGCACTTTAACACATTGGTTTGAACGAGATTACTCGTTCGTTTTCACATTTTCTTATGGGATAGAGTAGTAACTCTCCAACAACATCAAAAAACAACATTTGGCGCAGTCGGTAACTTTTCTTTGTAAAAAACGCAAGGAAAATAAACTCAGCCTCCCAGACCAACAGAGGGATGAGTGAAGGCGAGCAGAACCACCAATAGGGCTCATCATTTTATTCACCGCGGGATAGGAGCACCAGATTACGGGCAACATTATACATCAACAAAAAGAGATTTAAGATTCGTTAGGATAGAATTATAATTATTAATATTAGTAAAGTTTTGTTAATATTTTTTGTAATAGCAATATTCCTTTTCGCGATATTTTGATTATAGTTTATATGCAATATATGTAAAGAAATATATGTATAAACAATTGTAATCATGATTGGGACTGGAATTAAATTTGTTCAAAGTTTTGTGTCAAGAGCTACGTTGTAATTAAAAGAAAAGTTTTTTCTTTACTTCTCTCATCATTATCTTCTTCATATTTAGCTTTTACAGCGTTGCTAAAAGAACTATGTATATGCTATTAAAATTTTTCTGATATTATGCATGTTGGATATAATTCAGGTTATTATAATATTTTCCATTCCATATCGCCATAACCAGCACATTTTAGGAGCACATTAATATATTTATAATACCACACACATTTTTATTTTATTAAACTTTTTAAATTTTTTAAACACTGGAAATTGCACGTTTAATAGTTAACTAGATATGTAGCTCTCACTAAACACTTGCAGCCAAAACTTTTTTCATTTACAAAAATAACCCGGTTCTACGGCACACTAGCCATTGTGTTAACGCGCGTAAGTAAACTGGAAAAGTACAATATTGATGGTTTGAAATCGACCGGATCTTTTTTTTTGAATGAATTCAGCTGAGATAGGTTTCGATATGCTGATATTGGATCGAGGTGACGAAAATATTGCTATGTGATGTTAATAGCCAACTAGATTTAAAGAATGAACTACATTAAGAGGACTTATAACTTTTAATTGTGTACGTTAGAATTTATCACAAAGCAAAGGTATTGACAAACAATTTTCAGAATTGAGGCTGATGCATGTATATACACATATTCGGGGTCTCATTACGGGATGTTTATAGACAACTTTCCTCGAATATTTGTTGGCAAGCAAGTTTAATTTCTAATTTTGGCTATTTAGTAAGAAGAATTGCAATGTGTATTTATGAAGTTTATAGGAGAGAATTTTGTTGATAGGATAACACTAGGTCAATTTGATATCGCTTTTTTTTTAATTTTGGGAATAGATGCAAATGCTAATTTTTTCCTATTTCAACGCTAGTTGCGTCTGGAGTTTAGGATTTATGAAATTGAATTATATTGATAGAGTTTTATAGTAATTATTATGTCGATAGCTTCATCAGAAAGAAACAACAAATTTATTTTAAAATTATTAATTCCAATAATCCGATTGAGGTTTTGCTTGATACTTACGATTTCAGATTTGTGTAACTGGTTAGTAGGAAAAGTACTCATCAAAAATTTAACGTCTTTTGATAGAATTTTTTTCGGTTCCTTTGCTTCCCTAGAAGGTTTCTTAATATTAGTACTTGCGTATATAATTTTGTTTGAAATTTTTTTTTCATTGTTTTCAATCTTAACAACTGTGCTAATTAATGGAAAAAAATGGAAGTTAACTACCTTAATCAAGAAGAGTTTACGTATGAGCTCAAGATTAGAGGACTAACTCTGGGTAAGGTTGATGAAATGAGGACTAGCCTGCGCGCTGCTTTGAGACTAGAAAGAGATGGAAAATTATCAATAATAAATCCATATCCTTACACATTCGACGAGGACATAAAGGCCTTAAAGGAGAAGGTCGAGGAGGTAAGAGAATTATCTGAGACATTTCTAGGCGATAACTGCTCTACGGAATATAAGAAAATAGTTACGAAAATTGAGTGGTCGCTTAACCGACTTTAAAGAACCACTGCTATTGATGAAGCGCAAACAAAAGAGAAAGTAACGGTACGTGCAGATTTTATCCTAGCTCTAGGTTCTCTACAACTTAAAGCTGATGGCGATGATGATGGGAGTGATCACTCCGATGCGGCCGAAGAACTGTCCACTGTCTTTTTACAGGACGAGCTCTCATTTGGTATAGAGCGAATAAAACGAATTTTCATTCCTGGCTGGACCTGGTACGAGAGCTGAAAAAGGAATTTCTTCCGATTGATTACGACGAGAGGCTGTTGGATGAAATTAAGATGAGGACCCAAGGAAGAGATGAGTCGATGGGGATGTACGTGGCTACTATGACCAATATGTTTTCACGACTGACAGACATTCTTACTGAAGCTCAGTAACTACGTATCCTTAAGAAGAATATAAGTCCATTCTACCAAACACAATTGGGATTGACGAATATTGAGAACATAAAGGACTTAATTGAGTTTGGTAGGCTCCTAGAGGCAGTTAGTGTTTCCGTAGAATCATTTGTAGCACCTCCGTCCAGAAGGAACAATCAACTTTTGAAGCCTGACTTGGCCTACGTTTCTATCGATCAGCCTAACATATCAGCGATTTCAAATCGGAATGCAAGTTCTAGTGACCCAAGAGCAACGAAATGTTTTAAATGTGATATGAAAGGGCATATAGCAAGGTTTTGTAGAACAAGAATAAGTTGATTTGGATGTGGCATATGGATTAATAAGACCACGCTGTACTAATTGCAATCCTAATAACACGATACGGAATCCGATGAATGACCCTCAGGTACCACAAGGTTCGGGAAACGCGAGTGGGGCTCGAGCTTAAGCGGTGAGTCGAGAAATACCCAAAAAGCCGACAATGTTGAGAGTTTTCAGAATTTGAAAATTAGAGGTAAGATTGAAGCGGAAATTGAGGATCCATATGGCACTCTAGTGGATTATGTTTTCACACAAACTGAAAACGATATACGTCCTCACCTTGAAGTTTTCATATTCGGAGTCAAATTTCGTAGCTTGCTCGACTCAGTTGCTTCGCGGACTGTTGTTGGAGGTTAAGGTTGGCCATTGTTACGGAAAATGAATCCC
This sequence comes from Leptarthrus brevirostris, assembly GCA_964036015.1. Taxonomy (NCBI): domain Eukaryota; kingdom Metazoa; phylum Arthropoda; class Insecta; order Diptera; family Asilidae; genus Leptarthrus; species Leptarthrus brevirostris. Next base: position 45,102,323 of record OZ038374.1, read on the forward strand.
AAACTCAACGTTGCAGGAGCCAAGCGAATATGTCTAGCGAATGGTGGAACTGTCGACGTATTGGGAGAGATAAGTGTACCAATCCAGCTAGCTTAACGTGTAGCTTTGATTTTTGGCGCAATATGGATATTCAAGCCAATTTTAGCAACAACTCTTGGTAATTTACACAGACTGCCACAGAGTATGAGATAAGTGCTCTTCAGTCCCAATCCAAGCTATCACTTGAGGAAAAAAGGGAGCTCGAATAGATAATAAGCGAGGATAAGAGTAAAATGGGTTCAAATTTGGGTTGCACTAATCGGGTGGAGCATATCATACAAACATACTCCCCACCGATCAAACAGCGGTACTACCCGGTCTCACCAGCTATACAGCGTATCATTACCGAGGACCTTGACAAAATGCTTGATGCGGGCGTGATAGAACCTAGTAGTAGTGCATGGGCTTCCCCAATTGTCATGATCAAAAAGAAAGATGGTCAGTATAGATTTTGTGTAGACTTCCGAAAGTTAAATAAAGTAACGAAAAAAGACGCCTACCCTCTTCCTTATATTTCAGCCACTCCTGACAAATTGCGCGATGCAAAGTTTATGTTCTCCTTGTACATTATGTCAGCGTTTTGGCAAGTATCTCTGGAGACTAACTCAAAACAATATACGGCCTTCACAGTGCCCGGAAGGGGCCTCTTTCAATTTCGCCGTATGCCCTTCGGATTTAGTACCTCACCCGCAACATGGCAACGACTCATTGATACGATTCTTTCGAGCGGTCTTGAAAGAAAAGTTTTCGTCTGTCTGGACGATGTAATTATCGTGACTCAGACCTTCTCATAGCATAAAAAAGTATTGCAGAATGTTCTCGAAAAATTATATCAGGCTGGTCTCGTAATAAATTACGAGAAGTGTGAATTTGTCGAGCCGAACTCCGATACCCGGGTTACGTCATAGGAGAACAGGGTTTGCAGGTTGATCCCGATAAGCTGAAGTGTATTTTACAGATTTAAAATCTTGAAAACGTGTCTGAGGTCCGTAGATTCATAGGATTGATTGCGTGGTATCGAAGATTTGTGCCAAATTTCTCAACAATGATAGCTCCAATTACAGCTTACAGAAGTAGAGCTTGGTAATGATCACTGGAAGCAGGTAATTCTTAAAGGCGAAAGGAAAGATATTATGTTTAAAGCACACGACTCACCAACATCTGGTCATTGTGGAGTTCAAAAGACTTTTCATCGGATAGCTCAACGAACTTAAAAAGCCAGCAGGTTTAATGGCTTGCCGAACTATTCCTAGGAATCCATGGGAGTCAATATGTGTTTAGGGAGTTTAAGAAGTTATGCGAGGACTATGGATGTAAAATAAACCACACAGCATTCTATCATCCTCAAGCGAACCCAGCGGAACGAACTAACCAAGTCAAAAAAATCATGCTTCGCGCTTACGTTGCGGAAAATCACCGAATGTGGGATTCCTTTTTAGCTAAAATAGCTTGCGCAATCCGCACGTCGGTCCACGAAGTCTCAAAATTGATGCCGTTTTTGGTCAACTTCGGAAAAGAAATGATTACGGACGGAAAAGCCCACAATTATCAAGTAAATAACATACAGTTTGACCCTACAAAAGGTCAAAAGCTTTCGATGAGTTGAGAAGAGATGATTCGTATAATCTCCGCTGAAGAGATAAAAAATGTATGGTAAATGATATCGTTATGAGGAAAAACTATGTGTTATCAGACGTTTCCAAGTTTTTCAACGCAAAATTAGCTCCAAAATACATTGGTCCTTTCACTGTAACTAGTGTCGTTTCGCCATTGACATATGAATTGCGAGCAAATACAGGTAAGAGTGAGAGCGTTTGGCACTCTAAGGATTTAAAGTTATATCAGTCTAACGTTGTAGATAAGTTATAAAAAAAATCCTATTGTCTTGTTTTGTTTTGACATATTTAAGTGTCTTCTTCCCTGCCCATTAGGGGATATAATTTCGAAATATTTTTTTTAAATAGAATTTAAGTGGGAGATTCGAGGAAATCTCCCGGAGGAAAGGGAGGAAATGTTACGTGTCAATGTGAGGGATGCTGAAGCCTAAAGAGAAATTAATATTAATTAAAGCCAAAAGTGTAAAGAACTTACTTACCTAGGACGTTTTGTCCTCTTTGTTCATTTATAATGGAAGTGATGCTGCAAAGACATTTCTTTATTTACAGATAGACTTTCTTTGAAGCAAAAATATACCTAGCGCATCGGTTACATTCAGGGATATATTCTCATTGTCCTTAAAAGCCGCTCTGGAGTTCCAACGCCACCATCCTGATGAGAGTTTCACATAGTCGATCTCTTGCTACCATTCTAATCTATTTTACTTCTCTGCAATGATGACGAAAAAGGAAGATCGTGCAATCCTCGCTTAAATTGGTATCATCTAAAAGTTGACATCATCCTAAAATATGATGATATGACTGCGTCAAATATAAAAATATTAAACGTAAATTACCTTTGCTGGATAACTAGAAGTTTGTTCATCGAAGCTCACCAACCTGGAATATAGATTAAGATAACACATTGTATATAATATTAAGATATTACATAGACATTAGGATTATTAAAAATACAAAGGATTTATTGGATTGGTTTGAAATTAATGAAAGCTAGGCAGAGTTAATATAGATATTTAGGCTTATTAAACTAGGAGAGGCAAATAATTTGCTTAAGAGTTGAAATTTTAAATATGTAAGTTTAGGGAATAATGGTAAAATATTAGTATGGATAGAGATTAGATTTTTGATTGATACTTTGAAGTTTAATGTGATGGAGAAACTTGTACATAAATAAATAAGTAAAATTAAATATTAGTAGATGAAAATAGGCAAATAAAAACTTATATAAGTAGTATAGACTGAAGGGAAAGTACGATATTTTATAGAGTTTAGAAGGAATGAAATTGTTAGATAGGAAAGCAGTACTTACCTTGCGCGGGATAACTTAGAACGAATTGGTATTCTTACCTGGCTCAAAATTCTCTTGCTATGCGCCTATCACGGTTTATTTACACAACACCTAACCTCGATTTCACCTGGAAAACTTTAAATAAAAAGGACTGTTCTTCAATAGTCTGGAATGAAAAACAAATCCGACTGAACTGTTTGTAACCCAAGGAAGGAAAATTAGAAGAGGATATGCCACGGAAAGGATTAACGCCACGTGAAAATGGCTATCAACATCCGACAATTTTTCCAAAATTGAGCGACTTCGCGAATTTTAACAACACTTTGGATAGTACCAAATAAAATCAGAAAACTTGGAGACAAAGAAAAAAAACAAAATAATTAGCTTAAAATTAAAACGCTTACAGCCGATCTGGAAAATGTAATAGATTTTCCAGAATATTTTCCAATTGACAACGACTGCACGTCCTTTCAGCGAAAGTGGGTGCAGTCTAGTCCGCCACGAATTTACAGCTCCAGAGAGATTCTTAAGAGCCTAGCCGCAATGCTAGATTTTTTACCATCGAGCCCCACTTATACACCTAAATATGTCAGGCAAGTGTTGGTCCATTGTATACCAAGGGAAGAATCTGAACGATTCCGCCACCTCCCACACCATAGGCCTTGCTTAGGTTAGCCCCAGCGCCCGCTAATCGCTCATATTCTTCGAAACCAATACAAGCGACTGGAAATGCATCCTCTTTCGAAAGGAAAATAGACAGGTCGTCAGCATACGCTAGAATAAGTGGCCTTATAGTAGTGCATGGTAAGTGAACGATTGACGAAGATTTACAACAGCGGCTCCAGTGAAAAGTCATAAATCATTCCTGACAGCGGGCATCCCTGCCTGATATCTCGACGAAACGGAATGGAAAAGGATTCCTATTATCCTTTATGGGAATCACTGAATCTTTATACAGACTACTGATGATCTCAATTCATCTGGACGGAAGCCCAAATATATCGAGCACTCTCAGTAGATACTATGATGATCTAATAAGATCATGACCATTTGCAAACCAGCTTTTTCATGGTAGGCGAAAAGATGCTACGGCGATGTTGTCGTAGATACTACGGCCTGGAACGCAGTAGGACTGTGACGGGTGTATTACTGAGGTAATCACTGAGCGAAATTGAGTTCCCAGTGTTTTTCAAAGTATTTGGTAGTCGACATTACACAGAGTAACTGGCCTCCAGTTTCCCATCCTCTGAAGATCCCCCCTCTTAGGTATTAGACGCATAATGAATCTCCGCCAACTTGACGGAAATCCTTTATGTCCAATCACTGCATAATTAGAGACATATAAAAGGTCCGGAATCAAAAGATTCCTAAAACGAACAAAGAATTTTGGAGTTAGACCATCATAACCAGTAGAAGTATGACGTCGAAGATCCTTCCTTGCGGTAAGCATATCACCGAGAGTAAGCGTTCTGTCCAGGAATTCTCTACTTTTATCAGATAAAGTAGGGACATGATGAAATAATTTATCGTTGGACGAGAATGTTGACAACGTATACAGCATAAGGCCGTTATACAGCATAAAGCCGCGTGTAGCAGTTGCGAATATAATTCGCAAGTTCCTCTCCGTAGAGGATCTGGCCCGATTCGGCAAGAATCGAGTCTACTTCACAAGAAGCGGTACGACGTCGAGTTGTCTGGAAGAAGTACTCGGTCGGAGACTTGCCTTCTCGCAACCAGCGCGACTGGTTTCGGAGCACCAACTCCAAGCTATGCTAATATTTTTGTCCTGTCAGTCGTTCTTTAAGTCTCTAGAATTGTGCGGGTAACTTTGGTTGCGCGGGCAGGAGCGTACCAATACGGCCATCAAACTCAATGCATGATTTCTGCTTCGATAAATGAGCGAATCTGAAACTGAATGAATTCTTCGACGAACTGCTCCCAGTTCAACAAATTGTTGTTGAAAGTCCAGTAAGCAGTTCGCTTTTCGACTAAAATGCTCGTCCCCAAAACAAGAAGGTGATCACTTAATGAACACACTTCATGAGTGACACTAACGAAAAAGTTAAGAAGGCTAGACGAGACGTAAAGTCTGTCTATCCTCAAACCCGAAAAGCTACCCTGGACATTTCGGGAAACCCTTGTGTATGACCTAGTCGTTGGATTAAGCCAACGGTAGACATCCACAAGGTTGCTATATCTGATAAGGCTCGACAATCGCGCGGCGTTCATCGAGTTGAATTCAACTCTAAAATGACGATCGATTGAAGAATCTGGTGTGCAGTTGAAGTCACCCCTAAGGATAACCTCACCACCGAAGTTCGTAAGATGTGACAGGATTGAGTCCAACACCTGTCTTGCAGTATCCTAGTCATGCGGCAGGTACTCGTTTACTACCCTTAGCGTTTTGTCCCCTAAGACGAGATCTAAGGGAGACACCAAACCTGGGCAGATGTCTGTGTATACAGGAGACATCAGGTTAAATCTGTGGAACACAGCAATTGCCACACCCGTACCTCTACGGGGTGTTTCTGTGGCAAAAATTGTGTAACGCTTGTTTTAATTTGACTTTTGTTCTAGACGTGTAAAATTCGTCTTCTGTATAAGTGCAATGTCCAGCCGTCAGCTGACAGGTACACAGGGAGACCAACTTGTAACTTATGGTTGCGCACCGTAACTGTGTGCACTGACAGACGTGCGACCACAACCTCCCCGTGGTGGCGGCTGGAAACAGGCTCCTGGTACGGTAATGTCTCTGCCAGGAGTGCTGGCTAATAGTAGTCGGGCGGAGAGAAGGATACTCTCTTAAATAAAATACCCCAGTCCAAGTTGGAACAGCATACGCTGAGGGACTCGTGGCCAAGGGGGATCTTGGTCGTTAGTATGCAAACTCCGGATACCTGGCGCCCTCCGGTTTTATTTAGCCTTGCCGTGATATCGGGGCTCTCTGTCATGGTGGACTGTAAATTCTCCCCTACTCGTGGGATTCAAATGGAACAAAACGCAGAAAATACCGAGGGTGGCACCCCTCGTAAAGTGCCGAATTCTGAGGCTGACACAAGGCCTCAAATGGCAGAAGACAAGCCAATCAACCAGGACAATACAAGTCCTGCCAGGCTGTCTGAGCTGTCAAAAAAAACTCACAGTGGTACCTCTTCAAAGGTGCCAACCTCTGAGGCTAACCTAAGGCCTCAAATGGCAGAAGACATGACAATGGACCTGGACAGTGTTAGTCCTGCCAGGCTGTCTGACGTGTTACCAATGTACAATGAAGAATTCATCACCAAATCGGTTGACAAACCTGCTGAGGCCGCAAAGGACTCAAGGAAAATTCCCGAGGAGGTAATGCACAACAGCAGCCCAATCGGTATAAAACTGAGTGGAGCTGGGAAAAACGGTTCAAAAAACTGTTGTCACAGGGACACAACCCGAAAGCAGCTAGAGTACTAGCGATGGCGCCTAGGGTAGTGGCACCGGACAGCGGCAAACGGAACCGGACGGAGGACTTCCCCCCTGCACCAACCAAGGCCAAAAGGAGAACTTCAAAAACTACACCAAAACTACTAAACAGGAGTAACCCGTACAACAAAGCAAGACTCCAACAGCCCTCTCGTACAAGGAGGTCGCTGCAAGAGTGCCCATGGGCACCCTACCGCATAAATTCCCTGAGGCAGCGCTCTCGACCGAGCAGCTTGTGCTTGTGCAAAGGGCGATCCTCAGAAAAATTCGGCACAACAAGGATAGCGAGGTCAAACCCGCATTCCATGGCACCGGACACAGACCAGGCTGGTTGAAGATCAACTGCGCTGATAAGGCCACTTCAGAGTGGCTTAAACAGTCTGTGGTTGAGCTCCAGCCATGGGAAGGAGCAAAGCTAATTGCGGTCGAGGAGGAGGAGCTTCCTCGTTCCAAAGTCCTGGTAGGCTAATTCCCGGATAGCCAAGAGTTGAAAAATGAGGAGATCCTTGACCAAGTTGAGGGTCAGAATCATCAACTGAGGGTCTCGGCCTGGAGGATACTGAAGAGGGAGACAGAGGGAATAGCCACTGTAACAGTCCTCTCAGTGGACTTCTCGTCTGAGGCTAACCAACTGGGAAATCTATCGGGAGCACATCAAGACGAACATGCAAGAACTCGATGACGCCCCGCTAGAATCCCAGGAGGACCTAGAAAGGGCTTCAAACTAGCTACAAGACCTGATCGTTCAAAGCTACGAAAATAGCAATCCTGCTAGACGAATATAGAGGAACTAAATCACTCAATGTGCGCAGCAGGTCAACACGCAGATTGAGGAGCACCTCGGGTAAAATATTCACAGCTGGGACAGTAAGGTGGGCCATTAACTCCTTTAAAGCCAACAAATCTCCCGGTGGTGACGGCATCTTCCCAGCTCTTCTGCAACAGGGTCTAGTTGATCTGTTTCCAGTTAGAGAGGTAAGGGTAGGTTTTATACCTAAGAGTGAGGGGCGACCAGCGGCTTAACCCGAGGCATATCGGCCGATAAGCCTATCCTCCTTCCTTCTTAAGTCAATGGAGAAAATCATTGACCAACATATCAGGTACGGTTGTTTAAAAGACACGCCGCTATATGCCAACCAGCATGCTTATCAAGCAGGAAAATCAATCATAACAGCACTTCATAGTCTGGTTGGAAAACGAGAAGATGCTGTTAATGGTAGGGGCATTGCCCTTTGTGCCTTCCTTGATATTGAAGGTGCTTTTGACAACACGTCGTTCTCATCCATTGAGGGAGCGGCCACCGACAGAGGTATTGATCTGCCGACGGTCCGATGGATTGGGGCAATGCTGAGTAACCGGAACATCGCGGCGAGGCTGGGGGACAAGTCGGTAACGGTAAGGCCCACCAGAGGCAGTCCTCAGGGGGGAGTTCTTTCCCTATTGCTGTGGTCACTTGTTATCGAAGACCTCCTGGCCAAACTGAATGATGCTGGCTATGAATGTCAGGGCTACGCTGATGACCTGGTTATTACCATCACGAGTAAGCAAGACAGGACCTTATCAGTAAGACTGCAAAATGCTCTTAATATGGTACAATCTTGGTGTGCTAGGGAACGGCTTAGAGTCAACTTAGTAAAACAACCATTATACCTTTCACAAGAAAAAGGAAGCTAAGGTTAGAGGCTCGTACTCTTGAAGGAACACGGATAGAATTCACAAATGAGGTCTAGGTGTAATTCTAGATCAAAGACGCACATGAAATCCTCAACTCAATAGGGTCACAAGAAAGGCTATGGCCCTATGGTCCTGTCGAAGACTCTTTGGAAAGACCTGGGGACTAAGGCCCAAAATGGCCATCTGGGCATATGAAACAATCATAAGACCCGTGGTCACCAACGCAGCTCTTGTGTGGTGGCCAAAGGTAGAACAAAAGACAGCGCGGTCCACACTGCAAAAACTGCAGAGGTCAGCATATCTAGGAGTTACTGGTACCATGTGCACATGCCAGGCAGCTATGGAGGCTCTACTAAACTTCCCCCTTTTTACACCTACATCTAAAGAAGGAGGCTGCCTCAAGCACAATAAGGCTGCTTGGCACCAATCTCCTCTCAGCATGCAATTGGATTGGTCACAGGAAAATCCTTGAAGAATTCATAGATGACCCGGTGATCAACTCAATATCAGATACCATGCCGAAGAGGCACAACTTACTTAGATATACCATTGATCCTTGAGAGCAGAGATTTTTGGCTCAACAATAGACATATCCTTGAAAGGGGATCTCTGGTTTGGTACACGGATGGATCCAAGATGGAAGACAGAACGGGCATCGGGGTCTATGGACCAAGATTAAGGCTGCACAAATCGCTCGGTACTGCACCAACCATCCTTCAAGCAGAGATACATGCCATCGAAAACTGCGCAAGTGAAATTACCAGCAGAGGTATACGCGGTGCTAATGTATATATTATGTCCGACAGTCAGGCGGCACTTAAGGCTTTGGGATCCTACACCTTTGAGTCTGAAATTGTCTGGGACTGTCTCACTGCTCTTAAAGAACTGGCCCAGAGCAACAGCGTTACGCTAGCATGGGTACCAGGGCACGAGGGCATTGAAGGCAATGAGAAGGCGGATCACCTAGCTAAAAAAGGTGCGGATTTTCAGTTTATTGGACCGAAGCCATTCTTTGGCTACTCAAAAAGCCGACTAGCAATGCGTATCCGGTCATGGGAGGACGAACGCAAGCACTCACACTGGACAAATATGCCAGAGTTAAAACAACACAGAGGTTTATAACCTACTCAAAACAGAAAACGAAAGAGCTGATCTCACTCTGCAGACCAGATTTTGGCTGATAAAAAGACTTCTAACTGGTCACTGCCCCTTGGGTTACCACCTGAAAAAGTGGGGGCTGGCTGTTGATGACACCTGTCGCTTCTGTTTAGACGAGGAGGAGACACCGGAAAACATCCTCTGTCACTGTGAGGCCCTCGGCCGCATCAGGCTCAGACATCTTGGTGGGGCTTTCCCATCACCATCAGATATAGCTAAGGCAGCCCCCAAAGGAATTTTAGGTCTGATAAGGGAACTAAATATTGGCGGGATGGCTTAATATAGAACCTGGATCAGGTCACAAAAGATCAACTTGGTCGAAGTGACTAAAGGATGCGGATATTCCTTGATCCATTCTTGATCAATTTTTTAATAATAATTATAATAAGTGCAATGTCCGTGTTCCATTGTCTTATGTTTTCAAAAATACTGTGTAGTCTAGTGGGTGCACTCAAGCCCCCTGTATTTATCGATGTTATCCTACACATTCAAGAAATCGCACGAACTCAGAAAATGACTGTGCGACTCTAATGATGAAGAGATCTGTCCAGTTGGAGATCCTCAAGAATTCCCGAGACTTTATTGAAGAGGCGCTCACACCTCGACACCTCATTATATTTGGCCTTCTTTTTGGCCTCTGCCATAAGGAGCTTTAGTTGGGGCAGGATCCTGGCTGGATCTCCAAACTCACGCGTGAGAATTGTCAGGATCCTGTCCGAACTCTTCTTATAGCGCAAGCTATCGAGGAGCGAGCGCAGCGTCTCCCTCGGGACCTCCACCAAAGCAGGATCCACTTCAAAGCGGCTACTAATCGAAATGGAACTTCCAAATCGCTGCATTGGGTTGGACCGGCCGTCTCGAGAGCAGAGACAATCTTTACATCCGAGAGAACTTCAGTGACATCCATTGGAGTCACTGATGGTACACTCGGAACGCAAGGTGTAGCCTCTTTCTCCGAGACCATCCCAGTGCTCACTGCCTTCTTCGGTGGTTGCATCACCTCCTGGTCAGGCTTTCCCTTCGTTTACCTCTTCATCCTCTTCTTCTTTTCTTTTTCTTCTGACTGCCAATTGTGACCTTCTCGTCCGAAGTGTTTGCCTTTTCTCGTGTTGGGGTGGCACCGTTTATAGTCGCAATAAAGTGCCCTGCCGGATGGCAAGCATGGCATTTCGCTTCGGTGCTTACCTCAATCCAGGACATCGATCCTGCAACACTCCAGTAAAAGCCGTCTGGAAGCACGCACCCCTGGTTTAAAGTGATCTGAGCTTGACGGCTTTAACTTAAGATACCACGACCGAGTCCCTCGTCCCCAATTCGAAGTGGCACTGCCCGGACCTCTCCGTGGATCTTTCCGAACCTTATTAAGAAGGCCTCAAGATCCTCAGACCTGGCCCAGAGGGAAACCCGAGAAAAGCAGACTTTTGTCGGCTTCACTGAAGCCTGGTATGGCTGGAGGTGTCTACTACCCACGTCGATGCCCTCAATTATCAGCTTAGTGGCTTCGTCGATGGTAGTGGTATAAACCTCCACCATACCGCGGCCAACCAGTCTGAAAGAGAAAATGTTCTCTATCGGGACCACCAGTGACAAAGCTTTTAGGTCTGCCCTTTGTGTGCACCCACGAAGGTGCTCGTAGTGCATACCATAACGATCATCCTGGCACTGACAATCAAAAAGTCCTTGAAGTCCCGCGACCGTCTTGGGACGGGACTTTCTCAAGTCTGCCGGAGGCTGACGTGGAGTCACGTAGCTACCCTGAATAACTATTTGGGAACTTTTCTTAGTGCTACCACTCACCTATTGGGCATATCTGGTCCCTATCACTAACGCTGTATTAACTGCTTCTTTTGGTACGGTCTTGCTGGCCTCAATTTTGTTGTTGCCAGATCGCTTAGAACGCATAATCCCCGGGTTTGATGGTGCTGCTGCCATTGAAGCAGCTCGCACTACGTCCGTCAGTTTTGGCATCTTTACGGCGAACGTGGCAGATGTCGTTGGCATATTAGCAGGACCTATTCCAGATTTACTTCCGGGAGAAGCTATTAAAATATCTGATGCTGCCGAAAATTTATTGGTTGCGGCGGAGGTCGCAGGTACTTTAGCAACGGGTGCCGACGAGCTTCAAACAGACGAAGACATAATGAAAATACGTCGGATATCAGTCGTCTTCTGAGTAGTAGCAGATGCTGCTGAGGACTTCTTCACTGACACCATATTCTTCGTTAGTTTGGCCTCTTCTGCTGGGCCCTTTTTAGCCTCTTCTGCGGGCTCTTTAGCTGGTACTGATGTAGGTAGGAAGGAGGCAAGTTCTATTTTTGTCTTGTCCTCGATCCCTCTTTCTACGACTATTATGGGGTTTTTTTCAATATCCAAAATTCCTCAAAAGAGGATGAATAACACAATAATAGGGATAACGAACTGTTTTTGATCAAAAACAATATGACACGAAATTCTAACAATTTATTACTTTTAATTCTGGGGTTCAAATGACACGTCCGTACTCTTTTTCGCAATAAATAATAATAATGTAAATAACTTATTATAATGTAACTTATGAATGTCTCGTGGAGATATCTACGCTGAAACGGAGTATACCCACGAGTAAATATCTAAGACATGTCGTTCAGGACCCCAACTCTCCCCCAGACTTCTGCTGCCGATGTAATCAACCTGGAGAAACTAAAGATTACATCATATCGGGCTGCACAACATTAGCTAGCTCTGAATACCTCAGACGGCATAACAATGTTGCAAAAACTCTACATATGGACCTGTGTAAACTAAACGAGATCCTCCTTGCAGTTACATCTGTTTGATGTAACTGAAATTATTCTCAATTATTGATGATAAATTATAACTTTTGGCAGTTTTAGGTACATAATAATCATTTTAATTTCATTTATAAATTATGGCCTTTTTAGGCAGTGAGCTGGAAGAGGAACAGATTACAGAAGGGAGTAAAGGGAAGATGAATATTCTTGTTGTATTTGGTGACCTTACCCTTGGCCGTTTTTCTATGCATTTAGAGGATACAGAGACCGAATGTGTTACCCATTTTTAACCGACTTCCCAAAAACAAAGAGCTTCTAAGTTCGACGCGTATTTTATTTTTTTTTATGTCTGACCGGGCATAACTTCGTAACGCGTCGACTGATTTTGATGATTCTTTTTTTGTTGGGTAGAGTATGTTCACCGATTGGTACCATGTCAAAAAAATTTTTGGTAGGGTGGGGGGTAGGGGGTGGGGTGAAACCTAACTTTGTAACGCGTGGTCCAATTTGGATGGTTCTTTTTTTGTTGTACAGAGTATGATCCCCCATAAAACAACTACATAACCACAATTGAAAATAATACATAATACTACCTGAACGTTACAGCATACGGGATCATAGTTAGGTAGTTGTTGGGTTTGTTTGATTTGCACCGACTTTAAAATGTCGTAATAGATATAAAATTAAAAATTATTTTATGCTTTTTAGCGCTTTTTGTGAAGTCGGTTCAGCTTTTTTTTTAAAAACTATTTTTTAGTTAACATAATTTATTTATTTAATTATTTTGAATTATAATTTTTTTTTCTTTCGTGCCTGCTTTGCGGTACGACCATTATGTCTGTGGTCATATAATTGTGCTTGTTGTTGTTATTTTGAAAATATTTGTGAGTTTGAAGGTGCCTCCTTTGCGTTACGATCTCTTTTCGATCGTATATTGTGGCAGCACTTCAAGACGCGTGTAATGTAAAAATATTTTTCACATTATGATGCGTTTTTAAGGGCGTCCTGTTCTCTTCCCGACCTAATGGTTAACCAATTGTAGTGATTTCGTGCGAGGAAGAGCGGATGGTCGCTCCTCAGGATCGCTGGAACAACTTACCAAAATTGCAGCATATATTGCTACGGCCAACAGGGTGAACTCGGTTAAAGAGATTAAGGTTACATTGAGTACATGAGGGATTTTATTCCCAGAGGTTAAGTGAATATTTTGCATTTTTGCTCTAATCTTTGTACTCCAGTCGATTAGTGTCGTCATTTATCCATAATGTTGGGTGAGACTGAGAAAATTAAATTTGATTTGAAATTATTATTAAGAGGATTCCTTGACTTGACAGAGGATAAGTTTGTTATATTTTGGAACATTTTCATGTTCTCTGGCTTGAGCAGCAGAAATTCCTGGGTTTGGATTTGACTAGCAACGCATGCAGATTCGATGTCTGGGACCAGTATATGATTTGTGTCCACGTAAATTGGGAAACTTCGAATTCTTTGTAATTTTATTTTAGTTATATTGAAAATTGGCAATTTTCTACGAATTGCAAGTTTCTTTTGTAAAAAGTGTGTTCAGGGATCTGCCGTGTGATGCAGGACTGATAAACAGTCCTGTGGATTAGGACATGTTGAATATGACTTGTGGTAGATGTCTAATTAAGAATTTGCGGAGATCAAGAGCAGGTGGATTTGATTGTTACGGCAGGATGCTTTTATGTGCAGCAGGACTTGTTGCCTGAATTCAATCAATCCCCACCATTTACATCAATAATCTTGAAACTATCTCTTGTCTCAATTGACGTTCATATAATTTTTGAATTTGAAATTGAATTTGAAAATGGTTTTTACCACGCTAATTTGCTGTTTCTCTAAATCCAATAGAGCTTGAGTTTTCATTGCCATGAGCTTTCGTTTTCATTGTCCGTAGTGCCGAAAGGTAGTGCACTGCATTTCCCATTCCATCGAAGATGGAAGGTTTGCGTAATTTGAGTACTGCTTCGTTTATGACTCTAGTTCTTCTCTTAATATTTTCCATTAAGGCGTGGAGGTATTTTGTTTGGAATTCACATTAATTACCTATTAGTGTGGCTTCTCCACAGAGCTAATGAAGATAATATTCAGCTCGTTCTCCAGGTGTCGTGATAGGCCATAAGACTTCCGAAATCCTCGAATAAATTAAATTAAAGGTTCTAGAAACAAAATTGTCCACTAAAATTTCTGACGTCGCTAAAGAATTGAATGATGCGGTAGCTGGCATAAAACTTAAGGCAGACGCATTAGAAAAACAAGTTGTTAACCTTGAGTCCAGAGTTAATGAATTGGAAAGGAGTGCCAAATCGAAAGATGCCCTGCTGTATGGCATACCCCGCATGCCTAGTGAAAAAGTCAGTGAAATTATCCCGAAATTATTTGAAAGCGTTAATCTCCCATTATCATCTGGGTTAACCGCTTTTAGATTGAGAAATATCAACGGCGATAGCAGTAAATCCACACATTCTAAAGCCGATATGTCACCGATTGTTATGAAGTTCAATAATTCTTACGACAAAGTGAGGCTCTTTCTTGCTATGCGAAAAGCAAAACCTAACCTATCTGAGCTTGGTTTCTCTGGTAGCAATAATGTTTACATCAGTGAAAGTCTTTCATCCACCGACCAAACTATTTTCAAAGAATGCATCAAACTCAAACGTACCGGTTCTATAGCATCTGTTTTTACAATACATGGTATTGTTTACATCAGACGAAGACGAGAAACTAGTGAAGCCCCGCTCAAGGTTATTTCTCTGGATCAGAACACAACCTTGGTACAATCTACGTAGCAGTTCTGTGCGGATGTGCTTAAGTGAAAGTTAATATAATGAGGAAAACGGCTGGGAATTCAGACACTTGAAATGTCATTTTGTAATTTAATTTTTTATTTTTGCATTTCTCTTGTTTTTTTTTATTATTTTATAGATTTTAAGAATTTCCCAATTTTTCTTATTCTTTTTGAATAAAATTTTCTATGATTATGCATGCTTTTTTCTTCGCCGCTTCACTTCAGTGCTCTTTGTTGTCTTGAAATCCTTGTCAACCCGTTTTGTGCTAACGTTAGGAGCGTAATCTCCAATTTTGATGAGTTTAGGTACATTTTCTTGCATAGTGCGTTGGATGTTATTATGATTTCTGAGATGTGGCTAAACGATGATATTTGTGATGATTTTGTATGTTTTCCCGGCTATAAACTATTTCGAAATGATCGTAACTATTCTCGTGGAGGGGGTGTTGCTGTATATGTACGTGATCGTTTTCGCTGTATGCAAATTTCTTCATCGGACGGTAATGTTTCTGGTCCTGAATATTTGTTTATATAAACGACCGTTTCGCAACATACATTTCTTTAAGGATGTGTATACAAACCACCTAGAGTAACAGATCTGAATGCTTTTTGCGACGAATAAATGCAACTTTTTAGGGCATATGACATCTACATGATCTGTGGTGATTTTAATATAAATTTTCTAGCTGAAAATACACATAAAGAGAGCTTTCTTTCGCAGTTAGATACTGTCAACCTGAGGGTTGTAAACACTAACCCAACTTATTTCCACCAAAATGGATCAAGCCTGCTCGACTTAATTATTACCAATAGACAGGACCTACTTGTATCTCACACAGAGTTTGAGCTGCCTGGGATCAGTGATCACCATGCCATATTAGCGTCTCTTTCATGTTCTCCTGTGCACGACCCTGCCACTAGAACATTTATATTTATATATATAACATATTGACATCTGCTGATTGGCATTGCATTTACACTACCAGCAATACCACGGAGCAGGTTGAATACTTTAACAGCATTATTGTTAATCTATATGATCAATTTGTTCCAGAACGAACATTAACTGCAAAGCATCATTCACCAACTAATATCGTCGCAAGCTTGATCCATCCCTACCATCAAAAACGATTTGGAAAAATGTTAGAGAAGCTAAAATCAGGGCAAAATCTTTGGATTCTAACAATTTTGATCCTGATGAACTTAATAGGTATTTTGTGAACAACTCTCATAGCAATAATGCAGCCAGTTTAAGCCATCCGCCACATATCCCAGATGAGACAGAAGTGCAGTTTTCTTTTACAAATGTGACAATTAATAATGTAATATTAGCCTCTCTCTAACGCTATTGGACCCGATAATATTGATATACGTTTTCTTAAACTAATTCTGCCATTCATAATAGAATCTATTGCTTATATTTTCAACACAGCTATCATGACTTCAAGTTTTCCACTGCAATGGAAAGTTGCTAAGGTACACCCGATTAAAAAGATTGCTCAGCCAACTGGACCACAAGATTTAAGGCCAATAAGCATCCTGCCAGTTCTATCTAAGGTTTCCGAATGGCTGCTCTACGAACAAGTTAAGACCTATACCGATACTGACAATCTAATCTCGGAGCAGCGGTCAGGCTTTATACCCAAACATAGCACTGTTTGTTCGTTGTTGCACCTTGTTGAATCTGTTAGACAGAGCATTGAACTTCGACAGTCTACGATTTTATGTCTCTTAGATTTCTCTAAATTTTACAGTGACCTTGATCGCATTAGTGCATGGTCGGTTGAGAACAGACTTCTGTTAAATCCTACCAAAACACAGATAATAATTATTTTTAACCGCATCATTGATATCTCTTTGTTCCCCCCTTTAAGTTTGAATAACACTTTTATATAATATAAGCGGGAGGTTAGGAGTCTAGGTATGTCCATAGATAGTACTTTATCATGGAGTAGCCACATAGAGCAATCAGTTTCAAAAGTATATCGAAGTTTGAAGAGTTTATGGAAACATGCATATTATACACCGCGGGCGGCTACTGCGTGAACGCTTAGTAAAGGTTTTGCTTATGGAGACTCTGTCTACTGCAATATTGATAGCTCATGTCGTCGAAAGCTCAATGTAGCGTTTAATGCTTGTGCAAGGTATGTCTTTGGACTTAGAAGATATGATCATGTATCTGCCTTCTCCAAGCAGATATATGGATGTCAATTTGATAATTACTTAAAGTACAGACTGTACATCATGATGCACAAAGTAATTAACAATCAATGTCCTACTTACCTTAGTGGTTATTTAGTGTTTTTGTCCTCAAGGCGAACACAACTACTGTTGCTCCCAAGATTTAATATTTTGTTGAGCTCTCGAACGTTTTTCGTATATGGTGTCAGGGTATGGAACGATCTTCCTTTAAACATTTGTACAATTCGGAGTTGTCAGGGTTTTATGATGAAAGCTTTAGAGCACTTTAAGCACTTATAAATCTTATCAATCTATTTTAAATATACAGACATGCATGATCTATTGTTTCTTTCTTTTGAATTTTGTTGGTTCTTTCATTTATTTGTTGATTTCTTTTTTTTTCTCTTCTTCTCTTCTTTTTTTATCTATTTTTCTTTTTTTAATTATTAATTTACTTAATTCAGTTTGAATTTTGGTCATTGGCATACAGTTTTGATTGCAATTAATGGATTACTTAGGAGTATGCACATTGTAAAGAGTTTAATAATCTCAATTGTGCTAGTTAATAAAGAATTATTATTATTATTATTACATTTCCCATATGGAAATAGTAACTTTCCAGTAATAATAACTACGACTGACAGCATCTTATCGGGGAAAACTAAAAAGGTTTTATTTAGTAAATTGCCTTTTGAAGTAAAACTTCTTTACGCACGCTTGACTTGGGGAGTAAGCTGGTGAATGCGTGACGAGAGCGTTATGAAAAGTGTGATCGGGCGAGGAAGTTGAGAGGGAGATATACGGTGATTTCTTGATTATTTCGTAATTTCATTTCGTTTATCAATGAAAACCTATAATAAATTTAAATATTTGTAGAAAATTAATATATGTATATGTATATACATGTATATATTATACATATATACATGCATAAACATATAATATATATACATACATATAGATGGAGCTAAAGAAGTTTTACTTCAGTCGTGTGGTCTAAAGCACACTCGTATTTTTTTTTAATTTTAGGATTTTACTAAGTGTTGTATTTTCCCGTGTTTTTCTCATGTACTTCAAGTAATTTGTATACGTACAACTCCAATACCATTGTGTTTAGTAATAAAATGGTTTTAGGCGGTTGTTATGAACCGTTACTGTACTTTCACCAATTTGTAAAGTGGTGTTGACAACGTGTGGAATTTTGATTACCTTGTATGGTCCTACCAAAGACTTGAGACAGCTTGTGTTTGCCACTTTCGCTCTTGATTTTGTCCCTTCGTGTGCAGTATTATTGTATGCGAATGCAGCGGTTTGCAAGAACTGATCCCAGGATTTGAGATTGTTGTCCACTATTGTACGCAAATGTTCTATAAGCGGCATATGGGCACGTTCTAGTACTCCATTGGACTGAGAGTTGTAAGCAGATGTTTGCAGTTTCTTCGCTCTTAGAAATTTACATACCTTTTTGAATAAATCACTGAGGAAGTTACTTCCCTGACAGTGACTATTCGTTTGGGGATACCGTATCACGTACCATGACGTACCATTCGACAAATTTTCTGAATTTATCCTGGAAAGTGAAGATTTACTTGTTTCCTAGATATACCTTATCAGAAGGTTGTTCTGGGACGTCCGTAATTACCATCGGCATTTTATATTGAGTCGTAGCTTTCATTGTATGGCACTTAGGGTACCGCTGGATATGTTTCTTTATATCTTTGAGCATGTGCTTCAACCAGTACTCTCGTTGGATATTTTAACGACTCCTTAATGGCCGCCACAAGTAGAATCGTGATAGTCAGGTAAAATTGTATGAATTTCCTCGGGGCTTGTGATAATTTCAGGACTCTTTGGCTTACTTATGTCAGTGGGACCAGTAGCTGGGGTGACTTTGGGGCTTGTGTTCTAAATTTGTTCAATTCATTTCGTTTCTTATTCATCACTCAACGGGTGATCCTGTGCTTTAGGGCTTTTTGTGCTGGCGTTTCTTAGCCTGAGCCCTGGTTACTGCCTGGCATAGTTGCCGACTTTGTTTAATACGAAAGGGATTATTCCTGAGTCCGATTCCATTCTGTGGTGGACTTAAGTTATTAAAATTTAAGTTTGGCTGTATTTGTCTGCATTTTCTTCCCGCGTTATATTTTCTAGGTTTGTATTCTACATAATAATCGAATGCGGAAAGTTTGTGATGAAATCTCACTAGACGCAAAGTAGGGTCTTTGACATTAAAAACACCTTTGAGCGGTTTTTGATCGGTGTAGACCGTGAATTTTCGGCCTTGTAGGTAACATCTAAAGTTCCTTGTAGCTCAGACGATAACCAGCAATTCTTCCTTTATTATAGAGGTGTAAGCAATGGGCTGGTCGCTCCCATTTTACCTTGGGATAGAAAGACTCTAAGAGCCTCACTGCTGGCGTCAGTTGTTAAGTTAAATGGCGTTGATAAATCTGGATAAATCAAAAGTGGAGGTGAAAATAATGAAGTTTTGATTTTCTCAAAGGCTTCCTGACACTTCTCGGTCAAAGTGAATTTAACATCCTTTCGGAGTAAATTCGTAATGGGACTCATTATTTTGCAGAAGTTCGGTATGAAATTTATATAGTAATTGGTAAGCCCTAGAAAGGTTTTTACTTGGAGTTCGTGGAACTGGGAAAGTTTGGACGCAGGTTGCTTTACTTGGGTCTGCGGGTGCACCTAGATTAGAACATTTATGTCCTCAGTAAACAACTTATTTTGTGAAAAACTGGCACTTTTCTGGCTGCAGTTTCAAGTTGTTCTTTTTCACTCTATTGAAGACTTTGCGGACATTGGTCCGCTAACTTTTTCCGTAGATTACTGTAAGAACGTAGTTCATGAGACGTTGAAACGTTGCCGGGACTCCTTTTAGCCCAAACTACACACGTTTGAACTCATAATGTCCATAGTTCGCGCTGAAAGCTGTTTTTAGAAGAACATTTGTATCAACTAGGACTTCTTGATGAGAGACGTTGGCGAGATCGAGGGTAGTAAAATACCGTGAATGACGTAAGAAGGTCCTCGTTCAGAGATAGCGGGAAGGCATCATCGATCGTCTTTTCGTTTAATTTACGATAATCTACGACGACGCACCACTTATTTTCACCATTTGGTCCCGCCTTCTTTGGGATGACAAGGAGAGGTGAATTCCAGAGGTTTGTGCTCGGTTGAACTATGACATTGTTCAACATTTCCTTTAGCTGCTCATTAAGAACATTCCGCTGTGTTTCAGGAAATCTGTAAATTTTTTGATTTATGGTTGTTTAATCTTGCGTCAAGGAAATGTTGCGGGTGATGGCTGTTGTGTATGTGAGCCGATCACATTTTAAAAAGAAAATATCTTCGAACTCACGAAAAAGTTCTTTAATTTTAGATCATCATTTAGGATATCTAATACCTTAACAAGAGCAGATAATTTAATTGTCTTTGGTGCATCGTTCAGTTCAGGTGAAATTGAAGGTGTGAAGTATACAGACAATATGGCAAAATACAAGCAATAAAATGTTTAAAAAAAGACTCTTGTCACTGTTTTGACTGAACAAAACTTAAATAATTGTGAAATAGCGCGAAGAATTGGGTGTAGTGAAGAAACTGTGCGGAGATGTTTAAAAAATTATAAAAAAAACGGGAAGTGTATTGCGAAGGGATGGCAGTGGACGACCGAAAGCAACGTCAAATAGGGAAGAGCGACATTTAAAGCAGCTTTGCCTGAAAAATCCTATTAAGACAGCAGCAGAGCTACGTGAGGAGCTTCCAAGTTCTTCTTCACCTAATGTAAGTGTGAGAACTGTCAGAACAAGGCTGAATGAATTTGGAATAATGGCTCGACGTCCATCGAAAGAACCTCTCCTTACAAAAAAACAATTATACAGGATCTTCAAAAAATTATTGAGAACATTTGGTACGATGACATTAATGAAGAATAATTAAACAAACTTTATGAATCAATACCTCGATGTATTGGAACAGTAATTAAAGCCAAAGGTGGTTCCACTAAATACTAAATCTTAAATAAAAAAATAAAAAAATATATATATTTACGTTTTTTTAACTAATTATGTAACTTAATATTACGAGGAGAAGAAAACTGCTATTAACTTTATATTTATAGGAAACTTAGCTTTACTATTGTGCTTTACTATAATTTTGTCGCAAAACCTTTATTGGTGCATTTGTGGCTGTGGTTGGAATTTTAATAAAGGGATGCAAATGAGCCAACAAACCCCGTAATGGGGATGGTTGGCACAGAAGCAGAGGATGGTTGACACGTAATTTAGCAACTAAGCAAATCAAAAAACAATTTAAAAAGATAACTATTTTTATACATACGATAATATATATACATAAAACAAAACAATATATATATATATATATACATATATATATATATATATATATATATATACATATTTTCAATATTTTGTAGGTTTAAACTTAAATTGCTTCATCTTCTTTGTTTCTTCTAATTCTCTTCTTACAGGTGAATCAGTTAATATAGTAGTCTTCCTTTTTCTTCTCCTCTTGATGTTCTTTTTTCATTCCGTTGCCTTAGGAAGTGGTCTGATAGCTTCCATCGATGAACATGTCGACGATATAAAGAAATAAACATTGTGTGCCAACCAACCCCGAAGAAAATGAGCCAACCAACCCCAAGTCAATTTTGGGAATTTAAGCGTGACTTATGATGAGGTTATGAAAATACTTAAAAAAAATAGTGCACATACAAATAAAGTAAAAACTTCCTCACATAAATAAATATTAATTACCGTACGTACGTAATAAGTTGTAATCGCAAGCGATAATAACTAAAACAAAAAATTTTTACATTTACGTCTCAAGAAGGAAACAAATATGCCAAAGCACAGTACCATTCTGCATTGTTGGCTTAAGTATTGGTTCGATCTGTCGTGTTTACTGAGAAATATTAAGATTGTGCCAACCAACCCCTGTAGCCAACCATACCCGGTCTCCCCTATCGAAATATTTTCCTTATACCTTGGACATTAATATCAAACATGATAGTTAAATATGAAATTTATAGAAGTCCTGTCTATCCCGTAAATTAATAGCATTATTTCTAAAACTAGTCGTAATGGAAAATATGGTATCCTACTTTCCTTACTAATAACCTCTAAACTGGTGTTCGTTAAAGATGCTT
Organism: Leptarthrus brevirostris; assembly: GCA_964036015.1. Taxonomy (NCBI): domain Eukaryota; kingdom Metazoa; phylum Arthropoda; class Insecta; order Diptera; family Asilidae; genus Leptarthrus; species Leptarthrus brevirostris. Next base: position 45,124,488 of record OZ038374.1, read on the forward strand.
CTATCCAATCTAGTAATAAATCTTGCATGGAAGCAGAGTTGTCGAGGGTTTGGTCGGTCTGGTCGGCGGTATCTTTTTCACTAGAGGCTCTTACAATAGCACTGGCCTCGTCACTAATATTTTCACTTTTTCCACTATTGCTATTTAAATTTGTTTTTAAATTCTTATATAAATTTTAATAATTTTAAACTGAACTGAGCGAGTGCGAGAATCCTGCAAATTGAGCTATGTCCGCTTTAAACTTATCTGTGTTTGATTAGAAGTCTTGAATTAAGGCGCGTCTTTCCTCGCGACTTCGGACTAGCTTAAAGTCTAGCACTTCACAGTGAGGAGCAGAGACCTTGCAGGATTTTCGCGCTTTATGTAATATCTCATCTTAGTATATACTTTGGTAGAAGCTGACAGAACAGGCAAGATAGTGGCGCTACGAAGTCATCGTCCTTCGGGTTCTGGCTCCGTTGACGTTGAAGGCTCCAGTGGGCCTAAAGTTGACCTCTTAGCACGAAACCTTGATCGTGGGGCTGCTGTTGGTGGGGAGTCTTTTGACTCCGACATACACCAGATCTGTTGTAAGGGTGGCAAGGGGGCTTATAGCCTTTTTTTGTGTTCATTTGCCGATGTTCTTTTGTCACAGGGGGTTACCTCAACCGTCTTTTGGGTTTCCCTGTCATTGGAGTTTGGAAGGGGGCTTTATGCCGTCTTCGAAATCCTCGCAAACTCTGGAGTAGATCTGCTGTTCGTGGCTAGTTGTCCACCGGGTAGACCTTGCTGATGTCTGCTTGTTAATTCGTTGTGGATGAGTTGACCTTTGGGTCGTCCGTCTGAAAAAAGTTGTTGATTAAGTTACCGCTCGTCCTGTTGTCCGCTAGAGTCTTGCGGTGGCACATAATAATGTTAAAGGGGTAAGGTAAGTGTGGATGATTACAGAGCAGAATGCGACCATGGATCATTGACGTCCCATGGTCCAAAAAACAGTGTGAAAAGCACAAATACATCAACGCGCTAGTAGAGAAGGTAGAAGAAGCGAGGTGACATTGGAGATCTATACAAGATTGGCAAAAAACTTGCAGGAAAAACTCTTATATCATTCTGTAAGAGATATGTTACTAATGGATCCCATCTTGACACGGAGGACCATCTATTGTGGAGGTGGAGAGAATATCTTATTGTGGTCCTAATGAACACCTTTCGACCGTCGAATACGTAGTCACAGAAGCCTGAACAGCCAGCCAAGAATCGAGCGCACTCTATATGACGAATTATCATCGAGCAATCCGCCGAATAAAGCTCCTTTTTAACCGACTTCCCAAAAACAAAGGTTCTAAATTCGACGCGTATGTTTTTTTATTTATTTATTTATTTATTTTTTTTTTATGTCTGACCGGGCATAACTTCGTAACGCGTGGACCGATTTGGATATTTCTTTTTCTTTTGGGTAGAGTATGCTCCGTGGTTGATACCACGAGAAAAAAATTGTAGGTGTGGTTGGGGTGGGACAAGGGGGGTGAAACCTAACTTTGTAACGCGTAGACCGATTTGGATGGTTCTTTTGCTGTTGTATGAATGTGATCCCCCATTGCTAATAGGAGAATAATTTGGTACTATGGTTGGGGTGGGGGAGGGGGAGGAGTAGTAACTTCGTAACGCGTGGACCGATTTCGATGATTCCTTTTTTGTTCCGTAGAGTATGTTCCTTGATTGATACCATGAGAAAAAAAGTTTAGTAGAATTGGGGTGGGGTAGGGGGTTAAAACTAACTTTTAACGCGTGGACTGATTTGGATGGTTCTTTCTTCGCTGCATAGAGTAGAAGACACTAAAAAGTCAAAAATAAAATAGTTTTTAAAAAAAAAGTTGAACCGACTTCACAAAAAGCGCTAAAAAGCATAAAATAATTTTAAATTTTATATCTATTACGACATTTTGAAGTCGGTGCAAATTAAACAAATAAAACATCGATTTTGAGAAGGCGTTTGACAACGTTGATATCGAGTTTATATGGGTAGCTTTACATTGCCCTCTCAAATTCTGAACGGAGGGAGATAAGAATGCATACTTTTACCTTCTCTTTTCCTGATAATCATTAATAATGCATACGCAGCTGGACTCTACCGACTTGTACAACAAACAGGGTCATGTAACTCAAATGACAGTAGCCCTGAGCAGAGGAGGTAGCTGAGCAGGGCTTAAGATCATTGCTGCTAAAACCAAACTTATGAGCAGGAGGCGAAATGAAATTATCTTGAGGAGCAGCAAGTAGAGTAAGTGGATAAATTTTACAGACTCGCATCAATAATACTCGAGTTGTATTTAATACTCTTGCTGAGATCTGGCGCAATAACATTATCTGCAAACGCACAAAATTTAGGATATTTGTATCGAACGTAAAATCTGTTCTCCTTTATGGCTGCTCAATATAGAAAGTGACCTGCCAAATATCATCTGAGCTAGAAGTCTTTGCTAAGTGGTGGCCCCGGCGCATCCTTAACATCCATTGGCCGGAGGTCATTACTACCGAAGACTCAGATAGATTTACAGACCAAGACGGGTAGATGCCAGTATTTGCAGGCGAAAGTGACAATAGATAGGCCACACACTAAGAAAAGGGCCAACAAATATTGCACAACAGGCTTTAGATTGGAGCCTGCACGGGTCCCAAGGAGACGCCGAACTGGATGACCATGCAAAAAATGAAGAAGATCCGTACAGAAGAGGGGAAACCAGATCAACAAATCGTGGCTATATCTGAAGGCGTTGGGGCAGAACCGCCAGCCAGCCGAAACAATTGAGTCATATTTACACTTTTTCCTGGATATCTCCTGATCTTATTATAAAACATTGACAACGCCAGATCAACTGATATTTTCATATGTAGATTCTAAAGTAAAATTGATTGGAATTCCCTACGAAATATAATATCTAAATTTCGAAGCTTTTGACGAAATCCAAAAGGCTCTTACGGAGCTCGCCTCACACTAAGTGCTGTACATAATTTCCTGACCTACATTAATTAATTACGGTCAGCGACACTGCAGTCATGTATGAACAAAAGTATCACTTAATGGAAAAAGCTTTACGGCTAAAATAAGCGAGTACAATTATTTAGGTAAACAACTAAATATATGACGCATCTAAAAGACCAGCACTAGGCGGACGACGAACTCGCGTCGTTCAAAGCACTTGAACCATCCATGCTAACTTGCAATTTGTTCGGACACTTTCCTTCCAAATAATTAAGAAAATGCCAAGATATATGGTAATAATAAATGTGGTCAAGGTCATCATTCTAGCATAAGCATTTTAGGGTAAGTAAAAAGCGTATATAAACCGTAGCTTAATACAATAAATCTATTAGTCCTAAAGTTTGAATTTCAACCTAGTGGAGTCCTGTTATTCAGCAACATTACGCGGGATTAATTCACTATTAGCTTTGGAGCAATAGCTAATTTTAGCTGCTCCAGTGGAGTTAAAGCCTTTATGGCTGGTCCCAGGTTTCTCTTTCTTATAGATCTACCAAGGAGAAAATATCTAGGAAACTGACTTCATGACGTTTTACCGCAATTGATTGATCGAGTAGTTCTTTTGAAATCACGCCGAAAAAAAGTGATTTTGAGTGAAATGTTCTTAAGTTTTTCGTATCGAACTTTTGTATGAACTTTTTGCCGTGTTTTTTATTCTTTTTCGAACGATGTGTCACAAACAGTTTGAGAACTGAATGCACTACCAACTACAATGCGAGAAATGAATACAAGTGTGTACATTTTCTACAAATGGACATCAACAATCGGTTGGGACCCGAAACAGTAGGCAGCCTCTGTGGAAGCTCTTAGATCTATACCTTTCACAATATTGGGAATTTTAGGTTGAAAGTTTATAAATGTATTCTCAAAAGTACATACTTTCGAATGAGGCAATGAAAAAGAAACGAATTGTTCTAACTCGAGAAACACACACATTCCACCGCTTAAGTAAGTGAAAGAAGAAATTATCGCCATTATCAAGCAGAAGCAAATCGACGCCACTGTTGATAATAATTAAACGTAACGTAACGTGAAGAAAGATTTATAATCTGTTCCAAAAAGATTGGCAGTATACGTTCTTATGAAATATTGCTACCTGCTTTATTTTCCCATCATTTTCCTATGCATCCATCCCTTTTCCTCATATCAAGAGCATGTAAATATAAAAAGTTTCTTGGTGAACCCGTAACCATTCATTAGGGCTTCTTTTATTAAAACCTGTCCAACATTTAACCAAAAATATATACATATTTCAAAATAAATAATTCAAAACAATTTATAATAAGTAAATTCAAGCATTTTTACAAACCTACTACTAATAGATATAATCTGGCTACACTAAATGTTCTTTCCAACCATTCCAGTCACTCGAATTCGAAGAACTGCGCATGTAAAAACACCCACCACTGAGTGCTGATCATTGTCGGTTGTCCACAGGCATCTGGCTGCTGCATAGTGATCCCACCAAACCAACACAAAATGGTAGTAAAGCGGCTTAAAAAAAAGTAGTAAATTCACGAAAAACGGAGTAAATAATCTGAACTTTAAAAACATTCCATAATATATGCAGATATGATTTATTTAATATATTTCCCTAAGTATTTCTGCAATACAATTTAATTATATTGTGTACATTTAGAGCGCAGTTTTAGCCTACATATTGCATAAAAGTAAATTCATCAATTCATTATTGCATACACATACTTAGGAATACATAAATATATATGTATATACACTGACGTTCAAAAGTAAGTAAACAGAATTGATGCATTCGATTCGGTGCTATTTTCTTAACGGTATTTTTCGAAACAATTGCTTTGGCTGACATTTTAAGATGTCTAAAGTTAGCAGAGCAAAATGGGCAGAACCAAAATTTTAATACAAAAAATTAAAAGGCTCATTAAAGGCTAATTAAGTGCCCAACTGTCGATTTAAGTGCTCTTATATTTTTTTTTAAAAACCATGTTCTGCTAACTTTTGAAAGTTAGCTCAGGCTCAGTAAAGGCTAATTAAATGCCCAACTGTCGAATTAAGTGCTCTTATATTTTTTTTAAAAAACCATGTTCTGCTAACTTTTGAAAAAGTTAGCAGAGCATACAGTTCAAATCAGAACAAAATGGGCAGAACCAAAATTTTAATACAAAAAATTAAAAGGCTTATTAAAGGCTAATTAAGTGCCCAATTAAATAACTTTTTAAAAAAAGTTAGCAGAGCATACAGTTCAAGTCCTTCAAAACATAACAATGATTAAATGTTGCAGAAAAATGTATTTTTACGCAAATGAATTTTATTGATAATAAACATTTCGTTTATACAGCAGAGCGTACAAATAAATTTTTTTTTAATTATGCAATCAGAAAAGAGAAGCTAAAATTATCATACTTTCTACCAACAAAGGGAAAATTCCAAATTTTGGGACCTTTCAATCAGTTTTCTCATATAAAAAATACCGAAAATCTTACTGAATATGTTAAAAATGCATTAAAAAATTTACCTCGTTTGCTAGAGAGATGGTAATTTTTGTTCTTTGTTCTTTTCCGTGTAATAATTGTAATTTTAATAATAAATATTACAAATTAAGTTTATTCTTTCTAAAAAAAATCATCCAGTGCTTGATCTTTTGAATTGTTGTAATTCTTCGAATTGCGCCCGTTCTTACCCTTAGAATAAAGAACTAGAGGAAACACTGTACTTTATTAAGATAGCTTCTATTAAAACTGTATATTATCATTGTAATAAAATTATTAGACTATTTTGATTTTTTGTGAACTGACTGACAAAGAGCAGTTTTTATTAAAACAAACCAGCACGAAGTGTTAGATTTTTTGGTGCCCAAATAATTAGAAATGGCATGACGGGAAAACGCTTTTCCGGAAATACATTATATAAATTATTTCTAAATTCATTCTATAAAGATGTCATGTTCCATTAAAACCTAAATTTGCGGAAAAAAGTGAAAGTTTCGTATGAAAGTTTGTGTGGTTTATGAAAACTGATTTAATGTTCCGTGGTTGTTGGTTTTAGTGGTGGCGCAAAAAAAATTTTTAGGGGGCATCCATAGAAAATCTTAACTAAGATTTAATCAATTAAAAGCAAAATTGATGATTCGCTTGAACCTATAATATTACCCTCAAAATTATATACAGGTTAACTATTATATTCAGAGAAGTTAAAATCAAATTATTCTTTTAGGAATTATAAAGATTTTAAATTTCCATTTGGCCTCACCTAAAATCTGAGATAGATTACGCCTATATTGTTGATACCACTACTAGTTCTTTATTCTAATGCCTTACCAACATTCCGTACGGATTACCTTCAGGCCGAAATATCAATGATACCTATATATCAAGTTGGAAAACCACTTCCTAATACTGCCAGTATCTGGGATTGTCGTGCGTCGCTTTTTCATGTATGTGCGAATGTTTTTCTTGAAATGCCTCCTCAAATAAGGATTCCCCGATTAAGGCCAAGTATGTTGGTGAATTCCCTCTTAAATTACAAAAATGACGTTGTGTTTCCATCGGATAAAATTGTCTCAAAGTCCAATACAATCTGGGAAGAATTTCGGATGAATTGGAAGGGAACATTGCTGCAAAATCGCTCTACTGATTCGTTTACGGCAACAACAGACAGAGAGTTTAGTTTGAAAAAGTTAGAAGAACTTGGATTTAAAAAAAAATATAAGAGCACTTAAATTGACAGTTGGGCACTTAATTAGCATTTAATTAGCCTTTTAATTTTTTGTATTAACATTTTGGTTCTGCCCATTTTGCTCTGCTAACTTTAGACATCTGACATTTTATTAGTAGTTACAGTTTGGAAAGCTTCCAGTTGCAAGAAGCTATTGAAGTGCGTGGGTCAAAAATAAGTGATTAATAATTTTTATTTTTTTATTTAAAACTGCTCTAGAGGATATAACTCTTTAGGTATTTTTTTTAAATATTAACTGAGTTAGATATTAGAAATGTTCTTGATTTTCAGGTAAAAGTCCTATTTTGATATTGGGGTCAAACAATATCGTAAAATGGCCAAATTTAAACATTTAACCGGCGAAGAACGTCGACTGATAATTGATTTTTATCACAAAGGTCAAACTTATCGACAAATAGCAGCTACTTTCAAGAAAACACCAGCAGCTATTTATAAGGTAGTAAAAGTTTTCCAGGAAAGCGGTCGAATTTCTGGAATCGCTAGATCTGGCCGACCAAGACTGACCAATGAAAGAGTAAATAAACGTATTGTGAACATTTCCCAAGCCAATCCCTTCATGTCTGCCCCTAAAATTCGGGCACAATTGCTAACAGAAGGGAGATATGCACCATCAATTGCTACCATAAATAGGCGGTTACGGGAAAGTGGAAGAGTGGTAGTGGTCCTCACGTCAGTAAGATAAATATTAAGAAACGATCAAGTTTTGTATGTATGTATGTAAAACATGTCTTAAAATAACCTAATTTTTTGAGTAAGGTACTCTGGACTGACGAATCAATGGTCAGGATGAAATACACCCATGGGAAGATGTACGTTTGGAGGAAAAGAGGTGAGGCCTTATCGTACAAATGCACAAAACCCACCTTAAAGGGTCTGGATAAGGGCATTATGGTATGGGACTGTTTTTGAGTTAGTGGTATTGTCAAGTTGGTAATACTTGAAGGAAAAGTTAATGCCCAAGTTTACTTAAAATTACTAAGGGATGTCATAGTTCCTGAAGGTAAACGATTAGTTGGGGATGATTTTATTCTCCAACAAGACAATGCGCCAATTCACAAGGCAAATATTGTTAAAAAATGGCTTGAGGAAGAGAAAATTAATTTTTTGGATTGGCCTCCACAAAGTGAAGACCTTGCACCAATAGAAAATATCTGTGCATAGCTTAAGGCGAAGATTAGCGAAAGTGCACCAAGAAGCTTAACGGAACTGAAACATTTGATGGAAAAAATTTGGTATACGTTTCCTCCAGAAGAATGTGAAAAGTATGCTCTATCACGTTCTAAAAGACTCGCCAAAATGTCGCAAAATATCGGAAGACATTGCGGATTTTAAAGGAGTTGTTTACTTACTTTTGAGCCAGTTAAATTTAACCATTTTTGTTTTTAATTTTAATTCAATAATATATCTAATAGCAATTTAAAAAATATATATATATATATATATTTAAACAGACAATGAATGGGCTTTTGTTCGTCTTTCAAACAAGTACTGCTATGTGGTAAAATGCATAGCTTTATCATTAAGTCAGAAGATCGTGGCACGTATTTTGTTCCAAAACATTCTTTGATTTTTTCAAATTTTGCCAAAAGCAAACTATATCTTCATCAAAATACTTAGACAGAAATTATGTCTACCACTGTGCGTTTAGAATAACCGAGTCACATGTGCTATAGGGGAATGCTTTTAAAAGTTCTGATATTGACCCTTACATATTTCATATGGATCTAAATATTGCAATAGTTTTAACTTTTTGTTGGAAAAATTAAATCTCTTTTTCAACTGCATACAAAGTTTAACATAAAAATTTAAAGTGTTTTACTTACTAATTATCCAAATTATTATCGAGATTACTGGAATTTATAAATTAATCGAATGTTAGGCCGAAAAACATACTTTCAATTGGCAAACAAAAATCTCTGTTTTCAAAATCAACGGTTAAAGTTACTTGCTCTGGTAGAATTTTAATATCTCACTACGATGACAAGACACTTCGCGCATCTAACGTCTGCCGATTCATCAATCATCATTAATGAAAAAACACTATTTCTTAATATTTCCGAAAAAATTATTTTGAGACCTATAATGTCGGTTCGATTGCACGCAATGAATATCCTTTGCGATTGCTGAGTCTGGGCATAAAGAAACTAAAAGCTCGGGTAAATCATCCATTAATTGAAATGGTAAATTGTTTCTAACGCAAAACATGACAGTCTTCATTTCTGCTCTGATTTTTTGGTTCTTGAGGATAGCAGTTTCACTGTAAAAATGTATTCGTCAATTGGCTGCATGCGTCCTTCATAATTTCGTTTGTGAGGTTTTGACCTCTGATGTCGTTCCAAATGCTGTTATTGTTGACGAGAGCCTTGAAGCAAACTTTACAAAAGGCTGATTGATCCAGCCTTTTCAGCCAAGAAAAAAAGTTTCCCATTCAGCCTTGTACATTTGTCGGTATACATTTTTTGTCTGTTTTGATTTACAGTGGAAATCTTCCACTTCCGACGATGAAGTTAACAATACTTATCTAAAAACATATATGTACTTACCTAAAAATTTACAACTTTAAGTTTGTATTTACCGGCTATTTTTTCTTTTGTCCTCTAAAAACACCGAATCACGATTTTTGTTTTTATCGACATTAATGTTACCGCTGACACTGTAAATTTTAATTTATACACTTTGTCTTAAAAATGTTTGCTATTTTTTATACCTTTCAACACTTTTAGGTCGCACTTGCAAATATTTCCTCATGACGAAATTTAAAGTAATCACTTTAGAGTTAAAAATCGTCGTGTACAGTAGCTGGCAATTGGAAACTGAAATCTGAATACAAACATATACAGTTTCAGTACAGTAACAGTTTAGTCTTTTTGGGTCCGTTTCATGTCGTGCTTTGCCACCGAATGCAAAATCACTTCATGTAAATGTTACCGAAAACCGAAATAAAGCATAGGTAAGCGTTAACCTAGTGCACTACTGTACTATTGCACTACATGTAAATTTTTCGTTCAGTTTCATTGCTGTGAATGTGATATTTCAACACCAATCACATCACATATTGAAATCACTCATCACCACATCGCGTCAACAATGAGACTGACCGGAGAATTCTATGTGCAGCATAGTACACGTACGTTTTGTTTATCAATCTGATATTCTGCTTCTGACTAAAGGAATTGAAAGAATTGAGAGTGCCAGCGTGATTTTTGTATTCTGTGTTAGCGTTGTTCAAAAAATTGGCAGATCAGCTACGAAAGAAAAATGTAGTACATTTCACTTACTCCAGAGTAAATGATTTAAGCTAAAAAAAGTAGCAGATTTACTACTATAGTGCAGTGGGATCACTGCTGCTGAATGTTCTTATAACAATCAGTGCCCAGAGTTGCCAAATCGGGCGATTTCGCGCCGATTGGGCTCCTTTAGCCATCAGCTGGCGCCAAAATTTTGCTGGGCGCTTTTGGGCGATTTTCTGTCACAGTAGAAACAATTTTGCTGTCGAGTTATCTCAATTTCTAATTTTGCGCGAATAACTTTTTACTGAACTACGAACGAGTCCAAACTGGCGACTTGACTTTGTCACCGAATCTGGTGTTTTTGAACGCCTCATTGGTAACAGAATTTTATTTTTTCTGAATTCAGACACGTCTAAAAGTTGGTGATTTTTAATTTCGTTTTTCCACATTTCACCGCGGCGACTTCTAGTGATTTTGGTGAAGCCAATTTAATTTATTAGTTTATTAGATATAATAAAGTGACTGTGCTGTGACGCCATTTCCATTGCTATACCATTTTTGTGCAATACAATTTTTATAAATTATAAAAGTCATATCTTTGATTAAATAAATTGCTAAATTTGCTAATTGCATTTGCTAAATCTGCCTATTGTAATTTGAATTACAGCATTCTTTATTAAGCCGTTAAAGGGGAGCAGTTGCCAGTTATATCGTATCGATGTTCAATTTCAGTAAGTTCAGTTAACTTTTCAACATTTTTGCTGATTAAGCTAAGTGTATGCAGCTATTGTTATTTGTTAATTTATATCAAAATAAGTGCTATAACATTAAATCTGGATAAGAAGCATTTACTGGTAATTATCCTATTTAATATAAGGAATATAAGTTATTTTCGTTGTGTTATGTGTCTGTTAAAGAAAAGATTGTTTAATTATTAGTGATATTTCGTTTATTTTATATTCATATTGAGTTTCGTGAAAGACTATTTTAAAATTCCTGCAGGTGAATTGATTACGTTGCAATTTATTATCGTGCAGAGTAAGCCGGTTAAAAATTAAATTTCTCCTTCAAAATTGAGAAAAATACGATGTATCGTTTTATTGCAAGGAATCTGGATAAGAATATCGTATCTTAAATTGTGGAGTGACCGATTAATTAAGCTACAAGTTTTAATTTCCAAAAAGAATTTCACAATAAAAGCATTTATATTCTGATGGTAAGAAAAAAATGAAAACGGAGTTAATCGATTTGTCTTCTGCTGAGTGGCTCAATTATTAAAGACTGACTCTTTGCACTTACGTGTATTTACGTGTACTTACGTGTTTAATGTCAACAATTTATTAGACTTAGACAATACACAATACAATCACGTAAGTGGAAATAGTCACTTCCATTACTAAATACTTAATTAAGGGTGCTTTTTGTTTTTCACGACGACTCTCAAAATTTTAAATTTGTGTTACTTGTATCTGTTGCTGTGATTATTGCAATAAATATTACATTAAAGTTGTACAACCAACCCTTTGAAAGATTTGATTGATTATAAAATCTAAAGGCGATTTTTGGGCGATTTCAAATATGGCGCGGCGACTTTTGCTTTATACCGTCTGGCATCTCTGTCAGTGCCTCTTGGTTTCTCGACCAAGAAAGATCGAAAGGATGGGTTTTGGCGAGTTTGAGAAATTTGGCATCAAAACTTGCTATTTACCGTGTACTGCTAATCTTTTTAGAAAATCTTCAAACTCGATGCAAGTATTACTCCAAGATACCTGTACTCTTTTACAATCTCAATTGTATTGATTTTTTTCATTTTATTTTCGTAATGTACATATATTTAAGTACAAACTATATATATGTATATATTTAAGTCAATCCGGCGAATATTCTCGAAGTTACTCGTATGTAAAGTACTTTTGAAACATTAAACGCGTTTTTCTCAAAACTGTGTTTTTAAAGTCGGTGAGCAAGATTTCTCGGAAAGGGCTGAACCGATCAGTCTCAAATCTTAACACGAACTTTTTAAGTATATTTTTTAGTAACTAATTGAAAGTTTGATGTCACCGATAAATATTTTCCATTTTATAAACAATTTAAGCTCTAAATTTTAGTCAAAAATGCATTATTTTAAAAGCCGCCATTTTGTCAAAAATTAATATTTAGCTTATTCCTTCGATTAATTACAAGGTAATACATTATATTAACGAATTATTTTTGGTTTTTTAATTTTTGATGATCCAGTACAGAGATATCGTGCTCACCGCAAGAAGCTATGTTTTAGAGGTGCTCCCGGATATCAGCTATAGCAGCTTTCAAAATAATTACTTTTATAAATAAAAAATGTTAAAATACCGTTAAAAGTTACTTTAGTATGTGTACACATTTTTACTGTATTAGATTAAAAGGTCAAGAAAAATTCTTGAAAAATCGATTTTTTGGGCCTCCTGAGTGTATATAACCACTTAACCATAATCTGCAGCATGTCTGGAGTCTCACCAAAGAAAACTGTATCGTCGTCGTAAAGCAAAGTCCTTAGTCTGAAGCTGCACACCCCCAGGTAAACATTTAACTAGTTCGTTTAGTCGTACACCAATGGTTGTCTCAAACTATTCCAATAAGCTCAATCAACGGTGAAATATCCCTTGCGAAGTCCTGCTTGTTCCTCATTTAAGAGATCATGTTCCATATTACCATTCTTTTTAATATTACGCCTACAAATAACTTGTAATATAAAATTCTGGGAACATTTATAAGATATATTCCACGATAGTTTTCAGGATCTTCTGGGCTGCCCTTTTTCGGTATAGGAGAAATTATTGCCTGCTTAAAGCAATCCGGTTACTCTCTTCTATTAAAATCATGTTATAAAAGGCGCAAATCTTTTCTAAAAATTGATTCGGCGCATTTTTTAAAAGCTCATATGGGATTCTGTCGTACCGCACGCTTCCTCCATGCTAATATATCCATCGAGGGTATCATTAATCTTTATGTTTCTTGACCGACGGAACAAATTCAGCCACGAAAAAGATGCTTTCCTAGCCTTTCCACATACATCGTCAAACCAGATCTGCCGCTTTTTATGGGTTGTCCTGGAGCTAATCTTGTTATTATAACTTCAATAGCTTTAGCGGTTTCATTTATATTCAGTTGATTCCAATTCGTCCTTGAGGCATATTCATTTAATTGACTTTGGAACTTTGTCAAATAAGTTGGATTCAAATGTAGCTTTGGCATCAGTGCTAAATCTCTTACAGATTGTTCATATTGTACAGATTCTCAAAGTCATACTGCCATCTAGAATAGTTGATATACATACAGGGTGTTTTAGATCTGAAGGGCCAAAATGAATAGGGTGATCTCAATTAGACAAACAAAAAATTTTATGGCAGGGGAGCAATCTCTGTTTGGGATTTACAGGGCGATTCATTAATTTCAGTTTTTCAAGGTATGGACATTACTCTTTTATTTTTATCTCTTGATCTACCCGACACACCCACATCAAACAAACGCTATAAAACAACTATTCTAATGACCTTTCCAAAAATGTCAACATTACTGATCTAACTCCTACCATTCCACGTACAGTCACTTCCAAAACTGAAAAAAATGGTTTGCGATTACCTAAAATACAGCATTTTTCCAAATTTTCTGGGAAATTTATGTAATTAGTATAGCTCAGGTAGACACAGGATTAGAAAAACCGCATCCTTAGAATTCCTTGAGTACCTAATTATTTTATTGCACTTCAGATAAGAAAATTCTTTCAATAAACAAAATTAAAAAAAAAATATAGGGAAAAATGTAGGTACACGATATTTTAAATTACCCTCGTTGTCGGCAGGGCCAATACGGAACATGTTCCTGGATTATAGTTATTGATGAAGAAAGCGGATCAGGAACACAAGTGGCTACATCTTGTAAGATG
>OZ038374.1:53870577-54156676 GCA_964036015.1 Leptarthrus brevirostris
ACACCGACTTTCTGTGGCGTAGCCTGTTAGTCGTTCCCGCATACACTGACCTTCTGTGGCGTAGCCTGTCGGTCATCCCGCTTATACACACCGACTTTCTGTGGTGTAGCCTGTTAGTCGTTTCCGCATACACTGACCTTCTGTGGCGTAGCCTGTTGGTCATCCCGTTTATATATAAATCATCGACCACGATACAAACGTGAGACCTACGTGTAAAAGCCAAATAAAGCTAATCGAGCTAGCATCATCTCTCTCTCTTCAACAGTGTCGACTTATCTTTTCCTCCAGCCATCATCCCCGTAGAAATAGAAAATAAAATATAAGAATATATTGGAGAAAATTGGATGTTTAGAGATAAGAAAACAAATACCTGAATAAATAAAGTATAAATTTATTTTGTAACTGAGTCTTTTCAATATAAAAGAACCTTGGACGACTCCAGAGCTCCCGGCAACCCCTCTATTGAGGAATCCCCGAAAAGACCCATTACAAAATTGGCGCCCGAGCAGGGACTATAAGTCATTCACCGAGGGACCGAGAGAAAAGATACGACTTAGAGAGAGAGAAGGCGACAAAAACACCAGAGGAAGGAAAGCATTAAAATAGAAACCAGTGCTCGACGTCGGCAAAAAGCAGTTTGCTATACCAGAAGCCGTACCGAGAAGTCCGGAAAAAAAAGTTTTTAACCAGCAACAGAGATAGACAGATAAAGAGAATGTCTACGAACGCAATAGAATGGATAGCGAACAAAACCACCGATTACCAAGACCGTAACTACAAGCTGACCAGGAAGCAAGAACTCCGACATTAGAGGAGAATACACCGTTAAAAGCACAGAAATAGATCGACCGACACCAGAAATGGAGCCCAGTAAAATGACTTCCTTAGAGCTAATGGACCGTGTTCGTAAATGGAGTACACACTACGATGGCAACCATGACGTATATGGATTCCTAGAACGTATAGAGGAATTAACCGAAGCGTATGAAATACCCAAGGATAGCCTTATTAAGGCCCTACCAGAATTGCTACGAGGAAAAGCACTTCTGTGGTACCGGAATAACCGAGACAGTTGGACAACGTGGAAAGAGTTCTGTGATCACCTGAAACAGCACTTCTTGCCGCCACGATATCAGCTGCGATTAGAGGAAGAGTTTCGTTATCGGAGTATGAAACAGAATGAATCAATCCGTGATTACTTAACCGAGATGCAGACGTTAAGTAGACGAATAGGGGTAACCTCATCAGAATTACAGCTGGAGCGAATATATTCAAACCTCAGACCAGACGTCCGCTTGTATATCCGCCGAAATGATTTTAAGAATATAACAGAATTACAAAACTTAGGGGAAGAATACGAAGCAATTCAAAAAGAATGCAGCAGTCGTCGAATTCAACACAAGAGTACAATGGAAATGATGCCCATACCAGAAAAGGGATACCGCCCGCAAACCGAAAACAATGGAAATGTTACCAATACCAGAAAAGGGATGATGCCCTCAAATCCGATATATGGATGTAATGGAACAATGTCCATTGGAAGAAAAGAGATACCGATCTCAAACCGAGCACAGGAAGACTACAGAACAGTTACCGATACCAGAAAAGGAAAACCGTCCTCAAATCGACCAGAACTGTCCATCCTCACCGTGCATCCACAGTATAATAAAAGAACTTGTTGTTGGAAATGTGGACAACAAGGCCATTCGAGACTACA
Organism: Leptarthrus brevirostris; assembly: GCA_964036015.1. Classification (NCBI taxonomy): domain Eukaryota; kingdom Metazoa; phylum Arthropoda; class Insecta; order Diptera; family Asilidae; genus Leptarthrus; species Leptarthrus brevirostris. The sequence continues at coordinate 53,872,295 of OZ038374.1, forward strand.
ATGCAACAACCGTCCCAGATTATTCTGCTCAAGGTGTGGAAAACTAGGAGTTTGGAGTAAGAATTGCCAGTGCCAGGCAAAGAAACAGCGGAACAACCCCGAACACGGAGACCCCGGCGGACCAAACAAGAAGGTAACCAGAAAGCCAGTCCCAGAGAAACGCATAGAAAAAGACAACCGACCATTCCTGCCCATTAAAATTTGCGACCAGGAATATACCGCATTATTAGATACCGGATCTATGCTTTCATATATAGGAAAAGAGATATTGGATTTGTACGAAATTAAAAACGGACAAATGAAAAGAGTATCAAAGCATAATATTCAAATGGCAAATGGGACATTAGATAAAGTCTCCAAAGCCATAACGCTAAATTGTGAAATCAACAACTGGAAAATAATTCATGAATTTCATATACTACCGTTTATGCCAATAAAAATCTTGATCGGAATGGACTTACTACGTAAGTGTGGGTTAGAAATACACCTCACCAATATACCGAGTCAAGTAAGTAAAGCACCAGAAATCACAACCGTGCAACCGAGCCAAGTAGAAGAGTTGTCCAAAGAGAAACAACTAGAGCAGTGTCTGACAGAGGCACCAGTACTATCTTGTCCAGATTTCGAAGTGCCATTTATTCCGCAGACCAGTGCCAACAACGAAGACCTAGAGACGTTACCCTCACTAGCGATAAGGAAAGAACCTCAGATTTCGTTCCTCACAAAATCCTTCCCTGAAAAATTTGCCGAAACAAACCAGATGAAACCGTTCCGGAAGAAGACCGACCGAGACAGTAACGATCTGTCAAACAAGATGAAACCGTTCCTAATGAAGAGCAACCGAGACAGAAATAGCAATCTGTCAAACCAGAAGATCCCGTTCCAAAGGAAGACCGACCGAGACAGAAGCCATAATCTGTCAAACCAGATGATACCGTTCCGAAGGAAGGCCGACCGAGACAGAAGCCGTAATCTGTCAAACCAGATGAAACCGTTCCAAAGGAAGGCCGACCGAGACAGAAACCATAATCTGTCAAACCAGATGACACCGTTCAGAAGGAAGACCGACCGAGACAGAAATAATAATCTGTCAAACCAGATGAAACCGTTCAGAAGGAAGACCGACCGAGACAGTAACAATCTGTCAAACCAGATGAAACCGTTTCTAATGAAGACCGACCGAGACAGAAGCCGCAATCTGTCAAACCAGAAGATCCGGTTCCAAAGGAAGACCGACCGAGACAGAATCCGTCATCTGTCAAACCAGATGATACCGTTCCGAAGGATGACCGACCGAGACAGAAGCCGTAATCTGTCAAACCAGATGAAACCGTTCCGAAGAAATACCACCCGAGACAGAAGAAGTTGCCTGTCAATCCAGATGATACCTTTTCGAAGGAAGACCGACCGAGACAAAAGAAGCCGCCTTGTAACCCAGACGGTAATGAAGACCAAAGGAGGCTAGACCGTGAATTCACCAGTAGATTAAGTTTCTTATATGTATATATTTTATTAGGTTAAGGTTTTGAAAGACATAATGAAATATTAGATTATATTGTTAGATTAAGCATTGGCAAACTTCTTGTATATATGTTTTGTTAGATTAAGTTTGAAAAGAAAGTAAGTAGAGTTCCGAATAGAAAATAAAAGTCCCTTCCCGTTGTAGTTCATACCCGACGTCGACCACTACCGAAGAGAGGGGGAGATGTAACGAAGCATTTTGCTCCGTACATGAATTTACGCCGTCGCCCATGTCTTTCGGACATTTTACTTTTTGCCCAAACTCTTCGTTGTACATGTCCATGAAAAACTCCAACGTTCCATGGCATGCAGGTGGGCATGACGTAATCCAGAAATAGGAAAACAGAATTATTCCCACTAGCTGCGTTGTCATGTTAAGTTCTTTGCACATCAACCCATAATCAGTTGGGTGTGTGCGTCTCCGTTGTAAACCAGTTGTTCAAGCAGTACAAAAACGCCACTCACAAATGTTCCAGTGAAAGGGCATGAAAATGTGCGTGACGTCATCCGTCAGCCGAGTCATAAAGAACTTGTGCACAGTAACCAGATATTCTGCTTTCAGCGTGGGTTTGTCAATGCATACATTGTTCTTCTCTGCACATCAACCCATAATCAGTTGGGTGTGTGCGTCGCCGTTGTATGAAATTAATTCATGGTAAAAAGACAGAAAATAGTGGTGGGGAATAATTCTGGGCCTCGCCGAAAGTATAAAAGAAAACCGCACAGTACAGAAATCGAGCAGTAGTATCTCGAAAGGGATCACGTTCAGATCTAAGTGCGCTTAGATCAAGAAGCTACTAGCTCCGCACCGAGAAGCACTAGTGGCTTAAATCGGACGATAAAGTCCAGTAGTTAGCAGTAGATAGTTTTACCTGTCCCAACCCGTAGACTTTCTGTGGCGTAGCCTGTCAGTCTAAATCCGTTCCTATAGACCTTCTGTGGCGTAGCCTGTCGGTCATCCCGCTCACTCACACTAAGCTCCTGTAGTTTGTTAGCCGTTTCCGCTTACACCGACTTTCTGTGGCGTAGCCTGTTAGTCGTTACCGCATACATTGACCTTCTGTGGCGTAGCCTGTTGGTCATCCCGCTCACTCACACTAACCTCCTGTAGTTTGTTAGCCGTTTCCGCTTACACCGACTTTCTGTGGCGTAGCCTGTTAGTCGTTACCGCATACACTGACCTTCTGTGGCGTAGCCTGTTGGTCATCCCGCTCACTCACACTAACCCCCTGTAGTTTGTTACACTGACCTTCTGTGGCGTAGCCTGTCGGTCATCCCGCTTACTCACACCGACTTTCTGTGGCGTAGCCTGTTAGTCGTTCCCGCATACACTGACCTTCTGTGGCGTAGCCTGTCGGTCATCCCGCTTATACACACCGACTTTCTGTGGCGTAGCCTGTTAGTCGTTTCCGCATACACTGACCTTCTGTGGCGTAGCCTGTTGGTCATCCCGTTTATATATAAATCATCGACCACGATACAAACGTGAGACCTACGTGTAAAAGCCAAATAAAGCTAATCGAGCTAGCATCATCTCTCTCTCTTCAACAGTGTCGACTTATCTTTTCCTCCAGCCATCATCCCCGTAGAAATAGAAAATAAAATATAAGAATATATTGGAGAAAATTGGATGTTTAGAGATAAGAAAACAAATACCTGAATAAATAAAGTATAAATTTATTTTGTAACTGAGTCTTTTCAATATAAAAGAACCTTGGACGACTCCAGAGCTCCCGGCAACCCCTCTATTGAGGAATCCCCGAAAAGACCCATTACAAATTGGCGAGTATGATAGCCTTTCCAATTGATCGGCTGACAGGAGATCCGTCAAATTTAAAGTTGGTGTGAATGATGATCGGAGAGCGCTGCGGTAAACATGATGAGCTTGTATTGTATTGTATTGTATTGTATATTATATATTATATATATATTGTATATTGTATTGTATTAGCTTGGATTTTTAAAATTCCTGCGCCTTCCAGATTTCGCTGAACCACATTCGTGCCGCACACAATGTTAATAACGTTCTTGTCCTTCATTGAGTAGATCCATTCATTAGGATTGTATAACTGAATCCATTTGGGAATGCCTTCGGCATTCATTGTCTCGCAGCTAGATGATGGTGGAGCGTCACTTATGAAGCTCATTTCGAACGATGTAATATTGGACCCCTTGCGATAGATTGGGTGTTTCTGTTTACAGTCTCCTTAAGACATATACAAATGGTCAGTTCTTATTCGTTGAGCGGGTAGTATTCATCACGGTGCAAATTTACTACTATGTAATCGGTTGAAGGTGTGATGGCGACGAAGCTGCCGTTTATCACAACTGGTACGGGAATGATGCGAAACATCTCGTATTCTTCAAATGCAAACAATGGTAATTTGAGCCTAAAGATGGCATATTTGGTAGTCACACGACCTTCTACTGCCATTAGACTGTAGAGTTGAATGAGGTTGTCCCGGTGTTCTGCCAGTTTGAGGGTAGATGGTAGGTAATCTTTAATTGTAGTTAAAGTAGTAGTCCTTTAATTGAATTGGAGACAGCAGTTGAGGGTTGATTTTGCCATTGTGAGTGTCTATCAGGACGTCAATAATAGCAATTTGTGCACGTCGGAAATTTGACGACATCAACCTTATTTGTATAGCCAATGACATAAATAGCTGGGATATTTTTTGCTGATGGAGCTCTTCTGTTATGTTGTCGACGTAGTTTGTCATCTTGTTTAGATGGGCATCCACCTCTTTAAATTGATTTTGAATGATCTCTTCATCTTTCTTGAGTATATTCGTGGTTGAGTCAATTATAGCTGTTTGATTTTTGATCAAGTTTAAGAGATGATTTTCATTGCTCTTTATATTGTCGATATTAAGGGCCATATTTAGAGGGCTGCTTCCACTTATGTCTATGTTGCCATTCGCACAGATACTCATTCGACCATCGCCGCCAAAATTCATTTTTTATCTGGGACACGAGTTTCCACCTTTGTACAAGTTTCAGGTTGTGCGGGCTTAAGTGTGGATCGACGATGCCTGTTAGGGGTTCTCCTATCAGAAAATGCCCTGGCGTTAATGCCGTCAAGTCATAAGGATTTGATGATATTGGAGTGATGGGCCTCGAATTTAGAATGGCCTCTATCTCACATGTTACTGTCGACAATTCTTCGTAGGTTAAAATGGCAGGTGCAACATATTTTTGAAGTAAGTTTTTGGCCGATTTTACTGAAGCCTCCCAGAGTCCACCAAACGTGGAATGAAATGAAACTCTATCCCCTTTTTGTGGTACAATGTTGAAATCCTTTCTTGAGATTCGTTGGCGTATAAAATGTCGTGTAGCTCAGACAATTGGTTTCTCGCTCCTACGAAGTTCGTGGCATTGTCACAGTACAGATCCCGGCAGTGTCCTCGCCTTGCGATGAAACGTTTAAGCGCGCCAAGGAATCCGTCTGTTGTTAGATCGCTGACTACTTCAAGGTGAGCTACTTTAGTCGCGAAACAGCAGAAGACTGCAATATAAGATTTTGAGGACGCGTTCCCCTCGATTTATAATGTGTCGAAATTGGACCGCAGAAATCCACGCCAGCTTTAATAAATGGTCTTGCTGTTCAACTCGTGCTGAGGGAAGGTTTCCCATGAGTTGTGTCATCAATTTGGGTTTCACTTTGTTGCACCGAATGCAGTTGGTCTGGCGATTGTCTTTCCCTTTACTGGCCAGAATCTTTGACGGGTCATTGCAAGTAGTGACTGAGGACCAGAGTGTAGATTATTAATGTGAATATCTGTCATCAGTAGCCTTGTTAATGGGTGAGAGTAGGGCAGCAATATGGGATGCTTAGCATCATATGGGAAACTTGAGTTCTCTAATCGTCCTCCTCCTCTGATAATTCCATCCTTGTCGAGGAAAGGGGACAAGCTGCTTAAGGAACTTCCGTTGTCAATATAACCGGTTTGCCGCAATTGATTTAAGTCTTCCATGAACCCTTCTTGTTGGACTTCCTTCAATATGATGACAAGTGCCCTGTTCAATTCTTCGGTTTTTAAGAAGTTGCAGCGCCTTGTTTTGTGAACAGCTTGTCATGCGTTGTGTATGAATCTCAGCATATATGCGATTACTCTTTGCAGTTTTAGGAATGAATTTCCGTGGTTGATAGTACTTGTGAGTGGTGATCATACAGTTGTTGCACTAAGTGTCACCTTGGATTACTTTTTCTCTAACTCAGTGCTTATCTTTGAGTACTTAGATGGCCATAATCCGTCGGAACCATGCAGAAAAGTGGGACCATAGAAATAAAGATTGCAATCTGCTAACTTCTCAGCTAGAATTCCACGTGATACCATATCAGCTGAATTATCAGCGGACCTTACGTGTCGCCATTGTTCTGCATTCGATGATCGTTGTATGCTGGCGACCCTGTTGGCTACAAAAGTACTGTAAGCTGATGATTCTGCGTTGATCCCTGCAAGAACGATTTCAGAGTCTGTCCAAAAATACGTTTCTACGTTTTGCGTCCTTAAATCCTTTATGACGCGTTGAACCAACTGGGTAGATAGTTTTGCGGCGCATAATGCAAGGCGCGGAAGTGTCACAGTTTTTAAGGATGCTACCTTGGATTTTGCACAATGACAACTCCATCTTGGGATATTGACCTCATGTAGATTGCCGTTCCATATGCCCTTTCGGACGCGTCGCAAAATGCATGCAGTTCTGTTGATCTTGGGATTTGATTTGAGAATTGCTGCGTCCCAGTCGAGTTTAAGTGTCCATAGCCTTTGTATAAATAGTTTTGCTACGACCGTTACCGGGTTTACAAATCCAAGAGGATCGAATATATGTGCGATGTCTGCTAGGACCGACCGTTTCGTTATTCTCTTGGTGTCAGTCCATCTTGTGTTTATAGAGAAAATGTCTTATTTGGGAAGCCATCTCAAGCCAAGAGTCTTTGTGTATCCCTCATTTGCTTCCGAGAAGTCCAGATGCAGTTCGACGTCTTTTTCTGGAATTCCTTGCAGCAACTGTGGGTGATTTGCACACCATTTCCGAAGATGGAATCCTCCTGACTGAAGAAGTTGTTTTAGCTGCCGTTGCATTTCCTTTGCTTCAGTTAGACTGTTGGAACCGGTCATTACATCATCCACATAGAAGTCTCTTCAGGGAATTTCTGAGCCTAATGGAAGATTTGTCCTTGTAGAGTCTGCCAGTGATTGTAAGCATTTTGTGGCTAAGAATGGAGCTGATGTTGTCCCGTATGTAACTGTATTGAGTTTGTAGCAACTTATAGGTTGATCTGCAGTGTCTCTCCACAGGATGAGCTGGTACATTTGATCATCGTCATGCAAAACCACTTGCCGATACATTTTTTCTATGTCGGCTGTGAAGACAAAACGCGGTAATCTGAAGCGTAGTAGTATAGTAAACAGCTCGTCCTGTATAGTAGGCCCTTTGTATAGGATATCGTTTAGAGATATGTTGGATGACGATTTTGCCGATGCGTCGAATAGCACTCTGAGTTTGATAGGGCTGCTGTCTGGCTTCGTCACACAATGGTGTGGTAAGAAGTAGTGTGGTTTGATGATTTCCGCTAGCTTTACTAGCTTCATGTGTCCCAAACTTATGTATTCATGCATAAATTCGGTATATTGTGCCTTAACAGCAGTTTGCTTATTAAGTCTTCGTTCTTATGATAAAAATCTTTTGAGGGCAATGTCCCTTGATTCCCCTAGTGTTTTGGGACTTTGTGAAAATGGCAACCTTACTATAAATTTGCCTTCTGGTGTTCTTTTTGTGTTTTGGTTGAAGTGGTTCACACACCTCTGCTCCGACACTGTTATACTGGTCTCATCATCCGAAGTATTCACTTCTTCTAGTTTCCAGAATTTTTCTAACTGCTCTTCGGTTCTTTCATCTTCGCTGCAGATCCCACATGTTGCTTTTGATTGAGGTTCCTCGTCGATCTTGCCAGATACCACCCATCCAAAAACAGTGTTCTGTAACGTTGGCAGGTTGTGTGCTAGCCTTATTTGGCCAACTGACATGATTTGGTAGTAGATTTCGACTCCAATTAGAAAATCTACGCGATCGGGTCGGTTGAACTGCGGATCGGCTAGGTTTATATTGGAGGGAAGGGACCACTTTGTTGTGTCCAATGGTTGCGTCGGTTGACGAGACGTTATCCTTGGCAAGATGAAGGCTTCCAGTCTAGTAGAAAAGCAGCTGGTTCTTGATTGTAATAATACGTTAACCCGTTTTCGAGTCTGTTGCTTGCTTTGACCGATTCTGCTATAAAGTTTAGTTAAGAACCGGAATCACGGATTGCTCTACACTCCACACTAGCACCTTTATATCCAGATAGTTTGATGAGTACCGTTCCTAGAATGACATATCCTCTTTTCGGTTGAGCACCATGTGTTGATAGAGACGTTGCATTCTCTTCCGATGGGTGTAAGAAATCTCGAGCAGGATCAGCTACTGTCTTCAATTGCGTATGAGTACCTGCAGCCTGACTGTTTTTATGGGTTGTAGTAACTGCCTTTTCGAGGTGCACCAATGTATTATGTTTCTTGGCACCACTTAGAACATCTTGGTCTTTCGTAGAAGATTTAATCTGTCAGATGGTGCCGTTTGTAGAAATCGTTGACATGCAAAAGGCGGATGATTTCCCGTACAAGAAGGGCATTTTGTTGGTACTTTGGCAATGGAAGTAAATGATTTTGCTGCTGGTCTTCTCTGATTCCCATCTGGAGATCTACCCTTGTTTCCTAGGGCTGCAAGTGATTGAAATCGCTTCTCCAAAAAATCCAGGAAGTTTTTTATGGACTGCAGTCTTTTGGGTTAAGATAAAGATTGCTCATATAATGCATGAGTGGCTTTATCCAACTTCCTCGTCAATAGATGAAATAGCAGAGGATCCCAATTGGTGGTCTCAATCCCAAGGTTTTCTAACCCAAGTAGGCATTCCTGGGTCGTATCGTGTAGTGCCTTGATCGCAGCGGGGCCTTCCGAGGTTACGTTGGCTTGTGATAACAGCTTGTTCAACAATGCAGTGACTAGTAACCTGTGATTATCGTAGCGATCTTTGAGCATGGTCCAGGCGGTGGTGTAATTTTCATCCGACAGACTTAGATGAAGGATGAGTTTTTCGGCCTCTCCTAAAAGATGTGTTTTTAAGTACCACATCTTTTGGCAATTTCCCAAAGGCTGGTTATGGAGCATTTTATTGAACAGGTCGTAAAATTGCCGCCACTTCAAATAATCCCCATCGAACTTCGGTAACGTTATTTTTGGCAATTGCATCATTGTATTCGAACTCATGGATGTTTGAACTGTGGTTGAAGGTAAGTTGGCTAACTTTTCTGACAGATGAATTAACGTGTCTTGCACTTGCTCCTCTATGTTGAAGTAGCCAGTGGAATCATAACAATGAGTGGATGGGTCATCAGTGAGTTCCCAAATTTTATGATGAAAAGCCTCAATTTGCGACCAATAGTGGTTAATAGTCGACATTTTCCCTTTGTAAGCCTGCCTGGAGAATTGCTGCTCATTTTGCTTAATTCGTGTCAGAAATCGCTGTAAAGATCCGACTACTGCCGCTTGCTTCCTTATTACCTTGGATGCCTCTGCAATTGTGTCAACTATCAATTGATTTGGTTGCTGTTTTTTTTTGTGGTTGCAGCTGTGCCGACGCCCCTTTGCGATATACGGGGATTAATCGTCGCTGCCCTTTCACCTTGATCAGTGGTTTTCTTAGCAACTGGGCCCTGGGGCTTTGGAGTTCTTAATGCTTCCTGCTCAATAATCGTTAAATGTTTCTTGAATTGCTCCAAGTATGCCTCACTGATCTCTCTCAAAGCTTCATAATAATCTTTAACAATATAATCGTGCTGCAGTTGATCGCCTTATTGAGTTCTTATAACATTGTCGGTCGTTTCAAAGGTATCCCAGGCTTCTTGCAGGCGCCTTAATCTTTCTTGGTAATATTCCGAGTTCTTGCAAGATAAGGAATCCTTTTTGTAGTTAGTTATGATGCCCTTGATTTTAATACCGGTTTGCTCCTGTGGAGCTGCTAAATCCTCCATTGTGACGTCTTGTATTTTTCGGCTGATGCGGAAATACTGCTGAATTGATCAGTTGTAATGATGTGATCAGAAATGCTGCTAAATGATGCAGTTGATCCACGTTTCACAAGCGAATCGCCTGGATTACGTGGGAGTGAGGATGTATCTAAATAGCAAAATTTGTTGCGTGAATCATGATACAAGCGAATCGCCTGATCACGTCGGGGTCACCAATAATTTCTGATATTAATCAGTATCATATCCCTGGTTATCACTTAGTGCTACTCTTCTCTCCTCAGAGGGAAATCGCGGTTTATATTAGAAAAGATGTGCCATTCTCCCATCTCCCTCAATTCTCTTCTACTAATCCAGAATTTAATTACGTCTGGATTAGATTTAAACTCTATCGGCACATCATTCATTTTTGTTTTTTATACTGCAGCCCGAATATGTCTGACACTGACACTGTGTGTTCATTTGATAAGTTGTCCTCCAGTGGCTCAGGCATTCTTCGAGTTATTTAGTGAGTCTTTTAATTTACAGCAACTGGTTGAGTGTCCGACTCGTGTTCCTGATACTTTGGGGCACAACGCGCATCTTTTAGATCTATTTCTAACATCGCATCCTGAAAAATACTCGGTTTCGGTGACGTCTCCCTTGGGTAATTCGGACCATTGTCTAATCTCCGCCCAATTCTCCATCTCCTCTCTGACAACCACTAACCTAAATTCCACCAAAAGATTAGTGTGGCATTATAAAAATGCTGATTGGGCGGGACTTAATAAGTATCTCAGAGAGCTGGATTGGTCCGATTGCTTTTCTGTGAGAGACGTTAACAAATGCACCGATTATATCTTAAACATCCTTTGGTTTGGAATGCATCGCTTTATTCCTCATAGCTTCAAGAACATTAAACCAACTAACACCAATTGGTTGAATAATGACTGTTTCGCAGCCATTAAAAATAAGGAAGTAGCCTTCCAGGCATATAAATTGTGCCCTACAGAGGAATTAAGACGTATCTCAGCAATTAGTCGCAATTAGTTCAATTTCGACCAGAACATCAGACGGAAGGTTTTTTCTACCCAAAAGTGTAGTAAGGGCTTCTGGTCTCTAGTAAAAACCGTAAAGAACAATTTCACCTCTTCGTCAACAGCACCACTCATTTATAATGGGAATGTTTTTACTGACTCATTGGACAAGGCCAACCTGCTTGCTGCTAATTCATACTTACCACCTCCATCGCAGCCACTTCCATCTCCATCACAATGTAAGGCAAAAGAGGCTACACTTTCGCACTCACGAAGTTTTTAGAGTACTTTCAAAACTCGACGTGTCCAAAGCTACTGGGCCTGATGGTTTCTTGCCCCTTGTTTTAAAATGCTAGTCCTCTGCTTTGGCTAAACCTCTGCGCAAACTTTTTCACCTGCCATATTCAACAGGAATGTTTTCAAGTGTATGGAAACTTGCTCATGTCCAGCCGATACTTAAAAAAGGAGAGGCATGCGACCCCTCTAACTACAGACCAATTGCACTAACCCCGATCATATCCAAAGTTTTTGAATCACTCATCAACTCTCAGTTGTTGAAATATCTAGAAAACAACCATCTTATCAACGATTGCCAGTACGGTTTCCGCAATGGCCGCTCAACCGGAGACTTACTAACGGCTCTAAAGGAACATAAGAATTAATCCTTCTAACTCAGAAGGCGCACTTCATAGGCAGAAGCCTAGAATCAATTGACCTATTCACCACAATATAACGTATATTGAGATGAATGAGGTTCCCACAACCCATGCAATAAAATATTAGTAAACAACAAACATAAAAAAAATCCAAAACACGCCCACACAAACAATCAGGGGTGCACAGACAACAGAGATCGTTTCAGCAAATCCTTACTAAGAGTCAGGTCAAAAACAGGACACATATTCACGGCTCTACACATGCGATTTATAGGCTCATGCATACCATAGTTAGACCGAGAGTGAACAACATGCAGTAAAGGCAGTCTTCTTAAGCTATACGTTATGCCTGTAAGAAACCATACCTGCGAGAGTGCAAGAGTATATGTTCGAGTTCAAAAGCTGGTGAATAAAGACTAGGTCAGCAACTCTACGTCGTTCTTCCAACGAGTGCATATTAAGCAATCGGAGGCGATCCACATAAGGAGGAAGCCTAAGTGAATCATTGCATGGAAGGTCTTTTGGTGCGAACCTAACAAAGTTCCGCTGCACCGACTCAATGCGTCTGGAATGAACAGCATAGCAAGGTGACCAAACTTGAGATGTATACTCGAGAACCGGTCTAACCAAGGAGAAAAATAAGTGAATAAGGGTCAGTCGATCAGAAAACTCCCTTGACCACCGTTTAACAAAACCCAAAACTGAATTACTCCGAGACACGATATAGTTTATGTGCAGAGTGAAATCGAGTTTTTTGTCTAACTTCACACCAAGGTCAGTAACTGACTCAACACGACGGATAGTAGTTTCAGCAAAGGTATAATCAAAGACGAGCTGATTGGGGTTCCTACAGAATGACATAACTTTACATTTATCCAGGTTAAGCTGCAGGCCATTTGGGGCACACCAAACCTTACAGGTATGCAAATCATCCTGAATGCAAGAAGAATCATAACTGTTTCTAACACATGACAAGATCTTCATATCATCTGCATAGATTAAGACTTTGGAGTGCCTAATCAGAGGAAAAATGTCATCAATGGCCAGAATGAACAGCAACGGTCCCAGATGGCTGCCCTGCGGTACACCAGATGAAGCTCTAATAAATCTAGATAAAGTGTTACGGAAAGATACTCGGTATGACCTATCTTTTAAATAAGAGCGGATCCAGTCGAGGATTAAGGGCGGAAAACCCAGCTTTTCAAATTTAAGCATAATCACAGAGTGAGGGAGCTTATCAAACGCCTTGCCAAAGTCGGTGTAGACGCAGTCGGTCTGGAGACCTCGCTGGAAGGCAGAGATTATGTGGGATGTAAATTCAAGCAGGTTAGTTGTCGTCGATCTACCAGGCAGAAAGCCATGCTGATTAGATGAGATTAACCCCTTACACTGCCCAACAAGCTACGAATATATAACAGATTCGAACAATTTGGGTATGCAGGAAAGCTTCACTATTGGCCTATAATTAGTTATTAAGTTTTTATGACCCTTTTTGTAAACGGGAATTATAAAGGAGCTCTTCCATAATGTAGGAAATCTGCCGGCTTGAATAGATTTGTTGAAGATGAGTACCAGCGGAGTGAGTAAGGCGTCAGAGCAGGATTTCAAGAACGCAGGTGGAACACCATCAGGACCAAAAGAAAAGTCAAGTTTAAGCTCATTGATAGCATCCATGATAATATCACGAGATATAATGGGCAAGGCAATGGAGGCAGCGGGACGGTCTTGGATATGACCAAACTCATCCAGGGAAGGCACAAAGTCTTCAGATGAAAAGGCGCCCTCAAAAAATACTGCAAAGTTATCGGCTAGCTGCATTTAGAGGTTCCATTATACATTGTACATTATACACTGTAGATGGGTAATTATCAGATCTCTTCTTCATATTAACAAATTTGAAAAAAGTACGAGGATCATTATGCAAGTTATCGCGAACATTATCAAGGTATTCTCTGTATAATGATGAAGATAATGCCAAAAATCTGTCGTAGCAATCAACAAAATCACAATAAGCTGACGTGTTTCTACAACGTAAGTAAGTTTTCCATAGTTCATTTTTTTATTCTTAAGGCTCCGCAGCTCACTAGTATACCACGGGGGAGAATGACAGGATGGTCTCAACCGTTTGAGTGGTACACACGAATTAAACAGATCATAAATCTTATCATAAAACACGGAAACGCACTGATCGATATCGCTATCATCAAAAAGAGATGCGAAATCGATCGAGAGAATCCTGTTTGAGAGAACAGAGAAATCCGCCCTTTTAAAATCAAGAACGTACTGATTCACGTTGGGGTCGGCAGTATAAGAGCCATCGTAGCAAAACGAGATGAAAATGGGCGGATGCAAACTGTCGATAGCGGATAAGCTACGAGAAGCCGATTCGACTATAGCATTACTCGAGTCAGAAGCAAAGATAAGATCTAACTGTCTTCCCATAGAGTTCTTTACATCACTCATTTGGTGTAAACCAAAGGAGGAGATGGCGTCAAGAAAAAGGGAGTCTCTAGCAGTAAGACAATTTAAGGGAAGGTAGTCATCGTCATCAGTGTTCAATACCCATTGAACATTGGGTAAATTAAAGTCACCAAGAAGGATAATTTCATCCTCAGAGTTCGTCATATTATTAATAAAATCTAAGCTTAGAATTAAAATGTCAAGGAGACTACGACCGTGTTCATCAACGCGGTTTGTCAAATTTGGAGGAATATAACAACAGAGCAGGTAAAAGTTCTTCTTAAAAAGAGAGAGCTTAAGAGCTAAGAGCTCAATTATGAGCGTGTCGGAGAGAGAAGGAACATCAATCAAGCTGCAACCCAAGTGGGACTTGCATGCAACCAACACACCGCCACCAAGAGCTACAGAGTCAGAGTATCTATCCCTACGAAAAACCTGATAGGAATCGGCAAGCCAAGTTTCGGTCAGAGCGAAGACATCATAACTGCAGGCTTGAGAAGCCTAAAATAGCTGGCCTATTCTTGTTCTTAATCCCCTTACATTTTGGTAGTAAAGGGATAGCGTGCTTAGTTGGAACGTTGAAATCATTGTCTTCATAATTTTGATGAGTCTAAAATCGTCGCTCTTGATATTTCAAAGGCTTTTGATAGAGTCTGGCATGCTGCCCTTTTAGCCAAACTTCAAACATTTGGTCTGCACCCTACCCTCGTTAAATGGATAGAGAGTTTTTTGTCAGGCCGTTCAATTCGTGTAGTAATTGACGGAGTTACATCTGATTCCTACGAAATAAATTCCGGTGTACCTCAGGGTTCAGTTCTTTCACCAACCTTATTTCTTTTTTTTATTAATGATCTCTTATCCCTTACTCTCAATCCTATTCATAGTTTCGCCGACGACAGCACCCTTGATTTCGCGTACTCATTTCATTCTGTAATGAAGTCACGTGGAAATGCTACAGAAGCCAATCGAGAACGCATGTTTAGATCACTAAACAACGACATTTCTATGGTCCTTGCTTGGGGCAGAGCAAATCGTGTTACGTTTAATGCGTCCAAAACTCAATGTTTAATGTCCCTTAAAAAACGCCCGGTTCTCCCCCAACCCATTAAAGTCGATGGAGTGAATATACCAAATTCACCCTCCCTAAATATCTTGGGTATCGAGATATCCAGCAATCTTAGCTGGACTGATCAAATGATGAAATGTTTGGGTTTTCTACAGTGATGTAAGAAATATTTCCTCCCACCTGACTTAGCGCTGATCTACAAGTCCCACATTAGGCCTAGACTTGAATATAATTCCCATATTTGGACACCGCACTGTCCGCGTTAGACAAAGTCCAGCGTAAAGCTATTAAACTTATTGGCGATCCCTCAATCTCTGAGGGCCTTGACTCTCTGGAGCATCGACGGAATGTCGGTTGTCTCTCACTCTTCTATCGTTATTTCCATGGCCGTTGTTCTAACGAAATTGCTAGCCTGATTCCTTGTAGACACATGGCATCGCGTGATACAAGATCTACAAATCGCTCCCACCCCTGTCCTGTCCAGGTCAAATTTGGACGTACCGTCAAATTTCGGGAATCTTTTCTAAGCAGAACAACACGAATGTGAAACAGTTTACCATCTTCTGTTTTTCCCTCATCTTATCAGCCTGAAACTTTCAAACGGGGCGTACATCGACACCCCTTCACCCAACCTCCTAACCCATTTCCCTCATCCTTAATTCCTTTCCTTCCGAGGCTGTGCTTAAGCATCATAGGGCATCCCCTGAGCTTTAGCATCATCATATAAAAAAAAATTATGTTTAATCTCCTTCCTTTACCGAGCTGTGAAAGTTCGTGGTAGCCAAAGTACAAAACCTTGACTTTGATGATATGATGCTTAGGTACAATACCTATGCATCCGAAAATATCACTTAATAAAAGTAAAAACAACTTGATTTGCGTAAATACTCCGTCCGACTGACTGAGGAGCAACTTTTATTGACATATTGATATTTTATCTAGTCACATATAGAAGGTTACAATTTTAGCAGAGTTCAGCAAAGTAATTACAAATTCTTTGAAATTCCTACAAAATTCATATCGCAGATTGTCTGGAAGCACAAAACTCTCACATGCGTCAGCGATCGTATTATCGCAGGAAAATTCTTCCCACGCCAAGTGCCAAGGGATCATGTAGCAAAGCTTCTGACTGAGAATTTTGTGCTTGCAACTTGATCTTTTTACCTTGACAATTTTGTGGAAAGTTCTTTATAATTGATATTATGATAATTAGGTTTCACAAAATTGAAGGTTATAAGTTTAAGGAATTTAATTTATGAAATTGGACAGGAGAAAAGAAAAATTGACAGAGGCTTTGGTGAAAAAGCTCAGCACGTATTATGGTTTAGCGATTCAAAGAAATGTAAATAGTATCGAAGACATGAAGAAGGCTATAATGACAACTTTTCAGCACATGATATCCACAGACGACAATCCACAACACGACAACTGTCCAGAGGGAGATGACAGCTGGTGCAAGTGGCACACCCCGAAGGTGAGAAAGAAATTCTTCCGATATATAAAGATTTATCGAAAGATGATTTGCTGACGACATGTTTAGGCGGTCATACGCAGAATGCAAATGAGAGTTTCAATTCGACCATTTGGCGATTGGCTCCAAAGCACCTACATTCCGGCCTGAAAGTAGTCGAGGTTACAGCATTCTTGGCTACTGCGTTATTCAATGAAGGAAATTCAGCCCTTGCAATGCTGCCTAGGAAATGGATGAGCAGCGCGTGAAAAGACACAATAGACGCAGCGCGTTGGAGACCAAGGAAGCTCGGCAAGCTCGTCAAGAGGAGATGCAAGCTCGAAATGATGCGTTTGATGAAGAAGAAGGGTGCTATATGGTGCTGGAATAACTGATTAACCGGAATTTTTTTGTAGATCAGTAAAAACAAAATAAGTTAGTCTAGTGGAAAAAACCCATGCGTTATTCAATTAAAGCCGAAACACTAATTTTACTAATCTTATGTGTTCATCACGATCTACAAAAAAATCCACATGGAGCAAAGAAAAAACACACTTTTGCTCTTTCCATACAGTTCAAGTATGGTATATATATATATATATATATATATATATATATATATATATATATATATATATATATATATACAGTTGTGGCAAAACAAAAAGCCGAGCGTGAAAAATATCCATTTGATTGAAGTTCACATGCCATTTTTCTTCTCTTTTCTGGAATGCCCTGGTCATTAGTGGTTGTTTTTACCCAGCAACTTGTTGCGATACAAGGTAGAAAAAATGAACGAATTTCCATCATAATAAACCCATTTAAAAATTACATTGTTAATACCTTCTATGTTTTGCTGTGAAAACGAGCGAAGGGTTGGGTTATTGATGCGTACCACAGGTAAGAGAACATAAAAGATAAATAAATGAAATTTTGTATGAGCTTCAAACACAACTGATGGTAATTGAAAACAAAAGCAGAATTAAAACGAATTTCTGGTGCTGTTTTGAACAGATTTTGCTTGCTAATCAATAAAATGTGTCGATCATCAGCCTGAGTTTTTTTTTTGGTCAGCCAGAGCGTTTTCGATTAATATTTGAGTTGGTTTCGGCGCACCGCTTCAACGTGGTTTCAACTCCACACTTTTCTCCAAATAAGTATTTATGAAAGTTTTTCAAGTGAAATTTCCTTTTATCGCGCCATTTTCAGCGATCACAATCGGTTTTGCGCGTGTAAACAATGACGGGAATGAATTTGACAGTGCTAGTGCACACAGAACACAGCAGAGGGCGCAAAGAACTGTTAATTTTTTTAACACGCACTCAAATTATACAGAATGACTGTTTAAGACATTAGCGCTCATATTTGAATAGTTTAAAATAAAATAATAGTTATTATATTTGAAATTACACCGCAACAATTATGCTACTTAAAAATAAGAATTTTTGGTTCCTTCATAATTCCATCATTTTGACTAATTATAATAAGCTAATTTGATGCAAATGTATGTAAATCATAACAAAATAGTCTATTTTATAGTTTATATACAAGATTTAATCATAAAATGCTGTTGGACACAATAAAAAACAATCACAAACTCAAAATATCCATTTTTTCGATGATATCCTTATACTTTTTACTTTTGCACGGTAGTGTATATACAGTGATACCTCCCTTAGCGGACACCTCCGAAAAGCGGACACTTTTTCCAGTCCCAAGTATCGATTTGCCTCAAACTTCCACTTCTCAAAAGCGGACACCTCTTAATAGCGGCTATTTTGTTAGGGACGAACAGTGTCCGCTATAGGGAACTTTCACTGTGCATATATATATATATATATATATATATATATATATATATATATATATATATATATATATATATATATATATATATATATATATATATATATACATATACATATACATATACATATATATATATATATATATATATATATATACATATACATATACATATACATATATATATATATATATATATATATATATATGTAGGAATCGGAGAATCTGTGTTAAAAAAACCATTTGGCTAGCTGGGTTTGAACCGAGACCGTGCGCATGATACTCCATTTCCCTAACCACTGGGCCACCAGCGCCGTTGCCGATTCTCCGTTCCAAAGTTCTTTTCATGGAGAAGCCTCGATCCCACATATATATATATGTATATATATATATATGTATATATATATATATATATATATATATATATATATATAGCTATATATATATATATATATATATATATATACATATATGTAATTACTCAACATTTTTCAACAATTAAAATGATTTGCCTCTGTCAAAAATAATTTCATTACCCGTTACCTCCCTATTTTTCACACTTTGAAGAAAAGGAAAAACGATTTCTGCCTATTTTTCACACTTTGAAGAAAAGTAAAAACGAAAATGACAAGCAACTTGATGAGAGTACTTATTAGTGTTCAACATAAATAACATACGAATAGATTTCATTACAGAAGTATGATATTCTAAACTTGACGTTACCATAAATTTTTTTCTATAAATACTCTTAGTTTTTTAGAAGTAATAGTTAGTTAGTTATTTTCAATAGTTGTGACGATAACTTTTTCAATTTTGATTATAATCTGTAAAGGCAGTATAGGACACAAATATATATTATAGAGTTGTAGAATTTTAAATCTAACAAGTATTACATGACAATGTACTTGTACTTCAATAATAAAAATTCAATAAAAAAGTTTAAGTGATATTTTGGAGTCATAGTTATTGTAGTCATCTGATATCATTATTATTTACTGATTAATATGTTCCTATTGCAAAAGCAACTTTCAGTTTAACAAAAACAAAGTATTAATAAACCAAAATTGATCTTAAGTAAAATAATACAAATATATTACTTGAACTGTAGATGATTTTTGCTCAATAGGAATGGAATTGGGTCCACCAGCATAGCTCATAGATAACGTCCGCGATCTAGACCAAATTCGCTGAAAGAAGAAGAACAAATCATTAGTTCGGACTTCCTTAATATTATTACCATTATACTATCTAATAAATATACTTTACTTATTCAAAAAAAGATAAACTAATATATAAGTTAATTTTATCATAACAATTGTACGCGTGCGAGCCACCATGTACATTAAAAAACCAATGTACTTCTCCTTACTAAATACTGTCACATCTTACCCGAAGAAAGAACGACAGCCCGCCACCGTAGCTAGGTGACTCTTCTACTGACAAATTAAGAGATAAATTTGAGTAGTCGGTGATGAACCCTCAGCAAGGGCAGATGTACATTCAAATACTGGTTGGCTATAAGCTTCAGTGCGTAACCTTCTGAATGTCTTGGTCACAAATGAAATATTCGAGTGAGTTGTTAGACAATGCATAAGTATAAAAGTTTTACTAAAATTGTAAATCACTAGATAAGTAAAATCTTCATCAGCAACATTTCAATAGAAAAGTGGCGAACGTTTCTGCTTGCAAGCAAGAAGTAGTTCTTGATGCAGTGACTTCGCCCGGTGCTGCGTCTATCCCCAGGTACACTCAGTGTGCAGTGTTCCAGTTATCCAAATTTTCGGTTTCGGTCAATTTTTCGATAGTTTAGGTTCACGTTAAAAAATAATATTCAAAATTCTTAGGAACTCTACCTGGAGCTGCCAATTACCTAGTGGCTTCTAAATTCTTTCTATCTTTCTTGTTTAAGCTTTTTGATGAATTTTTTACACCGCACTCCCATTCATTTACAGTCGTGTTATATTTTTGTTTATTCTCCTAGTTTTAATTCTTTGTTCTTGTTTTACAGTAACTTTGTTCCATTTCGTTGACTTTTGTCGTTTAGTTACTATTTTTTTAGTCTTTTACGCACCGTTTTTTAAAATGTTATATATGTTACTTGTTCTTTGTTCCTTGTTCATTATAATACGTTTGCTTTTATATATAGATTAGTTATTTCGTTAGTTTTTTATTTAATTTTTACAAATTTTACAAATTTATAACGATTTATCTAGTAAATATAGTGTCATATATACAAAAAAAATAAACAAAAAATTATTATTCAATAATCGGGAGCAGACGGACGCGAATTTTAAAGTGTGATAAAAGTGCCAAAAAGTGCCAAAAACGTAAGAAAAAAAAGTGGATAAAAGTATAAAAACGACAATCAGTGAACGATTGGTGAAAAAACCAAAAGAAACTGTGAATTTGTGAAGATTTTTGTGCAAAAGTTTTAAAAAGAAAAATTGTAAAATTGTGACATTTATAAAAAAATTTGTGTTATTTCGCGTTCCCATGGTAACGTTTTAATTTTGCAGAATTAAATAGCCAGTGCCAGGAAAAAAAAAATTCAAAGATTTTTTGCTACTGCATTGCAGTTGCAGTAGCAGCAGCGATACTGGGGGGAGCAAAAAACCCCCCAACACCAGGAAGAAGAAGAAGGAGAGAGGTACACAAGAGGCTGTATCAGGGCCCACTGAAAAGGCCAAAGTGGTAGATGGAGGATCAAAAGGAGTCACCAAGCCTGCAGCAACAGCAGCTTCAGCTGCAGTGACAACGGCTGGCGCGACATCAGCGGCATCCGCCGCTAATCTCTCACCAAAGCACATTACATCAGCATCCGCCGCGAAGAAAGTTGTGGCAATCGCTGCAGGTGTGTCTGTGGCAGCGGCCACAAATAATGCAGCAGTAACTGCTGCAAACGTGTCTGCAGCGTCCGCTGCAAAAGTATCTGCAGCATCCGCTGCAAGAGATGTGGTTCGAGTAGCATTGAAGGATGCTCCAGCTCGGACCACCACCATAATGCGGCCGAACCTATCTGCGACCACGAAAGCCGCGACCAGCAACCCAGCGGCAAAAGGACCACCAACCAGCTCAGGGGTAGTAACAGGGACTAGTTACGCCCAGCAGGTAAGTGGTAGTTCCGTAAAAAGTTCCTTTATAACTATTGCAGGAAGCTACGTGACTCCTCGTCACCCCCCAGCTGATTTGAGTAAGTCTCGGCCCAAATCAGGAGCAGACTTGCAAGGGCTTTTTGGCCCTTGGCGTGGCAGGACGACAGGTACAGTATGTACTTTGAGCACCTTCATTTATTTATTTAAGCTTAATGCAAGCTATTACATAAAAAATACAAAATAACAAAATAAATACTACAAACTAAAATAAACAGTAATTCATAACAGATAATGTAAGCTACAATATGAGCTATGATTATGATAAATATAAACTGGGAGGAAGGAGAATTAGGAAAGGCGATCAAGATGGGCGGGATCAAGATATAAGGCTTTGTGAAGGGATGATTTACTCAGATGGAAATCAAAGGAGGGAAGGTCGTTGACTTTTCGTAGCATTCTGGTAATTTGTTCGCGTTGACCGTAGTTTGTGCGATGGCGGTCGAGTCAGAAAAGGGGAGTGTACCTAAGGTTGCGGGGATTGGTATAGATGGGTAAAGACTGCAGGATTGAAGGGCAGTCTATGGCACCAGCTAGTAGCTGATGAATGAAGAGAACGTCGGAAACATCAAGACGTTTACTTAGGGGTTGCAAGTCGATCAGTTTCAGACGGTTTTCATAAGGTGGAAGGTTGAATCTATCTACCCACGGAAGATCACGTAGAGCAAAGCGAATGAACCTACGCTGGACAGATTCAATTCTGTTAATGTAGGTTGTTTACGTGGGTGACCAAACCGGGCTGGCATATTCAAGGAGAGGTCTAACGAAGGAAATATAGAGAGATTTGGAAACATAATGATTGGAGAACTCTCTAGACCAGCGCATCACAAACCCTAGCGCGGAGTTAGCTCTGTTAATTATGCTATCAATATGGGAACGGAAATTTAGTTCATTATCACAGAGTATTCCTAGGTCACACAAAGAGGTAACGATAGGGACTGGTACGTTGGTTAACATGAAGGTTCTCGGGGTGGTGGTAAGACGCTTGCGGGAATAAGAGATGGACTGGCATTTGGAGACATTGAGCTCAAGAAAGTTTTTCATGCACTATGTGGTGAAAGAATCGAGGTCATTTTGGAGAAGAAGAGAGTCGGTTGTGGAGGAGATATGTTTAGTTATTTTCATGTCATCAGCATAAATGGACAGCTCTGAGTATTTGATGACACAATGGACCGAGGTGGCTGCAATGAGGGACGCCGGAACTAGCGACAATGGGGTTAGAAATGGATGAGCTGAAAAGAACATTGTATTGACGGTTGTTGAGGTAGGATTGAATCCAGGAGATGAATCTGGGGGGGAAGCCTAGGCGATCAAGTTTAAACAGGATAACACTATGGGAGATCGTGTCAAAGGCTTTACTAAAATCGGTGGCGATAACATCAACATCTTTACCCTTTTCCAGGGCACATAGTGTTTTGGAGACGAATTCGGTAAGGTTGGTGGTTGTAGATCTTCCTTTGAGGAAGCCATGCTGGGAGAGGGAGAAAATAGACTTACAGTGGAAGAACATGGAATCATAGACCAATTTTTAGAATAGTTTAGGTAATGATGATAATTTAGCAATGGGTCTGTAGTTGGATACATCGTTCTTGCGGCCTTTTTTGAATATGGGAATAATATAAGAGTTTTTCCATAATTGAGGGAAAACCCCTTGAGTGACCGAGAGGCGGAAAAGCAAAGTAAGGGGTTGAACTAGATGCATGGCACACTTTTTCAGAACTATGGCCGGAATGCCGTCAGGACCGGGGTGAAAGTCATCCGCAAGCCCGTTAATACTGGCGGCGATTTGTTCGGGGTCAGGGTCAAAAGATGTAAACAACGTTTGAGTGCATTTGTCCAAGAATGTAAAGTAGCTAAGGTCAGGTTAGAGCGAATTGTCGCTGAAAGATTTACTGAAGAAGTGTGCGTGGCGACAACCTGAGGATCTGATGAAGAAGTATTCTCGAGCTTTAGGGTGGAAGGGTAACCATTGGATTTCTTCTTAGAATTAATAAAGCTATAAAAGCACTTGGGGTCAGATATGAGGCTTGTTTCCATCCGTTGGAGGTACTCATGGTAGAGGGTATCACAACGTTCAGAAAAAGAGGTGTAAGCAGACAAGTAGGAAGAATAGTCAGACTCAGTCTGGGTCAGAAGAAAAGTTTGCCAACGTTTATTTCTCCTGTTGCGGAGAGAGCATCTACGAAGCTGATGCTCGAAGGCATCGATGTGGGTGGTAGACACCTGCAACCGTGCCCGGTGACAGTGAAGCCGACGAGAGTCTGCTTCTCCCGGGTTTCACTCAGAGCTAAGCCTGAGGACCTTGAAGGCTTCTTGCGACGATTCGGAAAGGTCAACGGCAAAGTTCGGGCAGTGCCATTAAAACTTGAGGACCAAGGGCTCGGTCGGGGCATCCTCAGCTCTAGCCGGGAAGCATCCTTTTCACTAAATCAGGGATGTATGCTTCCAGAGGGCTTTTTCTGGAGCATGCTCTGGTCGAGGTCTGGATTGAGGTGACCACCGAGGCAAGATGTTTCGCCTGCCATCAGGTAGGGTATTTTGCTGCGGAGTGTCCGAGGAGAGAGAGGAAAGTGGCGGAAGACACTGTTGAGAGTGCTCCTGCACCTGCAGTTGTGCCCGAAGTAGTGACTTCACCTGTTGCTGCGCCTCCTCTCCTAGTGCAACCCATAGTCAAAGTGCCTGAGGAAATTATTCCAGAGACCCATCCGGTCCTCGCTATAAACGGTGCCACCTCAACACGGGTAGAGGCAGTGAGCGCTCGGATGAGGAGCTCACCAAATCAGGGCAAGAAAAGAAAAAAGGTTATGCCTGCACCTCCGCCAAAGAAGGTGCTGAGCAAGAGGGGGGCCTCGGCGGAGGAGACAAAACCTGTCGCTCCGAATGCATCGTCAGTGGCATCGGAAGATATCACCGATGCCCTCTCGGACGTCGAGGTTCTCTCCGCCAACGAGATGGCCGGTCCAACTCAAAGCGGCTATGAATCGTGCGGGAGTACCGCGTCGGTTGGTAGCCGCTTTGAAGTGGACCCCGACTTAGTGGAGGTGCCGAGGGCGAAGCTTCGCACGATCCTCGACAGACTGCATTATAAGAAGAGCGGGGACAGAATCCTGAGTATCCTCAAGCGAGAGCTTGGAGATCCAGCCAGGATCCTGCCCCAGTTATTGCTTCTGAAGCAGGAGTTAAAGAAACGGGCTCGGTATAATGAGGTGTCGAGGCTCGAGCGCCTGGACATGGCGCTTCTTCAATAGAGTCGTACACTCATAATCCCAGTTCAGCTGTCCCTTGAATGTGTAGGATAGTCTCTCTGAATACTGGGGGCTTAAGTGCACCTACACGTCTACACGCAATTTTCGAAGACATAAAATATTGGAATACTGACATCGCACTCTTACAGGAGACAAATTTCACACTCGAAACATTTACACAACTCGAACGAAACACTATTTTACACAAAGGTTACACAGTTTTTAAGCCTTTAAAAAAAGAAAAAAATATATTTCCTCTCACAGGATTTGAACTCAAGTCTCATGAACTTTGAACTGAACTGCCGACGGCTTGGTGAATTGTTCTAAATAAATACTTGAAGATGAGTTCAAGTTCATCTCCTGTATTCAATCCTACCTCAACAACCGTCGCTACAATGTTCTTTTCAGTTCATCCATTTCTAACCCTATTGTCTCTCGTTCCGGCGTCCCCCAGGGCAGCCACCTCGGTCCACTGATCTTCATCCTTACAATAAATGATGTTGAATGCGTCATCAATCACTCAGAGCTGTCCATTTATGCTGATGACATGAAAATAATTAAACATATCTCCTCCACAACCGACTCTCTTCTCCTGCAAAAAGATCTCGATTCCTTCACCACGTAGTGCATGAAAAACTTTCTTGAACTCAATGTCTCCAAATGCCAGTCCATCTCTTATTCCCGCAAGCGTCTTACCACCACCCCGAGAGTTTACATGCTAACCGATGTGCCGGTCCCTATTGTTACCTCTTTGTGTGACCTTGGAATAATCTGTGAAAGCGAACTCAACTTCCGTTCTCATATTGACAGCATAATTAACAGAGCTAACTCCGCGCTAGGGTTTGTGATGCGCTGGTCTAGAGAGTTCTCCAATCCATATGTTTCCAAATTTCTCTATATCTCCTTCGTTAAACCTCTCCTTGAATATGCCAGCCAGGTATGGTCACCTACACAAACAACCCATATCAATAGGATTGAATCCGTCCGGCGTAGGTTCGTTCGCTTCGCTCTACGTGATCTCCCGTATGAAAACCGTCTGAAACTGATTGACTTACAACCCTTAAGTAAACGTCGTGATGTTTCTGACATTCTCTTTATTCATCAGCTATTAAGTGGAGCCATAGACTGCCCTTCAATCCTGCAATCTTTACCCATCTATACTAATCCCCGCAACCTTAGGTCCACTCCACTTTTCCGACTCGACCGCCATCGCACAAACTACGGTCAAAGCGAGCCAATTACCAGGATGCTTCGAAAAGTCAACGACCTTTCCTCCTTTGACTTCCATCTGAGTAAATCATCCCTTCACAAATCTTTATATCTTGACCCCGTCCATCCTGATCGCATTTCTTAATTCGTTTTCCTTCCAGCCAGTTTGTTCCTTAATGAGAGCTCATATTGTAGCTTTTTCAATTTATTTATTATTCCATCATTTATCATCTAGTATAGCTTGTAGTATTAGTATTATTATTATGTTATAGCTTGTATTAAGCTTAATTAAATAAATTAAATAAATATATATCAATTTATTCCAACTTCACAAATTTTGATTATACTTTAAAGGTTATCGTTCAATTTCATTTTATTCCACAGTTCACAGTTCACATTACTAATTTCAATTTAATATTTTGATTTCACTTATTTCACTTGTGTTTAAATGCCCTTTTGAATTCACTTTATTTAAACTTTGCAATTTTGATTTCAAATGTTTGTTAGAATTCAACGATTTAAAGATTTCAAAATGTAATTATTGGATTTCACGACCGTCGCGAACAGGATTTAAACTTCGACTGACTTTCACTTTTCTCCTCCAACCTTGCGGTAAACTTGGAGTATTAATATTTTTACCAAATATGGTAAATTCAAATTAACAATTTGAAATTTCTTCCTTTTATGGAAAGTTTCCTGAAATTTCTACCCCTTCGTTGGTATCTATCTCAACTCTTAATATCGTCTATTTCGCATTCCAGAATTTTTACCATATATGGTCAAGAATCATGGTAACATTTCCCCAAGTATTTATATCTTTGGATATGTTGTCCTTTTCGTGCTTTTATTTCGCCGAGATTTATCGATAGATTTCGACGTATCATTTGAGTGTTAAATGTTGGTATTATCGGTCTTAGATTGTCAAAAAATCGGTGGATTGTCAGTGATATGCAATGTGTTTTGGTAAGTGAAAATTCTAAAAAATATAATTATGTTTGATGTGCTTCAATAATTATGTGCTATGTGTTTGTTGTTTGATTGTTTTGTGATGTGAAGTCATTTTCGTCGCTAGTGAGTTTTGACTACATATGTGTTTACATTCTAGATGTTTTGTTTACCTTTTAATCAAGTTCAATTAATTTACTTTCAGAACACTACAAGCTAGGAATTTAGATGACAACAAATTAAGAGGATACAACAGTTCAATTTAGATAAGTATTTCAAATATTTATTAATGGATAATGATTCTTTGTGCATTTCTTTTTAGGTTTTGGTGTTGTGCTGCAACATGCTCCCCGCCTTGAAACGATGAGTTTCAACAATTCGTCACGATTTTGCTTGCTCTACTGTATCCACTTCTGGAGGTATGCCTAATGCTCGCTGTGTATATTTGCTCCCTTAAAGATTTGCGTCTGTGAAAATATGTTAATTGTTTTAATTGGTTTCGGGATATCGTAAGTTTAATAGTTAAATGAGGAGAAAAGGAAATGAAGGAAATTGGCTTAATCGGGATACTGTATTGAAAGTGGACATAGCTTTGTGATAGGTCGTTTGATTGTGTTATGTTTTGTCTTTAGTGTCACAGCCCTTATCAGGGAATCTTTCCCTGGATGTGTCTTGATGATTCTTCCCATTACCCATTGTGATGGAGGAATTCGATCCTCTCCAACGATTCCAAAAGCTCTGATGTAGTCTTTGAACATATCGATAACGATCCAAATGATGAATATTTGTTTATAAGAGAGCGGGTTCTGGTGGTGTAAGAAGCGGGCCTCCTATTAAAAAATGTCCTGGAGTTAGAGCCGAAATATCCTGTGGATCCTGTGACATTTCTGTCAACGGCCTCGAGTTCAAACTAGCTTCTATCTGCGCTAAGAGTGTGCTGAACTCCTCAAATGTAAGTAATGAATTTCCAATAACTCTCTTTAAATGAGTTTTAACAGATTTAACTCCGCTTTCCCATAGCCCTCCAAAATGAGGGGAAGAGGGTGGAATAAAGTGCCACGTGACCCCTTGATTTTCGATGGCTTCAGCAATTTCATGTTCAAGCTGTTTGACCATTTCAAATTTGTATCGAGTTAAAACCGCATTCGCTCCAATGAAATTGGATCCACAGTCACTGTAGATGTCAGTACATAGTCCACGTCGTGCCACAAATCTTCGAAAAGCTGCCAGAAATCCAGGTGTGGAAAGGTCACTTACAACTTCTAGGTGCATGGCCTTTGTCACCATCCATATAAAAACTGCTATATAACCCTTATAGCTTCTTATTCCTTTTCCTTTCGAGCTTTTTAGATCGAAGGGTCCACAATAATCAACACCTGAGTGTGAAAATGTACGTGCCCTTTGTACTCTGTGTTCAGGCAGATTTGCCATTAATTGCTCCCTCTTTTGCGCATTTTGTCTAAAACAACTAACGCACTGGTGAATAATTTGTCGAATTTCGTTTCTGGCATTGATGACCCAATAATGTCTACGTAATAGAGATAACATTAGTTGGATACCTCCATGTATTGTTCTTTGGTGTAAATCATGCAGAATCAGGCTGGTCAAATGGCTCTTTTGTGGCAAAATGATTGGGTGTTTCTCAGAAAATGACAATGAAGAATTCTGAAGTCTTCCTCCAACTCTTAAAAGTCCATAATTATCAAGAAAGGGATTCAATTTTATTAGTCTACTTTGTTTTCCGACTTCTCGATGCATTTTGAGTGCGTTGATTTCCATTTAAAAGTATTCCCTTAGAACAAAGCTCAACCAATGTCTTGTAGCATTTTGTAACTCTTCTGTAGTAAGATATAGAAAACTTCGATCCTTTGATTGGATACCAATTTTAAAAAGCCATCGTTTACAATATGCTGTAACCCTTATAAGCCTTGACAACGAAGAAAACTTCTCAAGTATACTTGGTTCTGTAACTGAGGCTTGTACATGAAAACTAGTTGTGCCTTTACGGAGACCTAATGTTGTTTTGATATCATCTCTGCTTCTAGGCCACCTTTCTTCTGACTCTTGCAACCACTGAGGTCCATTCCACCAAAGAGGATGATTTTTTAGCATTTCTGGAGAAATACCTCTACTTGCGCAATCAGCAGGGTTATTTTCTGTTGGCACATGATTCCAAGATGTTCCTTCTGAAAGAGTGTGGATATTCGAAACTCGGTTGCCAATAAACGTTTCCCAATTTGACGGATGCTTTCTCAGCCATGCCAGTACGATGGTAGAATCGGTCCAAGCGTAGATTTTCCCTTAATTCAATTGAAGGTCTTGTTGAACTTGTGATATTAATTTGGCTAGCAAATTTGCCCCACACAACTCTAATTTGGGCAACGATATTGTCTTGATTGGTGCCACCTTGGTCTTCGACGATATTAGCTTAACGTTGATTTCATTGCTAGCCTGTTCAACCCTTATATAGACGACAGCCGAAAATGCCTTTGTGGATGCATCAGAGAATCCGTGCAAGTCAATTTTGGTTGATGAGCCTTTTGTTTTAATCCATCGAGGTATTTCAATATGTCGTAGCTCAACAAGCTTCTGTCGATAGTGGTTCCACTGTTCTTCAATATCTGATGGAATTTTGTCGTCCCAATGAAGTCCTGATAACCATAATGTCTGTATGAGGATCTTAGCCGTTATCGTCACTGGAGATAACCATCCAATCGGATCAAATAGTTTTGCTATCTCCGATAAAACCTTTCGTTTTGTCCAAGTCTGCAATTCGCTGTCAATATTCACTGAATAAAATAAGTTATCAGTTCGTGGATTCCAATATATTCCGAGCGCCTTGATGTTTTCTGACTTAAGTGATAGAGGTATGTTAGCCTCACGAAATTCAGCAGGCACAGCTTTAAGTATTGCTTCATCATTTGAAGCCCACTTTCGCAGTTCCAATCCACCGTTTTCTAGTATACTTCGAATCTGTCCACGTAAAATTCATGCAGGATCGCATCGGCTCCAATTGGATATTTGTCGTGCTCGTCGTTCGCTAATTGCTGCATGGTTCTAATGGCTAGGTAAGGCGCACTTTTCGTTCCAAACGTTACCGTAGTCAATTTATAATTCCGAAAAACTTCATCTGGTGAGTCTCTCCAGACAATCCTTTGGTATTCAGCGTCTTCTGGATGCATGCGAATCTGACGATAAATTTTTTGTATGCCTGCCATAAATGCTACTTTATACCTCCTACATCGCATGAGGATAGCAAATAGTGTGTCCTGAATAATAGGTCCATTTAACAGAGTGTCATTTAGCGACTTGCCGTTGCTTGTTCTTCGCGAGGCATTAAAAACTACGCGAACTTTTGTAGAAGTGCTGCTTGGCTTCAAGACTGCGTGGTGCGGTAAATAAGAACAGCTGTAGTGTGTGTTCCCAGATTTGTCGCGTTTCATACGTTCCATTTCGCTTGTGTTTGTGATCTTCATGTGATTTAGCTTTAAATATTCCTTCATACAATTTATGTATTCATTTTTTAGGTACGCATTTTGTTCAAAGCGTTTTTCCATTTGGATCATCCTAATAATGGCCATATTTCTGGACGAGCCTAATTCAACTTGATCATCCTTGAATGGAAGTCGAACCTTATATCTTCCGTCAGAGCAACGTGAGAAATTATTGGTAAAATGTTGTTCGCACTGACTTTCTTCATTAGTCAACAAAGGTTTTGAATGTAATTCTTCCAGTTCCCAGAATTTCTTTAGTATTTCACTTGACTCGGTATTAATATGAAAACTTTGGAGAGGTATTCGCTGCGTGCCAAGTGGAGTCGTGCTTCCGGATAGTATCCAGCCAAATATAGTTCTCTGGCCAACTGGAATTCCATGTGCTCCCTTCTTCACTCCATCTGCGATAATCAGCGGATAGATGTCAGCTCCCAGTAGAAGATCTATACGCCCAGGTCGATGAAATGTTGGATCAGCTAATTGAAGTCCATCGAGATGTTTAAAATCGGTTTTTGTGATATGCTGACTTGGTAAAACATTTGTGACCTTTTTAAAAATAAATGCTTCAACCTGAATGATATCCCTTTCAGTTTCATTTGATAACAGTTGTAGTTTTGCCCGTGACTTAATTTTTTCAGCAGATGAATTACCTAAACCAAAAACATCTATGTTAACAAATTCACGAGGTAATCGTAGATCTTGACAAATTTGCTCAGTCACAAATGAAGCTTATGACCCAGGATCGATAAGAGCTCTGCAGATTTGTGTATGGTGATGAAAGCGCAATTAACGCTGTAGCCAGTAAAATATTTTTAGGTTTGGATGCTTGATTAACCATGAACGCCTTGGCATCTGAAGCTGCTGCTCCGGCATCACACGTTGATACGAAAGTTTGACTCACAGATCTGCTTCGTTCAATTTGATAATCAGACGAGTTCTGATTCTTATGCAATGTAGGTGATGTAGTTTTTTACATACATAGCATTTTAGCTTACTGGGACACTTAGCAGCAAGATGACAAGTTCCCAAACAATTTACGCAAAACCCCTTAGATTTCACAAAATCCAGTTTAGATTGATGATCGAAATTAAAATATTTTGAGCACTGACGAATGGTATGTGATTCCTGACAAAGTTGACAAGAGGGAGAAGTAGATAAATGAAAAGTTTGATGTGTTCTAAATGATTTATCTTTTTGCATTGTAGGTTTAAATTCCTTAGATGATAATCGTCTTTTGCCATTTATTGCTTCCAGCGTACGAAAACGTGCCTCCAAAAATTTTTTGAGTTCGTCCCAAGACGGAAGTTCGTTCATTGAACTCAATGACTGTTCCCATAATTCTAAAGTTTCGTATGGGAGCCTTTGGCAAATAAAATAAACAAGAATGGGATCCCAAGTATTTACAGCAATGCCCAGATTCCTAATAGCAGACAGACATTCGCATGTTTTATCAAGGAGAGACTTTACTCCTTTCGATGATTCTTGATTCACTGCTGGTTGGTCGAACAAAACATCGAATTGCGCTTTAATCAAAACTCTTTTGTTTTCATATCGTCCAGTTAAAATATTTCAGGCGTGTTCATAATTTGCGCTTGTTATTAAGGTATTACTTAATAACCCCTTATCTTCTCCGGCGAGATGCGCTTTCAAATACTGCAGCTTTTGAACAGATGACAAACCTTCGTTATCATGTACAAGAGACTTGAACATGTCATAGAATGTAGTCCACGATAAGTAATCTCCAGAAAAGATTGGTAGCGATATCTTGGGCAGCTTTACATCATCTTGCTTAGAATGTACATGGACAATTTTCACATTGGATTCTTCATGTACAGTATTTTTTGTTTCCGCTGGTTGAAAATCACGAAGAAAATCAGCTTCGATTTTCGCATTAGCCTCAATGTAAAAATCTTCAACATTGGCGTAAACCTCATCAGTAAAATATTTTTCGCTCGTTATGCACTCATCTGTTGCAATTAATACAATTTCTTGATGACGTTTTTTAAATTAATTCCAATGACTCTCCAAATTCCTTAACCTAGCCTTGTAATATGTTTGAGTACGTCGATCTTTCCCATCTTTGCCGTAATTTCGCTAAAAAGTTTTTAACTCATTTTTCACATTTGTAATTTAATAAGGGCTTCCATGCTTACAAGCAGAATGATTTTTGTTCTCAGTTTATACAGCCAATAAATTTTCCTGTCCTCTTTGTTTAGGTGGCGCCAAGTTGAGTACAATTTGATGCAAGTTTTTTTTAAAAGTTTACAGATTTCACTCAAAAGTCAAAGTTTTATTTTTTTTTGTTTTCGATTAGCACTGAATTCTTTATAGATTTTTGATTTCAACACGTCTTGTATTATCCGGCTCGAAGGACCATGTGCGAATTCTAAGGATAATACAGGATTCCAAAATAAAGCCTTTTAAAAATTGATTTAATCCGAAAAAAGTAAAAACAAAATTCGCCAAAACAACAAAAAAAAAGAACTACCTCACCAGGGCTCGAACCCACAGCTTCGCACCCACAGTCAAGAACCTTGCCACTAAGCCAAACTTATCACACAAGAAATAGGTTTCTAAAGAATATAAGTCCACTTTTATTAATCACTTATTATTTATTAAAAAATGAATTCTAAAACAAATATCACATAAACCGTTTATTTATTTTAATTTTAAAGTAGAAATCCAAGAATTTAATTCAATTTTCACAATTAATGTTCAAATTCACAATTCACAAATTGAAAGTTTTATGTTCACTAGGTATAGCTAAATTCGATTTATCAAAAACTCAAAAGAACTCAAATTAATAATTACAGCACAGACGACGAATATGACTTCACTATATTGCTATATTTCAAGCAAAATAGCGCGATTTCAACTTATTATGAGATTTCAAAAACTTGCGATTTCAAAAGCTTGAAATTTGATTCCGATTTCTAAAAGCTTCAAAACTGACCGAGCAAGTAGCTAACTGACTGAAAATGTTACGTAAAAATCCCTTTGGAGCTGTCGTTTTTCCAATGATTGCCTTTTTTGGTAATATTAAGGAATATTTTATTGAGCATTCCAGAATTTTTACCATATATGGTCAAGAATCATGGTAACATTTCCCCAAGTATTTATATCTTTGAATATGTTGTCCTTTTCGTGCTTTTATTTCGCCGAGATTTATCGATAGATTTCGACGTATCATTTGAGTGTTAAATGTTGGTATTATCGGTCTTAGATTGTCAAAAAATCGGTGGATTGTCAGTGATGTGCAATGTGTTTTGGTAAGTGAAAATTCTAAAAAATATAATTATGTTTGATGTGCTTCAATAATTATGTGCTATGTGTTTGTTGTTTGATTGTTTTGTGATGTGAAGTCATTCTCGTCGCGAGTGAGTTTTGACTACATATGTGTTTACATTTTAGATGTTTTGTTTACCTTTTAATCAAGTTCAATTAATTTACTTTCAGAACACTACAAGCTAGGAATTTAGATGACAACAAATTAAGAGGATACAACAGTTCAATTTAGATAAGTATTTCAAATATTTATTAATGGATAATGATTCTTTGTGCATTTCTTTTTAGGTTTTGGTGTTGTGCTGCAACATACAGTGTTGAATTCATCTTGTAATTGCCTGGAATTATTTTGTCCTTCGTCTGTAAGAAAAACAATATTTGGAAAGGAAAGTGGATTCAGATTGCAAAGGAAATGTGGAATGTGTGCTACTATTGATTAAGGTAATTTTCATGTTAAGTTTCATTCAGTGTATTGATTATTTCATTTGAGTCGAAGTCCTGTATACCGAACTTTTGAGCGACGGTTAATGTTTCACGCGACACGGTTTTTATCGGCAATAAACATATTTTTGTTATCGGTCGCTTTAAAATAGTGTCTTTTGTTTTCACCGTTACCACGCGCACTATGTTGTCTGCCCCGTGATGAGTATCGATTACGCGCCCTAAAAGCCATCTTGAAGGTGGTAAATTGTCTTCTTTGATGATTACAAGTTCTCCGACTTCTATATTATCGTGTTTTTTCGTCCACTTCGGTCTCTGCTGCAGACGCGATAAATATTCTGCATTCCATCTATTCCAAAAAGATTGATAGAGTCTCTGTAAATATTGGAATCTATCCAGTCGATGGATATTTACATCTAGTAGTGAAGGCTCTGGCGGTGTTATTAGAATATCTCCGATTAAGAAATGAGCTGGCGTGAGGGGCGTCATATCTGTCGGATCTGTACTCATTTCGCACAATGGCCTTGAGTTCAGGCATGCTTCGATTTGTGCAACGACGGTACTCAGTTCTTCATATGTCAAGCATGAATTTCCTAAAATCCGTTTCAAATGGAATTTAGAAGAATGAACTCCAGATTCCCACAGTCCACCCATGTGTGGGGAACTTGGTGGTATGAAATGAAAATTTACACCTTCATTTTCCAATATTATAGCAATTTCGCAATTTAATTCGTCTACCATTTTTTGTCTTAATCGAGTAATTATTGTTTTGGCTCCTACGAAGTTTGCTCCACAATCGCTATAGACATCACTACAAAATCCTCTTCTAGATACAAACCTTCGAAAGGCTGCAATAAATCCTTGCGAACTCAAATCTGTAACTATTTCGATGTGCAGTGCCTTTGTCACCATGCATATGAAGATAGATAGATATCCTTTGTATTTTTTGGCACCTCCACCTTTGTGATTTTTAATCTCAAATGGTGCACAATAATCCACTCCAGTATGACTAAACGGCCTAGACATTCTCACTCTAGGAATTGGAAGGTTACCCATTAACTGTTGTTGAGTTTTCATTTTTTGTTTATAGCATGTAATACAGTTCTGGATGGTATATCGAATAGTGTTCCTCGCATTTAAAATCCAAAATTGTTTCCTTATGAAGTTCATCATGAGCTGAGGTCCTCCATGTAACGTGTCTCGATGGACCTTGTGAATTATTAATTTAGTGAAATGACCCTTGTCTGGAAGGATTAAAGGGTGTTTCTCATCATAACGCAAATCTGCGTTCTCCAGTCTACCAGTTACTCTTAGAAGTCCTTCATCATCAATAAAGGGAATAAGTTTTGTTAGACGATTATTGTTCCCTAGATGTAGATTCTTCTTTGTGGCTTTGATTTCTTCTCCAAAATATTGTCTTTGAGTTCGTTTTATTTATAGCTTTAAAGATTCTCTTTCTTCTTTAAATAGGACTTATCCTCTATCATTTGGGAGTGTTTTTGCATTTTGTACAAATCTTCGGCAGTATGCAATTGTCCTGATTAATTTTGTAAGCGAAGAGAATTTATCAATTAGATCATCTGGAATATGGATGTTTGTATAATGCGAAGATAATTTTTTTGCTTCTAAATCGGTTGATATATCGTTAATAAGCTTAGGCCAATGAGACTTTTGCATCTCTAGCCAATGCGGACCATTCCACCACAACTTGTGAATTTTGAGATCTTTAGGGAGTTGTCCCCTTGTGGCACAATCGGCTGGATTCTCCTTTGTTGGAACATGTGCCCACTTTGTATTTTTTAATACTGTGTGTATTGCTGATACACGATTGGCTATAAAAGTTTTCCATTTAGTCGGCTGTGCCTTTAACCATGACAGCACGATTTGCGAATCAGTCCATGCAAAGGTCGATATGTGAGGAAAATGTTTAAGTGTTTTCAACGTGTAGTCCATAAGTTTTGCTAACAAAACTGCTCCACAGAGTTCTAGTCTGGGCAGGGAAATTGTTTTTATTGCTGCTACTTTCGTTTTGCCGGTGAGAATAACGGCATGTCTTACTCCTTCAGAAGTCGTTGTGCAAATGTAGGGGACTGCAGCATAAGCTTGTGTGGAGGCGTCGGCGAATCCATGAATTTCTATTTGAGCATTCGAGTCTGAAGTTTGTATCCATCTGGGTATTTTAATGTCCTTTATGTGAAGAATATGATTTCGATATTTTATCCATTCTGATTTAATAGCTTCCGGTGCTTCTTCGTCCCAGTCAATTTGTGCTAACCATAACTTCTGGATGACGATTTTTGCTAAGATGATAATTGGAGATAACCATCCCAGTGGATCGAATAACCTTGCGACGTTTGATAGAATGTTTCGCTTAGTTAATACTTCGGTTTGACTTCCTAATTTTATTGTGCACGAAAGCATGTCGTTTTCCGGGTTCCAAAATAATCCTAAAGCTTTAACATTTTCATTGGGTTAAATTTCGAAGTACAAAGGCGTACATTTCGAATGAGGCATTGTTGCAATATTGCGATTTAAGTGTGAATTTTACCCGTGAATTTGTTTGACCTGCACTTACTTGGCCAATTCCAGATATGTTTGCTCTAACTAGTTCTCGTTTCAGACCTAAACTCTGGACAACATTTTCTGTAACCAATGAAATTTGGGATCCTGGATCCACTAACGCTCTGAAGATTCCTTCATGTCCATATGGCGACACTATTTTGACCATGGCAGTTGCCAATAAAATCTGATGACTCTGGATCTCCTCATTTACTACTAAAGAATTTAAATTTGTAGCAGCTGAAGTACTAGGCTGTGGAGTAAATGTTGGAGATGTTGGTGACAATTCGGAATTCGTATTCTTTCGAGATATTTCTTGCATTGGGAGTGAAATTTTATTTTCGTTGGATTTATAATTAGTTTTACGATGCAATATAGTGTGATGCCTTTGTTTGCAATATAAGCATCGCTGCTGACTGGGACAATTCGCCAACATGTGTCCATAACCTAAGCAATTAAGACATAACCCTTTAGCTTTAAACAAATCTAATTTCCTATCCGATTCCATGGACGCAAATTTCTGACATTGACGAATCCTACACAAATACAAATACAACAAATAACCCCAGAAGATGCATGAAATGTTTGGTTTGATGATCGTGTATTCGACGATTGATTGCGAGGTCTATTCACATTTTGAATTTGATGGCTTGGAATAGCTTCTAAAGTCCTAAACCGATGTTTCAGAAATTCTTGTAAATCAGCCCAGTTAGGCAATTCGTTGTCCTTAGCTCTGCTTTGTTCCCATAATAAACGTGTTTCCGATGGTTACTTTTGAACAATCAGATATACTACAAGAATGTCCCAATTTTCGATATTGATTTTTAAGTTTTGTAATGCTTGCAAGCATTCGGTGGTGGTATCTAATAAACCTTTTATTCCCTGTGCTGTCTCATGCTTAACTGTCTCTTGAGCGAAAAATATTTTTAAATTAGTATTAACTAAAACCTTCTTATCATCATATCGTTCTTTTAAAAGTTTCCAGGCCGATTCGTAGTTACCTTCAGTTACTTGGAAGTGTCGCAATAAATTTTCCACTTCACCCCCTAGATGAAATTTGATTACCGTAAATTTTGAATCCGCATCCATGGTTTAATCAGGAGATCCAGCTGAGGCACATGAAAACTCTTGATGGAATCTATCTTCGATTTCAGCATAGTTGTTTATAAAGTGGGATTCCATTATTGAAAAAATGTCTTGTTTAAAATATGGTACCTGTAATGCTTCAGCTGGATTTTTAGTTTTAGGACAATTAAATCTCGATGCCTCTTTCTAGCATCATCCCATAGGTTTTGAAAATCTTTGAGCCGCTTAATATAATAATTTTTCGGTTCTCCTATCCTTTCCATCTTTTTTATAGTTAATAATAAATTTTTCCAATTGTTCCTTTTGCGCCAATTGAAGCAAAATTAACTCATCCATTTTTTAATATATAAAATAAGTTCGAAATATGTTAAATAGGCTTCAGTAGAATTTATTTAGGCTCAAGATTTCACGCTTTATAAATGACAATGTATGTACATGCATTAAATAATTCAATTTTACTTTTATAAATTCTTCTTTTGTTTGCAGAGTTCAGTTTTAAGTTTTGTATATTTTAGCCTTTTAACTTCAAATGCCTGAATATCCGGCTCGAAGGACCATGAATAAATTTGAAAAATTCCTTAATTGCCTAAGGTGTAATTAATATTACCTTTTATGTTTTGAATCCGCCCTTTAAAAAAAGAAAAAAATATATTTCCTCTCACAGGATTTGAACTCAAGTCTCATGAATTATGAACTGAACTGCCGACGGCTTGGTGAATTGTTCCAAATAAACACTTGAAGATGAGTTCAATATATATCAATTTATTCCAACTTCACAAATTTTGATTATACTTTAAAGGTTATCGTTCAATTTCATTTTATTCCACAGTTCACAGTTCACATTACTAATTTCAATTTAATATTTTGATTTCACTTATTTCACTTGTGTTTAAATGCCCTTTTGAATTCACTTTATTTAAACTTTGCAATTTTGATTTCAAATGTTTGTTAGATTTCAACGATTTAAAGATTTCAAAATGTAATTATTGGATTTCACGTCCGTCGCGAACAGGATTTAAACTTCGACTGACTTTCACTTTTCTCCTCCAACCTTGCGGTAAACTTGAAGTATTAATATTTTTACCAAATATGGTAAATTCAAATTAACAATTTGAAATTTCTTCCTTTTATGGAAAGTTTCCTGAAATTTCTACCCCTTCGTTGGTATCTATCTCAACTCTTAATATCGTCTATTTCGCTTGCAAATAGCTCCTTTCCTGCCTTTCAGATTGAACAAATTTAACGAAAAAATAATTGAACGAAAAATGATGCTGTCAAATAAATTATTGTTTTCATGAAGTCAGTCAAGTGTCTGTCGAATTCAAATTAAATTGTGTTTCATATTTTAACGCGTTTTTTTTAATTTCGATTGGATTGTGATAATTATGTGTTCCTTATTTGTACTGTGAACTGTGGATTACAATTCGGTAAGTTAAAATTATAATTTAATGTTTCTTTACATTTTGACAAATTATTTCTCTAGGTACTACTAATATTGACAAGAAATCAAGAAATGAAGGAATACAAAGTTATTGCCCTGGAGACAGTCAGATAAGTATCGTGTTGATTTTGTTGAATATGACACTTTGTGTTATCTCCTTTCAGATTTTTACAGTCTTGCCGGAACACAGACATCTGCTCAGGTTTCGCGTCTTCCTTAGAATTCGTCTTGCGAGACAAAACACTAAGGATAGTAAACGTGTACCTACCGCATGACCAGGATATCGCAAGACAGGTAATGGACTCTGTCCTGTCGCATCTTGCGAACTTCGGTGGTGAAGTTTTCCTTGGGGGTGACTTCAACTGTACACTGGATTCTGCACTCGACCGCCAGTCCGGAGTTGAATTCAACTCACTTACTGGATTTTCAACAATAACTTGTTGAATTCAGAGCAGTTCATTGAAGAATTTATTCAGTTTTGGCATCAATGGCGAGAAAGAAAAGATGACTACGCGAACCTTAGTCATTGGTGGGATGTTGGAAAGCTTCAGATTCGCTCATTTATCGAGACGAGATTCAATCGAAGCAGGTATATAGCATCGAGTTTGACGGCCGAAGTCACCCGGATTGGTACGCTTCTGCCCGCGCAACAAGAATTGCTCTCG
This sequence comes from Leptarthrus brevirostris, assembly GCA_964036015.1. Taxonomy (NCBI): domain Eukaryota; kingdom Metazoa; phylum Arthropoda; class Insecta; order Diptera; family Asilidae; genus Leptarthrus; species Leptarthrus brevirostris. The sequence continues at coordinate 53,911,855 of OZ038374.1, forward strand.
CAATACGAGAGATTAAAAGAACGGCTGAGAGTACAAAACTACAAACATAGTTTGGATTTTGAATTCCGAAATCAGTCGCGCTGGTTGCGAGAGCGCGAGTCTCCGACCGAGTACTTCTTCCAGACAACACGACGTCGTTGTGAATTAGACTCGATTCTTGCCGAATCTGGGCAACTCCTACACGGAGACTAGCTTGCGGATTATATCCAAAACTACTACACACAGCTATATGCTGCACCGACGTTGCCAACATCTACCTCCACTGACGAATTCTTCCAGTACGTTCCTGCTCTCTCTAAGGAAAGTAGAGAATTCCTGGACAGAGCATTAACCCTGGACGATATGCTCACCGCTACGAAGGATCTTCGCCGTCATACCTCTCCTGGTTATGATGGTCTAACTCCAGAATTTTTTCTACGCGTCAGGAATCTTTTGATTCCAGAGCTATTGGAGGTCTTCAGTTCTGCAGTGGTTGAAAATACCGAATTTCCCTCAAGTTGGCGGAGATCCGTTATGCGTCTTATATCCAAGAAGGGAGAACTTCAGAGGCTGGGAAGTTGGAGGCAAGTTACGTTGTGCAATGTCGACTACAAGATAGTTTGCAAAGCACTCGGAACTATACTAAGCTCAGTGATAGCTTCGGTAATACACCCGTAACAGTCCTACTGCATTCCAGGTCGTACTATTTACGACAACATCGCCGTAGCAAAACATATTTTCGCCTACCACGAAAAGACTGGTTCACAAATGGCCATGATCTCGTTAGATCAAGAAAAGGCGTTTGATAGCGTCTCGCATGAGTATCTGCTGAGAGTGCTCGATAAATTTGGGCTTCCGTCCAGCTGGATTGAGATCATCAGTGGTCTGTATAGAGATTTAGTGATTCTCATAAAGCATAATGGGCATATATTGTCTCCTATTCCGTTTCGTCGGGGTATCAGGCAGGGATGCCCGCTGTCAGGAATGCTTTATGACTTTTAACTGGAGCCGCTGCTAGTAAATCTTCGTCAATCGTTGAGACAATATTATTACGTTACGAAAGAAGATGCATTTCCAGTCGCTCGTAGGGTTTTCGAACAATATGAGCGATTAGCGGGCGCTAGGGTTAACCTAAGCAAAAGCCAAGGCCTATGGTGTGGGAGGTGGCGGAAGCGTTCAGATTCTCCCCTCGGCATACAATGGACCAATACTTGCTTGAAGTATTTAGGTGTGTATATCGGGCTCGATCGTAAAACACGTAATCGCCACATGGCTCTGGAGAAACTTTTCGGAGCAATGAATTCGTGGCGGACTAGATTGTTCCCCCTTTCGCTGAAAGGACGTGCAGTCGTTGTTAATTACCTGATTACCTCGTCCATCGTTCACCTGCTTAAGTCGGAGTGCTTCGAGGAAGGCTTCGTTAAACTTTTACAGGCAAAAATAATTGACGCATTTTGGGGGGGAAGAAGATGGGTCGCTGAAAGCACGCTCTGTCGACCAGCAGCGGAGGGTGGATTGGGTCTTACGGATATGTTCGTTAAAACTCGTTTCCTTCAGATCAGAGCATTAGAACGAGTATTTCGGTTTGAAGACAGCTTGATTTCTCAGCTGTTGGTTAGTTCCTTAGGGGGTGCCGGCGTAGGAGAGAATTACTATATGCTTTCAGTCCGTCCACCCTATCCGCACTACTGGTCTCAGGAACTGATCTCTACGACCACGACCTGGGGCAGAATAAGACCGGCATTCCATTTGCAATAGGATGAAATTGGGTACGGGGATTTTTCAGCTATACCGATCAGGTTAAATCCTGAATTAGTGGATTCGGTGTTCAGTAATGCCCGAGGTGTAACAGCCGACACAGGACAGCTTACAGTTCTCGGGGATATCATTGATGCTTCTGGGAACATACTAATACACCCAAACACAACACAATTAAACGAATTGGTAAATACAGCACGAGAGCATTTCAGCCAACTCAGTACCAGGTCGCCTGGCACAGAGGTGGTGAACGCTTTCGTGGTGAATCAACCGCCGCACATGCCATTCAATACACTTTCAACCCGTCGGCTGCGCGATCTATTTGCAGATGCGTTACCTGGGTGACTAGCAGAGTGGTCTACAGTATCCGTCCAATTATAGAGACTCTGATATAGCATTCAAACTGCTACATCATAGCCTCGTGCATCCAAATCAGCTGTCGCACATTGACCAGAGCGTTCAAAGAGTCTGCACGGTTTGTGGGGGTGAAGGAACTTTGTTCCAACGAAACTTCACATGCCCGGCCTTGCGCGAATTGATGCTACTGGTCCGTCACTTGTGCCAGATAATCTGCCCGCGTTTCGGCATTACTAGAACATTTTTTTTACTGGGGCCAAGGACATGTAACCGGGTTAATTGTCTAATTAGCTTTGTTCTTACACTAGCTAAATCAACAGTTCATTTGTATTGCATGCAGATCGAGCCTGGGCAACAGGCCACTGACACACATATACACACACGTGCACTTAGGAGCCACTTTGTTGCCAGATTGAGAAGGCGTTTACGTCTTGAATACCTGGTAACGGAGCCAGACACATTCAACTGTACCTGGCAGCCGCTAGCGTCGGTACAGAATGGTAGCCTTGTCCTTCACTGGTGACAATAGGCCGCAGCCTTGTAGCACCTTATTATATCTGATGGCACCGAATAATGTGCGGTCCAACGGCTGCATTTTATGCGAGCAGGGGGGCGAAAACGTCAACAAATGCCGTTGGAAACATAGTAGTCGATCGCATCCAAAAATACGTGGGATTCGTGGTTGTCTAGAATGAGGATTAGTGGATTTTCGACGGTCGCATTCGCAGTGCTCTGGAAGAAATGAAGGAATTCTAATTCTGGCAACTGCGAAGGTGATAAGGTGGCCGCATTCACCGCCAGTTATTTGGTCCACTCTGCCTTGCAAATCGTTTGATCACCATCGGCATCGGAATAGCTTTGATTGATTCAAATCGATTCACAGAGAGAAATATACTTATTATTTTAATGCAACGCATAATCAATCGCAAAATGCTTTACATCACGTGGCGTTAATCCGTAACAGCAATGTGATGCCTTCAGTAAATATTGCTCCAATTCCTCCTCTTCTTCGTTGAAATACGCAACAATTTCATATTGTCGCCATCACTGGCGCTGCTTGAGTAGTCGTCGTTATTGTTTTCATTTCCACCGTTGTTATCTTCGTCGTTGTTGCTTCGCTGTTGTCGTTCTTTCTGTCGTACAAACTTACTCTTCCGTTCTGCAGCAAGATATTGTCCAAGAGTTACGAAGTGCACATTGTACATAGCAGCTGCCCGCGTTAGCCGCTCTAAATACATCGACTGTCGCTTCCTTTTATACGTTCGCACCATTTTGCTGCAAAAAAGTAACACAATCATGCATAAAAACATGAAAATACACAATTTACAGCTGTATCAAATAGCCCCGTGCAATTTGTATCTAATAGCCCCGGGGCATGCCGAAGCAAACCATCGATCGATTAACCACTGTGCCTAATACAAGTGCACAAATCCCGTTCATCAAAATTTAGCAGACACTTTACGCATAACAACCCAACTTACCTTTTCCTTTCAAACAAGCAAAAAAACTTAAATTTTCACTAATTTTCACTGCACTTGATTTATTACGCACGATGCGCAAAAACACAAATTTCACCCTAAAGATGCTAACCAATATGACAGCTAACCTCAAATTTTGTGTGGAGGTAGCGTTTGCTGCCGTAGCCGTTCTTATGATAAAGAGTGGTGTTGGTACCATTATAAATTTGGCACAAAAGCGATCAAATGCATCCAACCGTGCAAATTCACAGTCAAACATTCGACAAACTACTAATTGGTCAGTCCCCACTAGCGACGGGGGAACTGGACATACTCAAAAGTCGCTTACACATTTTTGATAAATCCACCAACAAACACTCACTTTCTGATTAATACTGGTTCAGAGGTTTCCGTTATCCCAAAATTCAAAACACAATTCATTAACCCTGATGGTATGAAACTTTTGGCAGCAAACGGATCAGTAATAAACGCATACGGTAGAAAATTACTAACAATCGATGGGAATTTATAATAGCTGACGTTTCCAAACCAATAATCGGTGCTGATTTTTTACGAAAGTATTAATTGTTAGTTGACTTGAAGAACCGGGATCTCCTAACTTCAATTCAGTCCATGCTAAAACAATTAGAGGAGTTTCAGAATCACTAGCCATTTATTCTGACCCTGCTATTAATCATAAAGTACAGAAACTGCTCACAAATTTTAATTCTATTTCGACAGAGAGCAATTTCACAGCCCAAACTAAACACGATGTACTGCATTATATACCCCCTGAAGGACATCCAATAACTTTCAAGGTTCGTCGCTTAACAGGTGAAAAGCTCACCGCAACCAATTCCTATTGGAGCAAGGAATCTGTCGGCCGTCAGATAGCCGTTGGTCATTACCGCTTCACTTGGTGAGGAAAAAGAATGGTAAATGGAGACCCTGTGGGGATTACAGAAGGCTTAACGCTAGAACAACTCCGAACAGATATCCTATTCCTCATATCCAGGACTTCGCAAATCAATTGGATGGCAGTATGATCTTTTCAACAATTAATTTAGTCAAAGCCTCTTCGAATTTACCAGAATGACTTTCGGATTGTAATGTTATGCCTCACAAACTTTCCAAACATTCATCCATTTGGTTTTACGCAAATTACCATTTTGCTTTGTGTATCTGGATGATGTTCTGGTAGCCTCTAATTCTGAAGTAGATCATTTAGACCACCTTAAACAAATCTTTTCGAAATTCGATGAATACAGCTTATCCATCAACTTAGAGAAATGTAATTTTATGGAAGAGGAAGTAAAATTTTTAGGACACTCTGTTTCAATTAATGCAAATAAACCACTGCCAGAACGTGTTGAAGCAATTAATTTAATGAAACTCCCAGAATCGGTGAAGGAGTTAAGATGTTTCCTTGGAATGGTAAATTTTTACCGGAAATTCTTAAAGAACGCCGCATCCATCCAAATGCCGTTAAACAAATTTTTAATAGGCAACAAAAAAGACGGCAAGAAAAAGATAAATTGGACAGCAGAAGCAGTCAGGGCTTTCGAAGCAACTAAGAAACAATTATGTGAGTCTACTTTTTAAGCTTTCCAATCTAGTAGCGCTCCATTGGCTTTAGTTGTTGATGCTCCAGAGGTAGGTATTCGTGCGGTCGTACAACAAAAATATAACAACATTTGGCAACTATTAGATTTCTTCTCTTCAAAATTATCTACCGCAAAATCAAAATACAGTACGTATGACCGCGAACTTCTGGCAATATATTATAGCATTAAACATTTTAGACTCCTTTCGAAGGAAGAACTTTCACATTATTTACCGATCATAAACCGTTGGTATTTTCTTTTAACCAAAACCCTGACAAAGCTTCACCAAGACAGACAAGACACCTCGATTTCATAGGTCAATTCTCCACCGATATAAGACATATCTCAGGCAAAGATAATGTCGTGGCCGACACATTATCAAGGCTCAATGAAATAGGTATAATAGGAGCCATCGATTTTGAACCTGTAGCTGACGCATAAAATAATGATCCGGAACTTCAATATATGACTCAACATTCTTCTCTTAAAATAATTAACGTCAAATTAATTAATTTAGATAAAGAAACAACATAATGATCTATATATTCCGAAAAAATTTCGTAAAAATATCTTCGAGGCAATACACAATTTAAGCCACCCCGGAAGTAAAGCATCAGTTAAACTTTTAAACAATAGAGTCAGGCCATTGATTAAAAAGAATTGCAAGGAATGGAGCAACAACTGTATATCTTGCCAAAGAGCCAAAATCTCAAGGCATGTAAACGCTCCATTGTCCGACTTTCAACACAATCCACATCGATTTAATCGGCCCCTTACCAAGCTTTGAAGATTTGAAATATTGTCTCACCATAACTGACCGATACACGCGTTGGCCAGAAGCTATTCCCATCGAAAATATCAGCGCAGAAACAGTAGCATCCGCATTACTGAAAAATTGGATCGCCAGATTCGGCGTGTTATCGACCATCATTACAGACCACGGCACACAAACCGAATGATTGTTGTTCAAAGAAATTTCAAAATTATTAGGTATCAAACGTTGTCGCAAAGCGGCGTACCACCCGCAGAGAAATGGTTTTATCGAACGTTGGCATAGGTCGCTCAAAGCATCCCTAATGTTCTATGAAAATTCTCAGTGGACAAAATACTTACCACTTGTCCTCCTAGGTTTCAGAGCAATCAGTAGTGATGAGGTCCAATTTTCTCCCGCAAAACTGGTCTATGGAGAAAATTTGCGTTTACCAGGAGATTTTTTTTAACAAATCAATTGTTTAAATAATTAATCGGAATTCATAAAAAATCTGGAACAACAATTCGAAAACATTCAACCGTCACCAGCATCATGGCATAATTCACAAAAAAAATTTCATCTTAAAGAATTTAAAAAATTGTCCTTCTATTTTTATCCGAGTAGACAGTACTCGATCATGCTTACAATCTCCATACGAGGGACCATAGCAAGTGTTAGAAAGAAACGTAAAAGGTAAAGAGATTAACGTTTACCTCAACAGATTAAAACCTGCATTTCTTAGCTCACATCTTAATAAATCTCCTATCATAACACAAAGCTCACATTAACACAAGGTTCATCATCACCAAACGATAGAGAGAAAGGGTATCTTTCCATCCAGTGGTGGAGAACCCAACAACTTCGGCAACCTCAAACAAAAATGAAGCAGATAGGACAAGAAATAAAACCAAATAAATCACATTTACAGAAGACGGAAACACATTGTTCCCTTACAGAAAAACTGAGCGAGCCATTAACCTTCCTAAACGTTTCGCTTAATCCTAAGGATACGCTAGCAGAAAAGTAATGTGGGGACACATCATCCTTCATATTTTGGATCGTAGATTTTCTAAAAAAAAAACATTGATAACGTTTTTTAAATTAGGTTGCGTCTGTTAATTTACGTTCATGATTCACTTGTTGTATTGGTTAACCGAGTAGGTCTAAACAATTTTGTTTTGTATTTCATTACTATATAAGTCAGAAATCTAAGAAATAAAATAAAATTTCAAAAATAAAATATATCCTAATAAAATAGAATTTCAAGTAACAATTTTTCTTTTCCGATGATCATGACGATTATCAAAACTAATTAAGTCCTTTGAAAAAAGGCAACATTTTAAAGTCCAATGAGAGCTTGCTGCTGTAACGGCAATTACAGATCCTGTAGGTCCGGAGGCTATGAGCAGACCTAAATAGTGAAGAAGCGGTTAAGCCAATTCTTGGACATTGGCGGAGGAAGTACCATCAACCAGACTCTCGTATACAGCCCCATATAATAATTCATTTTAATATTTAATCTAACAAACAAAAAAAAATATCATATCAGGTGTAGGTACATTTATTACATAGGTAGCGATAAGCCTATCTATACATTAAAGTTTCAATTAATTAATTTATTAGTGAGAGGAAAGTTCAGGGTATGCCCGTCTATGCTTATCGTCTGAAGAAAAAAATCTACTAGGATAGAAACGCAATAATCTTGTATAGTATGATCTCTATAAGTATAAATCTGTACTTATGGAAAGAGTATAGGTAGACAGATATTTATCACTAGAACAAAACGAAACTTATAGCACTATGGGTCGCCGAGAAGAAAAAATTCGCATTTTCCCTTTTACATGGGATCCCCAGGATTACAAAAAAATAATTTGATGCTTATTTGTCTCTATTAAATTCACGGACATTGCAATAATTCAACTTAAGTATATGTCTTCTAACGATATTGTTGAAATAAAAATTAATAAATTAGTGATATCTAGGCTATGCGGGAAGACAAAGTTAAATATTTTTATTTAACAGTAATGCGTGTAGTTTCCGTCAAGGAGCTTATATCCAAACACAATGGAATACCGACTTAATTAATTTAACCTCATCTAGTAATCTTCATTTATGATACACGGCATATAATCTATGTTGATTTGATAAGTTGGCCATTCGTAAACAAAACTTTATTTCAGATATAGTTTCTTTAATAAACAGGACAAGGGAATAGCAAAACAGAGGAATTCTCATCACTGTTTAATGGGGCTGAGCTAATGACACTATTATGTCGATAATTCGCGAATCGATATCTAAGATGCCCTATTAAAGAGATTTACAGCTTTCGACTGATAGTCGAATAAGAGTTTGTAACGAAGCATTTTGCTCCGTACAAAAATTTACGTCGTCGCCCATGTCATTTTCTTGACATTTCACTTCTTGTACAAACTCTTCCTTGTACATGTCCATGAAAAACTCCGGTTCCATGGTCTGCAAATGTGCATGACGTAATCCACGTATAAAAATTAAAGAGGTTTGAGTACCGAAGCAAATAAAAACCCAATTACTCCCACCAGCTGCTAAGTCTGAATTCAAGAGAGTCCAGTTTTATGAGCTTAAGCCTATCTGAGTACGGCGGCAAAAAGGCGCTGGTCTGCCTCTACGCGGTCAATTGAGTCACGATAAAATGGTGACCAAACACAACTAGCATACTCTAGAATAGGCCTAACAAAGGTGCAGTAGAGAAGCCTGGTGATATAAGGGTCGTCAAATTCCTTCGTCCATCTTTTTATAAAACGCAATGTAGAATTAGTCTTAATATCTGTCTTATCAATGTGATCGTCAAACGTAAAACGACTGTGAAACCAGACACCCAAGTCCATGGTCCTATTAATTTTTTCAGAACACAGCCATGCATGGTGTAGTTGAAGTCGAGAGGATTCTTTTCACGAGTAAAAGACATAGACGTACACTTACTAATATTTAGGGGAAGATAGTTAACAGAACACCAGTTGTAGAAAGCGTCTAAGTCAGAATTTAAAAGTTTACAGTCTTGAATAGAGGACACAACACGAAAAATGTTGGCGTCGTCAGCATAAAAAAGAATTTTTGAATATTTCAAGAATAAAGATACATCATTGATGTAAATAATAAATCAAATCGGGCCCAGATGATGAGGTACACCAGAGGAATTAAAAATAAACTTGCATAGTGATCCACGGAAGGACACACGCTGGGTCCGATTTAGTTGGTAAGAACGAACCCAGTCTACAAACAATGATGGAAACCCGAGAGCAGTCAACTTGTGAATCAAAATTAGGTGGTTTATTCTGTCAAGTGCCTTGCTAAAATCTGTAAAGACACAATCAACTTGCTTTCTGAGCGACTGGGCTTCTTTGCAAGTTTGATGTCGTGCGGGGAGTCAGTTTCGGCAAATATTCTTTGTGTCACTTCCTGATATTCTCTGAGCCGGTGGTGGTATGGCTTTAGAGCCAATACACGGCACTGGTTGCACTGCGACTGATTTAGGTTGTCGCGGTAAAATCTGTATCGGCTTAGTCTCGGTTTCAGGGGTGACGATGTACTAGTCGTATTCAGACAAACAGGGGTTAGTGGCACAAGCATTTCAATACTGGTATCAAATCGATCCATTAATTGATCCATTAAACTAAGCGGAGTCATATCCGGCGGTGTCAAGTTGTCCTCCGGTGTCAAGTCAAGGAGTAGCGACGGTTCTGGAGTTGTTGACCAGTCTGAGGTTTGCTCCAAGTTAGGGCTAGACCTACGATGTGCATGGCTATATATTTCTGTTGGGATGTAGACGGTAGCTGCCTCGTCGGGAATTGTGCTGCAGGGTTCGGCCGCGGTCCATGGTCTCTCTGCTCTGCAGATCTCTTCTGGAAGCTGTGTGATCGAGAGCTGCTGTTGTTGCCCTCGACGCGACGGTAGTTTTTCTGACTACAGTTTGGGCATCTCGGCTTCGCGATTCCTTTCCGTCCACATCCGTAGCAAAAATAACCTTGTGGTTCCTTGTCGCAGTCGGCGTAGTAGTGCCCAGGCTGGTCACAATTCCAGCAGATAGGTGTTGGACGTTGGTCTGTCTACATGGAGGCAGGACAATCTTCTGGTGTAATGCTGGTGGGTTCTTCAGATTATACTAACACTAACACTAAACGGTTCCGGCAGGTAATATTCGTCGACTCTGTGCCTGTTATATGTGGTCGGTATCTGTGAGCGGATGCGTGTTCTCGTTGTCTGGATTTCCATCACTATGGCTCTCAGTTGGGCTATCGAGTTAGTGCGGTGCAAGCATATTTGCTCCTGTATAGATGGAGCAAGTTGGTCCGTATGTTTTCGACGAACTCCATCTCCGTCATTGGCGCACGGAGCTGGTTCCGGAGCTGCGTCATGTCCTGAGATAGTAAATTTGAAAACTCCTTTAGTAATTTATTGTACTGCGAATCAATTGAGAAATGTTTAGGCGTTGGGTCGTTTGTTTTCGCATGAGCTGCGTTTACTTTTAGCTGAGTTTCAGAGTCTATTAATCGTTTGTTGCGCAAATCTACAATTATGAATGCGTGAAGTTGCGACGCAGTCCTAGATTGAGTCGTAAAAGTTTCTGGCCGAAGGTTTTAATGGTGGTTCCATTTGCGGCTGACAAAATATTTTTCGAATCTGGCTTAGAAAATGTGAATTAACGTTTCGGTAGTACTGAGGTATCAGCACCAGTGTCAACAAGAAAAATCAGATTGTTACTCTTATCTTTGACAAAAAGGCGGCTGGGAGCCTTTATTATGCTGTCTGCCGCAGCGACAGGAGGCTCTAATCGTTTTTTGCGATCGTAGTATTGCGCGGGCAATTTTGTTTAAATGTACACGATTTGTAAGTACGATGGTACCAACATATGTCATTATTATGCTTCGTTTGAGCAAAGTTGCTTGTTCTGTGTTTATTACCGTACCTTTTGGGCGACCGAGATTTGCTACGAGCTCTGTTAACACTTCGGGCTAATTCTGCTACTGTTAGTTTCCGATCTTCAACCTGCTTTTCAAGTCTTTGTATATTCGAGCTAGTAGGTTCATTTTTATAATGAGTGCTTTGAAATTCGTTAATTGAGTTAACAGAGTCGGAACTTGGGAGTGCCTCACACATTTTATCGGCTAAAGAGCATAGCTCGCTTATTTCATTACCTGACTGGGCTATCAGAGCTATACTTATTGGCTGTGGTAGTCTCCTGAGCCACAATTTTTTAACTAAGCTAGTGCTAATTGCATTTAAAGGGCCTGACAACTGTAGCAGAAATCGGTAAAATTCGGATGGCTTTTGATCGCCCAACTCTTCTTTTGACAAGAGGCGCTCTAAGCGTTTCTCTTCGCTTAGGGAATGCCTATGAATTAGCCCTTCTTTGAGATTGTTGTATAACTCATTTTGCTTTGGATTCTCGATTATGTCTATGACCGAATCGATAACATTAGGAGGTAAAGCAGCTAGAACGTGATTATATTAAGATGCGTCTTTATTTATCTTTCCTATTTGAAATTGCGCTTCAGCCTGGATAAACCAAGTCGATGGGGAATTAGTCCAGAATGATGGTAATCGAATTGAAATTGATTCAATGCTATTATCTATTTCGCTGGAGGGTGGTTTTGTAATCACTATTGATTTCTTTGCGTTATCACTATCTGCCTCTAACATGTTTATGTTTTATTTGATATATAATTTTAAGTTACTATGAAGTCGTTGCAAAATAAAATTAATTACTTGGGTCTGGATTTACACGAAAATATGAACAATTTTAATTGAATTGAGTGGCAACGAAAATTTGATTTCGTACAAAGGTACTATTATCTTCAATACATTATCGCACACTGGGCGTTTCCTTAATATTTTGCTATTCCACTTATTACACTCTAAGTATGCTGCTTCTGATTTTTTTAATAACCACTGTATTTTTGATTTTGATTTCTAATAAAACTTGTTTATTCGAAAACCCTGAACTTATTTCATGTCTTGGGAAATCAAAGGCTAATGAATTCTTTTTGTTGATCACTAATTAATTAATTCTTGTTAATGCAAATTAATGTTTAACTTCTTTTGGCTTGCAATTTTGGCTAGTAGCTTGACTTCATATAAATTTTAATATTTAATATAAATTTTAATATAAATGTTGAGTCACTACAGTTTCTTATAGGCATACCCCATATAGCTTAAGAAGACTTCCTTTACTGCATGTTGTTCACTCTTGGTCTAACCATGGTAAGCATAAGCCTATGAATCGCATGTGTAGAGAAGTGAATAAGTGTCCTGTTTTTGACCTGACTCTTACTAAGGATTTGCTGAATGTTGGGCGTTTTTTCGTTTTTTGTTCACTAATGTTTTTTTGCATGTTGGTGTGGGAGCCTCATTCGCTCAATATTTTGTTATATTCTGGCGAATAGGTCAATTGATTCTAGGCTTTTGCCTGAGAAGTGCACCTTCTGAGTTAGAAGGATTAATTCTATATTAATTCTTTTTTATACCCCACTCCAAATTTTACTTTAACTTTCATAGCGTTTGTTACAAGCCTAGCGTTGCTACGTTCACCAAGCGATGCATCTAAAGATGTTACCCGTTCCACAGCTTTGCCGGATAATACACTGTCAGCAATATGACGGCCCTCGATATTTTTATGCTAATAATATGAGATATCCTGATTTCTACAAGCTGCTTCAAGAGGATTAATTCCAGGATCACCCCTAGCTAATATTTTTTGTAATTTAGTACCCGGGTCGCAATATTGATATGAAATGAAAATTCAAATTGTAAATTGCTAATTGTTGTATTTAGCAAACCGCCTCCTCTTCGACATTTACGCTGGCGGGAACTCTTTTGATTTTTTGAATGATCAATCATTCAACTGATAAAATAAATATTTTAGACATCCTCACAACAGCACACTGAACTGGTGACTTATATAAAATTCTAGGGTTGTGCAATAAATAGTTCAATTCTAATAATAAATTTCGTGAAGCAGAAAGATTCTTTACCAATAAAAAATCTAGATATAAAATCTGGAAATGAAGTTAAGAGACATAGCTCGCTAATACCTGATAATGTAAGAGGAATTCTTGTTGGACCTTTTAATTGCGATAAAACCAATCTTATGATTGATCTTATAGAACATAGAAATGGACTCAAGTTGGAGAATATCTACATCTACTCAAAATCAGTACATCAGCCTAAATATCAGTATCTGAAGGAGTTGATAAGTCCTATTACTGGTCTGGGTTAGTATACGTTTTCTAATAATTATGAAGTTATACCTCCAGAGAAAGCCAAACAGAATTCTATTTTTATTTTGGATGACGTAGTATGTGGAAAACAAAATAACATACAACACAGACATGACCTTCAAAAAATTGCATAATATTTGCAGTGTTCGCAGGAAAGACAGTTACGGCTTTTTAGTAATCGATAAAGACAGTTTATTGGATAAAGGACATTACCGAAAAGGCGTTGATACATATATTTCGCTATAAGTTAAGATGATTTGTTAAAGCGAATCAGTTAAAGTTAGGTCTAAGCTGTCAGTAAACCAGTTAAAAGCTACTAACAGACCTGTTAAAGCTGGTAATAGACCTGCTAAGACTATTAAAAGGTCAGTTGTAAGCTCTTTTCAGAGGAATTCAAAGCAATAATCAGAGTGCAGTATATCATTAGTAAGATGGTTAAAAAGAGAAATGAATTATTAAAGCACCTTATCAAAACTAGAAGAAGTAATTCTGAAACTCACCTTGAAGAGACATTTAAGCGGAGAACAAAACTTCTTCATGAGGTCATAACAACAACAAAATATGAGCGTAAAACTAAAAATAAATATAGAGATGATGATGATGATGATGATGATAATGATAATATAACGTTTACTCCTAAAATTAAATTTATGAAAATGGAAGCCTATAAAGCGTGCCGATTATTCTACACTCTAGAACTTTGATTGAAAAGAGATATTGTCCTTTAAATTTATCAAGCGGATTAGTTGATAAATATTTCGAATTATTCATTAACAAAAACCCGAAAATTGACAACCTTATGGAGTTTATTTAGATAATAACGAATGGAAAATTGGAAATTCAAAGATTGCAATGAAGGAAGATAATTTCCTTATTAATGGAAAATTGGGCGATCTCAACCGTTTGGAAGTTACAGGGTGATACATAAATTTCAGTTTTTCATGGTACGCACATTACTCTTTTATTTTTATCTTTTGATATACCCAACACATCAAACAAACGTTAAAAAACTACTATCCCAATGACCTTTCCAAAATTGTCAACAATGTTAATCAATCTCCTACCACTGCAGGTACAGTAACCTCCAAAAGTGCAACAAATTGTTTGCCATTACCTAAAATTCAGCATTTTCCCAAATTTTCTCCGAAATTCAAGTAATTAGTACACCGCTTTTTTATTTTTATTTGATTGCCTTCCTTATTACCTTCCAAAAAGGTGTTACATGGCAAGGTAGACAAACGATTAGAAAAACCGATTCCTTAGAAATCCCTGACTATGTACCTAATTATTTTATTGCAATTTAGGTAGGTAATTCTTTAAATAAACAAATTTTTAAAAGAAAGGGTCGAAAATGTTTGTTTTGGGTTAACAGGTAATTAATTTTAATTATTGCCGCATAAAAGTTATAAAGATGTTAATGAAATTTTGTTTTATTGTCGATATTAGCTAGTGTTAGCCAGAATTCACACCCTGGCGTTCTGTCACTCGTACCAGATGGAAATTTTGCTATAAAAAAGGGTCAGTCAGCAAGAAAACCTTTCATAGTTGAAAAGCAAATCAATAAGTATGGGAGTTTTTAAGCAAAAATTATTAAAAAATGGTAGACTTTACTTTTGAGGAATACGCGGATATTATTTACATTTATGCTGCAGTAGACGGAAACGAGAGAGCGGCTGTACTGGAATATCAAAGGAAATTCCCTAACCGGCGACCACCCCAAAGAGAGGTATTTACCCGGACTTTCCGAAGTCCGACGTCGAGCAGCAAACGATCACCATCGTGAGGCAAGATCCTGAGACGACCACGAGACGAGTCACAAGAGGATTAGGATTGTCTTCATCTAAGGTTTGGAGGGTCATTCATCGAGAGGAATTACGTCCATATCACCGCCACCTAGTCTAAGTACTACTGGAAGGAGATTCCGAGAATTTAACACTTAACATTAATAACAGGGCGTTTCTGTACTACTTTGTTGCTTACGCAAAATGAACGTCATTTAGGCAACATTTTCGAATTTTGTCGCACGTTTTATATATGTATAACACCCACAAAAAAACTAAAGTGCATGTCAAGTATAATTTTGTAACGCGTGGACCGATTTGGATAATTCTTTTTCTGTTGGGTAGAGTAGTATGTTTCGTGGTTGATACCACGAGAAAAAAATTTTGGTGGGATGGGGGTCGGGGGTGGGGGTGGAACCTAACTTTGTAACGCTTGGTCCTATTTCGATGGTTCTTTTTCTGTTGTATAGAGTATGATCACCCATTGCTAATAGGAGAATAATTTCGTCCTAGGGTGAAAGGTGGGGGTGAGGGAGGGGTAGTCTAACTTCGTAACGCGTGAACAGATTTGGATAATTTTTTTTCTATTGGGTAGAATATGATCCTTGGTTGATATTACGAGAAAAGAAATGTTGGTGGGGTGGGGGTGGGTGGAACCTAACTTTGTAACACGTTGTCCGATTTGGATGGTTCTTTTGCTGTTGTATAGAGTGTGATCACACATTGCTAATAGAAGAATAATTTGGCCCATGGTGGGGGGTTGGGTGGGGGGGAGGAGTAGTCTAACTTCGTAACGCGTGGACCGATTTAGATAATTCTTTTTTTTGGGTAGAGTATGCTCCCTGGTTGATACCACGAGAAAAAAATTGTTGGTGTGGTTGGGGTGGGAGAAGGGGGTGGAACCTAACTTTGTAACGCTGGACCGATTTAGATGGTTCTTTTGTTGTTGTATAGAGTGTGATCCCCCATTGCTAGTAGGAGAATAATTTGGTCCTATGGTGGTGGTGGTGGGGGATGGGGAGGGTTAGTAACTTCGTAACGCGTGGACCGATTTCGATGATTCCTTTTCTGTTCGGCAGAGTATGTTCCTTGATTGATACCATGAAAAAAAAAGATTAGTGTTTTTTTTTAGTTTTCGTTGTATAGAGTAGCAGACACTAAAAAGTGAAAAATAAAATAGTTTTTAAAAAAAAAGTTGAACCGACTCCACAAAAAGCGCTAAAAAGCATAAAATAATTGTTAATTTTATATCTATTACGACATTTTGAAGTCGGTGCAAATTAAACAAATAAAACAACTACAATACCACAATTGAAAATAATACATAATACTACCTGAACGTTTCAGCTTACGGGATCATAAGAAATGACGATTAAATACTTTTGATGTAGTTGTTTGGTTTGTTTGATTTGCACCGACTTCAAAATGCCGTTATAGATATAAAATTAAAAATTATTTTATGCTTTTTAGCGCTTTTTGTGAAGTCGGTTCAACTTTTTTTTTAAAAACTATTTTTTAATTTTAATTCACTTAGTCTTGAAAAATTACTGAATGGAATTGATATTCTTATTTCTCTCCTTTATTCTCTTCGGTGGTAACCGATTACGAATTGAAGTGTATTTACCTTAGAAAAAAGGCCGCTATAGAGCAACTCCCACTTTTGTTAGTATAGCTGTGCATGAGTTCAATACATTAGGAATTTCTCCAAGCCAGGATGGCTTAGATAAATTTAGAAATGTATTGTTGTGTGATCATTCCCGCCGTGCTCCAAAAAGAGCGGGATACGACTTGTTTCTTGAGTAGGAACTTAGAGTGAAATAAACAGGTTTGATTGAAGCGAAAAACTTAGCACTTCTTCTTAAATTGAAAAGTCTATTCATTTAGCACACCTAGAGTACAGTTTTACACTTACTTTCTAAACCACGAAAACTTGATTTTTCTAATGCACGAGAACTTCTTAACTTTTCTAATCCATGAAAACTTCTTAACTGTTTAATCTTCGAAAACTTCGTAACTTTTTACCCTAAAAGATCACTCACTTCCAGCTCAACTGTGTTAATTCTGAATCTCTACTGCCTAATTTATGAATAGAGAAGCTCGTATGGGATATAGTTGGTACTTGAATGGAGCGTGGTATTGTAGAGAAGCATGACGTAAGAAATCCATGTGTTCCAATTTTGTGTTTGTTACATAAGACCGAACATACTTCTTTCTAGTGCACCGTTTATTTGAGGGTGGTACGGAGTAGTTTTGAGCTTTTTTACCTTTAGCAATTTGGATACTTCGGCGAAGGGCGTGGCTTTTTTCAAAAGGTTTGTAAGTGGTTTGGCTATCTTTGAAAAGTTTGAAATAAATCGACCATAGTAACCGACGAAACCTAGGAAGACTAGGATAAGCTCGACCAGATTGGATTTTCTTTGGGCCTGGTTTTACTCCGTTTTCTGTTATTACGTGCTCTAATAATTTCTTAGGAAATAGCACTATTGGGATGAAGTTTAAGGTTGAAATTGCGTAAAAGGGTAAATACTGCTATGAGTCTAATGTTAGACTAGAGTGTGTCCAAGCTTGTGACAGTACTGCAAGTAGGGGTACTGCTGGTGTTTGGTGTATTTTGTATCGGATAACCTGTGTTTGGTGCATTTTGGTAGTTATACTTTTGGACTGGGTTAAGCCTTCGATTTTGTGAACAGTTGAGTGCCAAATGTCCTTGATTGTTGCATTTATAGCAATGGAAGTTTTGTGGCAATGGCTGTTTATTTCTGCCGAAGTTACTTTGGCCAAACCTACTCTTTTGTGTCTCGATTCGTTCCGATTGATTAATAACATACCCAGTTATTGATTGATTGCATTACTTTTTCGTGGTATACTTTTGCGAGTGTTTGAAGCTGGATGTTTAATAAGCCATCTTCAAAAGCTGTGTCTGCTTGATTGTCTTTAATAAGAGAGCGGAGTAGCAATTTGTCTTTTGTGTATGAATAAGTTTAGCTAATATTTTGTTTAGACGTAAGACGAAATCTTTAACCGATTCTCCTGTACTTTGTCTGGAATTGAGATTGCAGAATGCATTTTGATAACTTGTATCCAACTTTAAAAGTAATGCTGATTGTATTTGAGAACGTCATATGCGTCTCCAGATGATTTATTTTTTATCAGACTGAAAAATTGTTGCTCATCTAAGTTAGATGTGATATTTTCATAAGCATCATCTGCACATGATATAAACTTAAGGAGAGCGTTAGCATTACCGTTGAAATTGGGGATGTGTGTATTTTCTTCTGAGACTCGAAATTTATGCGAGGACTCGTTAAAGGGATTATTTTGTTCTGTGACTGGTTTCAGTCTCCTGACAATTAAATATCTAATTGTTTTTGCAATGCTATGGTCATATCTGAAAATATTTTTTCTGTTTGGATGAATACTTCGCTACGTATTCATTCTGTAAATCCTCTTCTGTGGCGTTTGCCACAATTTCTTCATGAGTAGTTTCGAAGGATTCCCAGTATTTATTGAGCGTTTTGATTTTAGATTCCAGGAAAGCTTTACTTTGGTTTAGTAGAATTTCTTTATTGATCGAAGTTGTTATTTTTGTAATAATATTTTTTCGATCATTTTGGAGTTTGAATTTTACTGAGTTGAATTTTACTAAATTGAATTTTGTGCCGTCTGTTTTTGATCAGGGACTGGGAAGTGGTATGGACTAAAGACTTTTTTGGTTGGCGAATTTATATAAATAAAATAATTAGGTAGTCAGGGATTTCTAAGGATGCGGTTTTTCTAATCCTTTGTCTACAGCTCTCCAGAAAGCAGAAATGCTAAGCCGTTGAATTTGCTCCCTAAGCTTAATTGGGGCCTTCAAAACTCTGACGTATATCAGTCCAAGCTAAATCAGTTCTGCGATACTGCTAGTGGTACTAGTACTATTGAAGATCTAGTTGAAATTATTAAACGCTCTTCTGCACAGGCCCCTCAGAGCAAATTAATCTGTAAGCAAAAATGGTTTGACAATGATTGCCTGCTGGCAAGAAAGCTTTCGTTTAAATGGTTAAACTTATTCCGAAGGACTGCTTCAAGTTTAGCGAGACAAAATTACTCACATTATAATAAGCGCTATAAGGAACTGTATAGAGCTAAGAAGGCACACTACCATGTAAAAACCATTGTTAAACTAAAAAAAGGTAAAAGATTCGAAATCATGGTGGAGTCTAGCAAATGAAATTAATGGTAAGAAATTCTTTACCGGTGCATCTATAAACGTAGAGGATTTTAGAAAACATTTTGAATCATTATTAAATCCTGTACTCACTTCTCACAGAATTCTCTACGCAGCCCCATTATTTCAAGACGATTTATTGGATAGTAATTTTGAAATTGATGAGCTTCGCGAGGTACTAGACAAGGCTAAGAACAATAAGGCTCCTGGTATTGATAGGGTACCGTATGAGTTCTATAAGAACGCGCCTGATAATTTTTTGAACTGTCTTTTGAAATGCTACAATAGGATTTATGAGAAGGCTGATATCCCACGAAGTTTCACTAAATCTGTCATTTTCCCAATACATAAGAAAGGAAATGTAAATTGTGTGGAGAATTATCGAGGGTTGTCTTTTATGGACACTGCAACAAAGCTTTTTATTGGTATGCTTCATAATAGGGTGACATTTTGGGAGGGGAGACACAGAATCTTATCCGAAAGCCAAGCGGGCTTTCGCTCTGGTTACTCGACGGTGGACAACATCTTCAATTTACTAAATGTTATTAGGCTTTGCCATTTTTCAAATATTAAAAAGGTATATGCCTTTTTTATTGACTTCTAGTCTGCCTTCGATACTATAGATAGAAATTCTCTATTCTATAAACTTTATTAAGTGGGAATGTCAACTAAATTTATAAAAGTGTTACAAAGCATATATGAAACTACGCAATCCCAAATCTGGAACGGTGAAAAACTCTCTGAAATATTCCTTACTAAGGCAGGCGTCAGACAGGGTTGTATTCTAAGTCCGTTGTTATTCTCTTTCTTTATCAATGATCTGGAAGAAAGTCTGGAAACTGGAATTATTGTTGAAGATATAGAATTAAAAGCTCTCATGTACGCAGATGACATAGTTATTCCCTCTGACGACCCCGTTAAATTGCAGAGAATGCTTAATCAAGTGGAGGCATATTGTCAAATGTGGAATCTCGTTGTAAATTTAGAGAAATCGAAGGTCATGATTTTCCAAAGTGGTGGAGGAAGAAGAAAGCATAATGAGAACTGGAAATTAGGTGACAAGCAAATAGAAATTGTGAAAGAATATACCTACTTGGGTATTGTACTTACACCCAAGCTTTCCATGACAACAAACTTCAAGAACCGCCTGGACTCTGCAAAAGTAAGCATAAATGCAACATGGAATAGTTTTTTCAGAAATGACAATACAAAGCATTCAGATAAACTCAAGCTATTTGATGCTGTCTCCAAATCTATTCTATGTTACGGAGCACAGATTTGGGGATATGAGCAGAACGAGATAATTGACAAAGATTACAGATTAAAGCTGCAAAGATTTTTTATTAAAAAAATGTTTAAGTTGCCGCGGCATACACCAATTATATGATATATGATAAATTTAGAAACTGGCTTTTCATGTATTTACAGTTGTGGCAAAAAAAAAAGCCGAGCATGAAAAAATTCCACTTTATTGAAGTTCACATGTCATTTTTCTTTTCTTTTCGGGAATTTCCTAGCGATTAATGGTTATTTTTACCCAGCAACTTGTTGTGATACCAGGTAGAAAAAATGAACGAATTCTGATCATAATTAACCCATTTAGAAATTACATTTGAGAGTACTGGTTCAGTTTTCGTGCAACTATTGAAAAGTGAAGTGATTTCCAAAATGGTTTTATCTTTAGAAAAGAAGTTGAAAATTATATCTTTAAGTGAAACAAATTTATCAAATGCGGAAATAGGCAGATGGGTTAAGTGTTAATGAGTCTTCTGTTCGGAGATTTTTAAAGAAATACCAAGAAAGCGGTCAAATAGGAAGGAAACAGGGCAGCGGAAGGAAACGAGCACCTTCAGAAAGGGAAGATCGATTGTTAGTTAGTTTAAGTGTGAGGAAGCGCTTTGCATCATCTAGGGATCTTAGAAGAGACTTTATTGAAGCAACTTCTACGACAATTTCCGAAAGAACAGTTCGTGGACGCTTACTAGAAGTGGGTCTGCAATCTCGAACCCCAGCAAGAAAGCCTATTTTGACTGCGAAAATGAAGGATGCAAGGCTTAAATGGACTACTGAACGAAAAAATTTCTCAGAGGACTACTGGAGAAACATTATTTTCTCAGATGAATCTAAATTCAACTTATTGGGTTCAGATCGGGGGCCTAGAGTTCGACGAAGGGTCGGAGAAAGATATCGACCAGAATGCATAGTTCCAACAGTAACATTTCCCTCCTCCATTATGGTTTGGGGATGCATAACAGCATATGGTGTTGGACGTCTCTTGATTGTTGAAGGATCCGTTAACGCAGAAAAATATAAAAGAGTTATCGATGACGGCGTGATACCCACCATTGAAGAGTTTTCTGACAGAATATCAGAACCTGTATTCCAAGATGATTCTGCACCTTGCCATCGTGCTCGGTCGGTAAGTGTATTTTACCTTTAATTGTGAAAATTATGAATTTAGTCATTGTTACATTTCATATTTTTCATGACAGGTCATAAATTACAAGGAATATTTAGGCTTAAAGTCACTTCCCTGGCCATCGAACAGCCCGGACCTTAACATCATTGAAAATGTGTGGGCCATCATGAAAAGAAAAAATTTTTCCAAAGGACCAAAAACAAAAGAACAACTTAAAAAAGTCATCGAGGAAGTGTGGTACAATGAAATTGATGCGGAATTTTTAGTATCGCTTTACCATTCCCTACCACGACGTGTTGAAGCTGGTATTAAAGCAAAAGGTGGAAGTGTAAAATATTGACGCATTATTTCAATAAAATTCTTATATTAATTTAATTCTGCTTTTGTTTTCAATTACCATCAGTTGTGTTTGAAGCTCATACAAAATTTCATTTATTTATCTTTAATGTTCTCCTACCTGCGGTACGCAGCAATAACCCAATCCCTTCGCTCGTTTTCACAGCAAAACATAGAAGGTATTTACAATGTAATTTTTAAATGGGTTTATTATGATCGAAATTCGTTCATTTTTTCTACCTGGTATCGCAACAAGTTGCTGGGTAAAAACAACCACTAATGACCAGGGCATTCCAGAAAAGAGAAGAAAAATGGCATGTTAACTTCAATCAAATGGAATTTTTTCACGCTCGGCTTTTTTTTTTGCCACAACTGTATATCTACACTTTAAAGTGCCACTTCGGTTATCTAGCGAAGGTACTGTATAAGTACAGTAGTGAAAGACTGCCATATCGTTTAGCACAGAGAGTTATACGCAAGAATATCTACTGGTACGCTACCTGGAAAGAGTTAGCTGAAAAGCATAACAGTACTCTTGCTGTTGATCAGGAGACTTTTAATTCCTTCACGTGTAAGGTTGCGGAGTTGATTAAAAAGGAGGAGACGTGAACTAGAAGCAGAGTCATTAATCAAGCTAGAGGCACAGTTCGGCACGAGCTGTATGACAAATTGCATTATTTTTCAGGACAAAGTTATATTAGGGATTGCTTCTCAGTTGAAAAGATCAATGTAATCTGGAGGTGTAGGGGGGGCTTACTAAATTTAAATAGCGGTCCATGGAAAAGAGATGGAAGCAGTCTATGCTCGTTATGTAATTTAAACGAACCTGAGACCTTGTTGCACTTTTTTGGCATATGTCCTATCCTCACAGAGTTTCGTGTGCAAATTTTTCGTAAAAGTAACTTAAACGAATCCGAGGTAATAGATCTTTTAAATGGTAAAAATAACTATGGCGATTATT
Source organism: Leptarthrus brevirostris (assembly GCA_964036015.1). Classification (NCBI taxonomy): domain Eukaryota; kingdom Metazoa; phylum Arthropoda; class Insecta; order Diptera; family Asilidae; genus Leptarthrus; species Leptarthrus brevirostris. Next base: position 53,934,721 of record OZ038374.1, read on the forward strand.
CCTTTGTGCTAAGAGGGCCTGGTCGTATAGAAAATACCTTGTAGATCAATATAACAACTAATCTCATGTGCAACTTCATTACAAGTCAAGCTTTCCTCCCTTTTCTCACTAAGCATTACTTTATTGGTTTATTTTCATTTCTTAATTGTACTTACTTAGTTGCTTTATAGTTACATCTAATTCATAAGCAGATTGAATTAATTTTTTATTTTTTGTATGTTTGCTAACCTTGACAGACGGCCTCGGTGCCATTGTCTAAGTTTATTTGTAGTACTTTGAATTTTGATATGTATGTAAATTACTGAATTGGATTTAATTTTATTTTCTTAATGGAGTATGTAATTTAATGTAGGTCTTTTTTGCAATAAACATTATTATTACTATTATTATGAAAAAATTGGCACGTTCGAACGTTTGGTGGCCACGACTTGATAAAGATATAGGAGAATTTATTGACTCGTGTGCAGTGTGTCTACAAACCCGAAAGATTTCAAAGATTGCAAAGAAGATTTTTTCTTTTTTGGTGGGCAATTGCTTGGGAGCAGAGGTTCCCGAAGTAGGGACTTCGCCCGGTGCTGCATCTACCCTCTGGGAACACTCAGACAATCATGTTCTTGTTTAAGTTTCTTCACGGTTTCGGATATTTTTGTTTAGTGCTAGGATTAGTTTTGGAATTTTTTCAAAATTTTTGAGAACTTTTCTTAGAGCTGGCACTCGCTTGGAGGCATTTTTAAATTTGTTGTATTTTCTTTTTTACAGGTTTTTTAATATTTTTTTTTTTTGCCTTCAAGTTTTAGAGTCGTTTTTACGAAACAGTTTTAGAGTAACGTAGCGTGTTATTTCATATGTTCTTTTTGATCGTTAACTATTGTGTCTTTTGTTTTGAATATTGTACATTTTTTAGGGTAGCTAGAGTTTTGTAGGATTTTTTGTTTATAACGATTGTGCCGAATAAAGTGCCATTATACCTATACATGAAAAAATTATTATTAATCCTTTGTCTACCTTGCCGTGTTGCACCTTTTTGGAAAAGTATTAAGATTGCCAATTTAATAAAAATAAAAAGCCGATATATTAATTACATGAAGTTCCGAGAAAATTTGGGAAAATGCTGAATTTTAGGTAAACACAAACCATTTTCTTCCACTTTTGGAATTGAATGTTCCTGCAATGGTAGGAGTTAGACCAACATTGTTGACAATTTTGGAAAGATAATTGGAATAGTAGGTTTTGGTTTTTAGCATTTGTTTCATGTCGCTGTGTTGGGTAGATTAAGAGATAAAAATAGAAGAGTAATGTGCATAACAAGAAAAACTGAAATTTATGAATCACCCTGTAACTCCCAAACGGTTGAGATTCCCCCCCCGCCATACAATTTTTTGTTTGCCGAGGTGAGATCTATCACCCCATTCGTTTTGGCACGTCAGATCTGAAACACCCTGCATATAATTTAATTTTTATTTTGCACTTTTTGTATATTTTATTTTATATATGGAAAAAATAATAGAGTAAATTTTCTTCTACCTTGTTACTTAACAAATTTTTTGCTGTCCTGTCGATTGCGCCGGTCGTCTTGGCCGACGTCTTCTTGGAGTAGATGATTTGGTGGTTTTGATGATACGTCGGGTGTCCAGACCGACGATTTCTTGTCATTTCTGTGATTGATGTTTTGGTTGTTTTGATGGTACGTCGGGCATCCTGGCCGACGATTGGAATCTTCCTGCTGGGTACGTCTTGTTTAAGGTAGGGATGAAGCCTCGCGTAGTATAACGGTGCGAGACCCTGGCCTCGTATGATTTATTTTACAAAAATATTACAGTTCTTTCTAGCACTGATTTTAGCTAAAGGCACTGATTTTCATAACACTAGTTCCGCTGATACCAAATATGTTGTGTGATCGTTCCTGCCGTGCTCCAAGGAGAGCGGGATACGACTTCTTTCTTGAGTAGGAACTTAGAGTGAAACAAACAGGTTCGATTGAAGCGAAAAACTTAGCACTTATTCTTAAATTTAAAAGTTTATTTATTTAGCACATCCAGAGTACAGTTTTACAATTACTTTCTAAACCACGAAAACGTCTTAATTTGTCTAATGCACGAGAACTTCTTAACTTCTAAACTTTTTAACGTTCGAAAACTCCTTAACTTTTTACCCTAAAAAGTCATTCACTTCCAGTCCAACTGTGTTAATTCTGAATCTCTAGTGCCTAGTTTCTGAAGTCCTCTATTACTTTCAACCGGCTAAATCAAATCAAATCAAGTTCAAGGTTGCTTGAACTGACATTGCTATGCAGGTATGAACCTGCCAGGTGTGGGAAAGCGCAACTAGCAGCGTCAGCGACATTAGCGTGGAGCTACTGCTGTAGCGCTAGAAAGTGCTGTGTGTGTGAAGCTTTTATCAAATTAGAGAATTTGCATTGTAAGTAATTTCTATACGCAGGAATGTGGGAAAATGGAGTTAGGTGAAAAGTTAGTAATGTGGAAAACTGGAGTTAGGTGAAAAGTTGGCGATATGTGATCGCCACCGGTTTTATGGGAAAGAAATGTAAACGGACGGTAGATATTCGATTTTTAGTTATTTTTACAAGAGGTTTTCTTTTAATTACTGATTAGGCTAAACAGTGAATTTGAATTTGAATTTTAAGTTAGATTCTTTTTAGGCATAATAAAAAACTATGGATTGGGCTAAATGCCTAATTAATAATTTTTGAAGGGTTGTGGCTGAGTCCAACATTATTATAAAAAAATTTCACTTACCTCCCACACCTAACAGCTGCCACGAGAATTCCGATTTAGGTGCAAACGTATCTTGAGCCATCAGCACACACATGGCGCGGACTATTAAAAAAACATGGCTTACATTTCAATCCTTTACGCAACAATATAATGTTTTGTCAAAAGAACTGAAGGAATCCTGATTGGGTTGTTGCAGAATTAGCTTTTTCATACATTTATTTTGGGAATCCCAAATACGCTTTTAGCTTTTTTTATACGATGTGGCCAAATCCTAGGGGACAACCCTTTGATGCGTTAGCATGGTTTTGTCCGGAAGGGAATTAGGGTAAGTGAAGTGAGGAAACTTGAAAGTCTTGTATATGCATTGCTGCGAGATAGACAACAGCCAAGAGACGGAGTGGATTATTTTAATTTCATAATAAAAGCTCACGGTGAGACCTAGTCTCGAACCCGGGAGCCATGGCATGGTGGTCGTGCGGCTCAACGAATTGATCCAACTCCGTTATCGCCAATTCCACAAACGAAAAATCATATACATATTTTGCAATATGAGACGACCTTATGCTATAATTCTCAACGTATACTATTTCTCCTCCAAGTTTGGAGTAACCTGCAAAATCCATAATGTCGAATCAACAGTCAACTGATATTAGAATGTAAACTAGTATAACGTTTCCTATTTAAACATTTTCTCCGCACTCGAATCACACCTTTGCAGAAAAATGTCCATCTTTTCTAACTTCTCCTTTAACAGTAATATATTTGTAATTGCTATGTATTAGAATTACAGTAAAAATATAAGGTCCTCACTTGAGTAGAAGGGAAGAATTTGTTCAAAACTGAAAAACCGAAGAACGAATTTTATGCAAGTTCATTAAAAACAAGAAGGTGATAGAATTGACATTTCATTAAAACGCATTAGCCCGTGCAAGAATGTGCACCAGCTAAATTTATTGGGTAAGTTCGTGTTGCAGGGGAACATGTGATGTCAACCATTTCTCCGCCATTTTGCCCGTCAAGGAAAGGGAAGAAATGCAAAATGGGTAAGTTCGGGCACATGCGGTATCCCGAGGGATTCACTGCCACATGAAGGAAAACGTGGACATATAAACGCACTAAAATTTTATACGAATAAAATTTGTAATTCGACTTGATTAAGTTACTTGTGAACATTCAATAATTCAATAAATACTACTACTATTCTATAACTTATATTTATTTATGTTTAAGTATAGTAAATTCATAGTAATAACTCACCTGCTTGTTTCCAGCTTCATCATCATCATCATCATCATCAGCATTGTTTCCCTGAAGATAAGTTCCACTTATGCAACGCACGAGATGAGCAAGAATCGCCTTCACCCAACGTATTTTGCCAGAGTTTAATAGTTCCATCAATTGTTTTGGATGATATTGCGGCAACACCGGACATGCTATTCGTGATGCTTGAAACAATCCATAATCTGTCATATAATCCGAGCTTTGAGAATGATCTGAACCTATTGTAATATGGCTAATGGTTTGCGAACCAATTTTTTTCTTTTTTTCAGATGATCCTATCTGAATATTCAGTGACGTCACTCTCGTTAAATGTGGCATAGAAGATGTGCCAACCAATTTTCTTTGCCCACTATCCTGTACGATTGTTCTCAAATCTTCATCTCTCAAATTTCTTGTGTCAAATATATCATCTGCAGTAAAGGATTGATTAAAACGAGATTTCCACTGTGAATAAACGTGCATTTCTGAATCCATTCCAACAACTAAGATTCCATCACGAACCCAAGACATTTGCATAGGTAAAGGAGGCAAACCGTCGGCTGTTTGTAAATCAATTTGACGCAGTTTCATCCAGCGAATTTCATCATTAAAGTGAGGCTGTGCCAGCGAACTTGCCTTTCGCAATATTGGCCTATGTACAGACTGAGATTCCTTCATTGCTTTCATATTCGCTTGTGCAACATCACTAGACACCGTTGTATATAACAGAATTTTGCTTCCAACAGCGACGGTTAGAATGTGGGACCCGTCCTCCTTCGAAACCCAATCCAATTGGACAAGGTGCTTTTGAGTTAAGGGACAAGTATTGCCATTTTCAGTAATACTTTTACGTAGAGACTGTAATGTACTGAAACTTGGTACTGCTAAAAGTCCGTTACTTGGTTTTGATGCGATTTCAGGTGTAACTTCGCCACTACGTGGTGAGCGGTTATCATCATGAGTAAACGTATGTAGAACTTGGTTCAACCTTTGCTTTTTTTGTAAGAATCTATTATCATGCAAATAGCTAAGATCTAAATTTGGGTCTATTTGAATTCTAGGCAAATGAACATTTCGAAGGTGTATTGTATCTTCTAAAATCCATTCGCTTCCTCCTGTGCTTTCGCATTCATATATAGCTACGCATAAGTTAACATAACGTGATTCAGGATCTCCCTTATTTGGACGAGTAAATGATCTTCCATATTTATATGCACAAGCAACTCTTCCCGAATAAGCTGCACTAATATTGAGAGGTTGTCCTGGTATTTCGATAGCAGAATTCTGATTTTTACTGAACATCTTCCATTCACGCCAAACAAATGTTTCACATTCATTCTTTCCTGCACTAACATTGCAATTCCAGAATCTTGATATTGAATCTGAGCAAGCTGTAACTATAATATATGGCGCGAAGCATGCTGGATATATAGATGAGGAACTTAAATGTCCAGCAGCTGGAGAGGCGTGTATTACATCTACACCTTCCGGTAGTGGTAATTCTTGAGTACAAACCTTTTTGGTGGTTATGCCAATTGTTGGCGTTTCTAAATCAAGCGGTATGCCGTCCGCAAACTGAAGCCCTGATATAGAATGTCGCGATCCAGGCTCATGTTCATCCAAATCTTGAATTAAATTAGAGTCTGGTACGTACATAGCTGATTCCGATAAATAAGAGGTATTGCATTTGGATGCGATTATAATTTTCCACATATGAAGAGTACTGCCCGTACTCGTTCGTTCAATAATAACAATATAAAAAGGTTCTTCAAACTCAGTACAATACTGTAAATCAACCATTGCATTTAGCTGAGCATCTAAGCATTTCTTACGAGTTTCTTCAGATTTCCCAGATTGGGATGACTTTCTTTTTTCACCTGTTATCAATTGTTCTTGAAAAACGTGAAGAAATTGCGTATTCTGCCAATCGTGTGTAGCATCTGCAATTGGATCAAGTTGTATAATACATCCTGGTCGTGATGTTGACTGTTGCGACACAATTTTAATTTTATCGTGCAGTGGTGTTTTATTAATTATATTATCTGATGAACACTCAGAGTAAATCGATGTCGTGGAATCCGCTTTTTTAACTAACTTTTCAGATGAAGATATTTCTGCTAAAAGTGTTCTTGCATCAATTACTGCTTGATATACACGCAATTTTTCACCATCGCTCGCAACGAAAAATGCAGAAGGTGAGTTGCTATAGCAACCTAAAGTTGTACTAGGCAATAATGTGGGAATCCAAGCAACATTACTAAAAGCTGAAATTTCAGGAGAATTAATACGTGCAAGCTCACTAACGCCTCCTGAGTGAGACAGTGGCCCCACTGGATCAACCCGCCACAATATTAGTTCAGAGCAAAATCCAATTGGTGCGAAAATGTCCTTGTCTTGTTCATCATCTCGCTTATTCTCTGAATCGAAAGTATTGGCAGCTTTCATATCAGGTATATTATGATGAGATGTAGTTAATAACAAAGGCAAAACCGGATGACATGTTATATCATTTACTCGAAAACGATGACCAGATGCCCTACAAACATGACCAATGCTTAATACTTGCGTAAATTTTGTCTTCTCTGCAAAAGTCAATTGCCATAAATTAAGAGTTCCGTTTGAATGTTTAGTAACCATAGAAATAGAAGGAGATGGTAAAGTTGAAATATCCATTAGGTTATGCTTATTTTGATTCGTATTATCAAACTTATCACCATCATCGCATGCTTCATTAAAGTTTTGTGTATTCTTCCCTTGTTCATCAAGTTCTTTTTCTTCAACAACACTTGGCAAAGCGGAACTATCAGACAAATTTTCTACTAATGGAACATTAGTTGGTTTGTTCGCGCCTTTAACCATTTCTTTGAAATAAAGGGGATTGGGACCCGTATTGTACAAATTTACAATCGTTGACATCGAACTAGCGTCACCTAAGGGAAAAGCAGATGGAATTCTCGTGGAAAAAGAAATTTGTGCCTGTCTAAAGGAACCCGGATAATAATCATCTAGCCATTCTATTACCCATATCAAGTAACTGCCGTCAATAGGATGTACAGAAAATAGTAAGTCGGGGCTATGATGCCAATCTCTTAACAGGCAATCAATTTTCATATCAAGGGAGTCAACTGTGGCAATTGCACGATTATCACAACCCAGTGAATTTAAAGAAGCAGTTATTGACTGAGAATTTACATTCGACAATCCTGTGATTTGTTGTCTTGAACCTTGCTCTTCGCTATTATCTTCTTCATGACAAAAAGACTTGAATTTTGTAATTCCTTTTACACTTTCTTTTATACCACAGGGTTCAACAAAGCGATTATTTATATCCTGTTGCGTTTCCTCTTTTTCAATAATTTTTTTTGTTAGTTCCTGCAGAATTGCCTCTGCTTGTAACGAGAAATACATTTCTTTATTATTAAGCCAATGTAGGATAAAATATGGTTGGACCATTGGATCACTAGTTTGCATAGACGGTACCAATGGGATGTCAGTTTCAGCGTTAATGGAAGCTGCTAAATGAAAATGAACGCCTGGGCTAACTCCTGTCCCGTGATATCCGTACGTATGAAAATCGTGCACACTATAGCTGGATGGGAGAGATGGTATTGGGGATGAATGCAATTCTTCACGATCGCCACATCCATAATTTATACCAGCATTATTTATAACGGTGCCATTTTTAGCATGCCTTCTTATATGAAAACAGGTTTTCATATGCTTAAGCCTTTGCATAAATCTATGTTTATGTCGATGTGTTCGAAATTTTGGATTTTGCGACGCTAGTGGATCAAATTGTGTCATGTTTACAAGGCCATCGTCGGGTAAAACTGTTTCTATCCAAATTCTGCAAATATTATCTAAACAAGACGTAACAAGCATGTTTGATACTGAGCCTTTGGGCATATACTTGCTGGTTTTTCGCCATGAGATATGTGTCACAGCTCTAGGATGAGCAATGTAAACATAACTAAAACTGAGAGTTGATTCGTCAAATGTATCAGGCTTATTGTAAACTGCATCAAAACTGCCGTTTGGAAATAACACTGAAACAATTTCAATTGAATTCACTGTTGTCTTATTTTGTTATAATACAAATTACCATGTTTATTTTCATACCAAATTTTCACAAGTCGATCATTTTTTCCAGAAGTCCCAAATAATGTACCATCAGGACTAAACGCCATGTGATAAATAGGTATGGATGTTTGAGAGGTCCATATACATTCCCAAACTATGTTGTCTTCTTTTTCATTTGTTGGAGTCTTAATATCTCGTTCTCCAATTTCAAATTTTACACCTATCAAATAAAGCATTTTAATAAACAATATAAAATATGAATTATAATTTTTTGTAAATTTTATTCAAATTAGTGCGGTCTTTCTCTTCTAATAGTCCACTAACTCGAGCTATCTTCTACGTGAATTCACTGTTTTTGCGAAAAAGCCGATTTTTCGTTCAAGTGGACTTACACCTTGCTTTTCAGTGCAACATTTAGACTTCCGAAGGGACTCTTCAAAATCGGGAGAAGCGTTTTGTAACGTGCACGAGGTAGGCCACGAAAAGGGAAATAGTCAACCGTGTAATGCGCATGTCCCAGGTGGCCAGAAATCTAGAAAAGGAAATGTCAAACGGGGAAAGTCAAGGACGACTTGAACCCATGGTGAATATGTGAGGTAAAAATGTGTAACGGAAATATCTAGAACTAAGTGACTGAACTTTCTAGAATTAATCTAAGTAGTATAAATAGGGCTGAGCAGTAGTCCAGGTAGTTTTAGTCGTGATTTAGACTGCGAAGTGTTTAAATGTGATAATGCGAATAGTCGATGTATTTTAACCAGTGAAGAGATGTGTAAATAAGTAAAGCGAAACAGATAATTGTGAAGAAAACGTGTAAAGGAAGTTGTTATACGAACTAATTAAGTTAAGTGAAAAAAATTTTGAACATTCGTGATTGAAAATAAGTGTCTTAATTAATCCTTCGAGCCCGAAGAGCCCCATTTACGTTACTGTATATAAACTGTTAACCTTTGGGAGAGAAAGAGCACTTCATTAATTGTGCTAAAAAAGGCAACATGTCTTGAAGCATTCTTTATCGTTAACTGCCAAAAGGATAAAAACGCATTTAATTTAAAAATTTATAAACCACTGCAAATAATGATATAATTTTTACCTTTAACACGTTGACGCTCACTTTAAAAAGCTCTCTATTTAAATGGAAAGCTCGGCGGCTGTAGAGGTCATTTACGAAAAATTGTCAATGTTTGTGAATTTTTTGCAAAGGCATATTTAATTATTGAAGGATCGAGTAGTAAGGGACATATTTTTGAGTATACTTTCAACTATTTTTATACCGACTTTTAATAAAAAATTTTAAAAATTCACAAAGATATCATTCTTGATTTAATGGTATGAAAAATAACTCCTTCCCATTGTCCTCCTTAAATTTTGGTGTAGAATTATCTCAAAATAAAAAATTCAATTTTTTAAAAATCAATATGAATAGCTATCGTTGCGAGTCAACGCCTTTTCTGTTTGTGTTTTTTTTTGTTTTAACAAAGTGGCGGCAATTTAACACTCTTTTAATTTTTAAGAATGGTTTTTCTATAGTTGTTATTTTGTTCAAGTGGTCTTAAAAACTAGTAATTATCAAAATTTTAAAAGTCTCCTAGCACAAACTTAGCCGCTGTGATTGCGAAAATTTAACAAAAACAAAATTGAAAATAGGGCTCAGATAAAACAATATATTCTACAGCAAAAAATGAGGTATTCAAACTTAAGTCACTACAGTCACCCTCAAATTCCGAGGTGCCAGCATAATGCTGTGAGATGTGAACTCTGGCTCATACAAGCTATAGTAATATCGACAATTTAAAAAAAAATTACACTAACATTTTTATAACTTTTTCGCAGCAATAATTAAAATTAATTACTTGTGTACAACAAACATTTTCCATCCTTTCTCTTAAAAATTTTGTTTATTTAAGGAATCAGAGATTTCTAAGGATGCGGTTTTTCTAATCCTTTGTGGAAAGGTAATAAGAAGGTCAATTTAATAAAAATAACAAACAGATGTATTAATTACATGAATTTCGGAGGAAATTTCTGAACTGTAGGTAATCGCAAAGCATTTTTTTCACTTCACCTGCAATGGTAGAAGTTAGATCAACATTGTTAACAATTTTGGAGAGGTCATTGGGATAGTAGTTTTTTGGCGTTTGTTTGTGTCGCTGCATTAAGTATATGAAAGATGAAGATGCCCCCTCCCCCTTGCCATAAAATTTTTTCTTTGTCTAGATGAGAGCTATCACCTTTCTTATTTTGGCAGATCAGATCTGAAACACCTTGTATAAATAGATTCACTAATTCTGGCTACTACAGTATAAGTACAGAGTATTAAAGCTAGGACTAGAACTAAACTTATTTAAATATATAGCCTCAGTTGGCTCTTTAGCTGCTGCATGAAACAACTCAGCTCGATGCAGGCAGCGTAATCATTAAAAGGATGAAACATTGAAGCAATAGGCTCGTGCATTCCGTAAAGCGTTCGATGGTAGGGAATATAGAAAAGTCGAGGTTAGTCAATTACCGGGCCGGAATGGAGATACCTACATCGTTCAGTAATTCAGATCGTCCCTGCAATTAATCATATAAAAAAGTGATTTTATAAAAACTGCGTCTCTTTCCACAGAAGTCGAGAGAAATCAGACCGAGTCTAGCAGAATAAGATGGAAGGAAAAAGGAATTGCGCCAGGGAAGGCAGCGAAGAGTGAACTTAAGGAATCTGCGCGGTGCAGCCTCTATCTGGTTGATGTGGACAGCAATGTAGGGATCACATACCGGACAAGCGTATTCCAGAATGGTTCTAACGAATGTGAGGTAGAGGAGCCTAGTTAATTATGGATCGTCGCTCTCCCCGGACCACACACAAAGCCGAACCCTGCCTGCCACAAAGTCGTTGTGGTCCTCGAAGGATAAACGAGAATTTAAAACCACCCTGAGCTCCTTGACCCTATCAAGCCTGCTCAAGACACTTCCAGCCAGAAAGTAGTCAAAGAGGACACTTACTGCGGGTAAAAGTCATTACGGAGCATTTGTTAGCATTAAGGGGGAGACGGTTACTGAATCACCAATCGTGGAAAGTGTGAATGTCGGAGCTAAACAGTTCAGAGGCGGAATATTTTAGCATCATCGGCATAACACACTATTCTGGAGCTAGTCAAAAGCAACGAGGCATCATTAATAAAAATGACAAAGAGGCACCCCGGAAGAAACAGAGATTTCTTTGGATAGCGCACTTCGGAACAAGACACGCTTAGTGCGACAGGACATGTAGGACAGGCAATCAACAAAAATCGGCGGAAATCCGAGCAGTTGATGCTTACGAATGAGAATCGCATGATCAATTCTTTCTAAGGCCTTACAAAAATCAGTGAATATGCAGTCAACCTGCAAGCCCGACTCAATCAGAGGCAAGCAGTGATAAGTTGGTGGTAGTAGATTTTCAGTTACTGAAGCTATGCTAGAAAGAGCCAATAAAGAGTCTGCAATGAATACGGAGCACGCCACTGATTAAGGCCTCGAACGTTTTCGGAACTTCTTCAAGCGGGATCTGGACTCGTGCTCAACAGCCATTGTGAAGAACTTTGAATTAATTGGCTCAGTCGGCTCTGATATTAAGAGTTTAACCACAAGAAGCTATCTCGGCCCCTCTTTTCCTCGGTCTGGCACCACAGATGCTTCTGGTTTGAATTCTTCTTCTTCTGGACCTGCATCTTCTGAAGGGGACTGCTCCACTCTCCGGGATGCAACTTCCGCAGTTCCGCCTCAATCTACCGTGAAAGTGATTGCTCCGCATTCCTCCTTGTTGCAGCCTGCTTCTGATGGTGATGCTCCTGTTGGTTTGCTCAAGCCCGTTATAGAGAATTCTTCTTCTTCTGGACCTACATCTTCTGATGGGGACTGCTCCACTCTCCGTGATGCAACCTCCGCAGTTCCGCCTCAATCCACCGTGAATGTGATTCCTCCGCATTCCTCCACGGCGCAGCCTGCCTCAGATGGTGATGCTCCTGTTGGTTCGGTCAAGCCCGTTATAGAGAATTCTTCTTCTTCTGGACCTACATCTTCTGATGGGGACTGCTCCACTCTCCGGGATGCAACCTCCGCAGTTCCGCCTCAATCCAGCGTGAATGTGATTCCTCCGCATTCCTCCTTGGTGCAGCCTGCCTCAGATGTTGATGCTGTTGCTGGTTTGGTTAAGCCCAATATAGAGAAGGTTGCTGATGTTGCCATCAATGTCTCTCCGCGAGTGTCATCCCAACCCACTTCCACCACATTTACGATCAACAAACTTGGCACCACCTGGACAGTATCGGAATGGGAGCAGAGACTAAAAAGGCTAGGCAGTAAACATTCATCTTTATCAAGCACAACTCCATTCCTTCTAAAGGGTGCACCTCATAACGCCAACGATTCCTGGGCCCACAGTTTTTTTCCCGGAATTTTGTATTCACCCCCGTTAGCTGCCTAAAGTTACTCTCGTCAGACGCAGGGAAATCCAGCAACTTCAAGATCTTCATCCCAACCAAATATGTCTGGCTCATCAGTAACCTCTCCAGCAAATTCTTTACTCTCGGGAACATCACAATTTCTAAGTGGACTAGGAAGTACGTTAAGTTTAACCCTAAGCCCTCTGCACCTAACCCTAAATTAAATACTAAAAAACCTAACCTCACTAACTACCCCAAACGACCTTCTCCCATACCTAAATTTAGTATTCACCCTAACCATAAGAATCTTAGAACTAGTAACAACATAATCACTCCTCACTCTTCCGCACATCTCACCATTAATCCTAAATCTAGTAATTCTAACTCCAATTGGCAGTTCAAAATGGGAGTCAAGTATCCCAACTTTATATATTCTCACACCCTTAACCCCCCTGTTCCAGTTACACCGAAGCCCTAGAACACGTCCATTCCAACCGTCAACCCAACCAATACTGTTTTGAGTTCCGTATGTCCAGCGCACCCACCTAACCATGCACTCCCAACTTCTTCCGCATGCCCTCCTAACCTCAAGCCAACTTCTTCCGACCACTCCACCACTTCTGCTCCGATTTCCGTCTGTCCCACCTCTCCTCTATATACGCCAAACCCTGCACCCGCTACTTCCTCCGCATGCCCACCTAATTCCACGCCGTCATCCTCCTACACTGTCGCCCCGTCTCAAACAAATTCTACCTCCGTTGACCCGCCCATTCCGATAGCCAAAACTCCTTTATCCGAACATCATTCATTTATCGATCCCCTTCTCCCACCTACAGTTAAATTGACTTTGCGCTCTGCTGATTCTAGCGATGGACGATACCTCTTGTCCCGTTTACGCGACCGTCGCATTTATGACAACGTACGTCTATTTCTAGCCTATCTCCACGACAAACCGAACTCCGTCTGTGTTGAAGGTAAAACCAGCACAAACGTCATGTTAAGTATACAACAAGAAGGCCTGCCCACAGACCCATCAGTCTTACTCCAACTTTTCACTAAATACCATGAATCATTCAATATAACTTCCTATAAAGTTTCAGAAGATCTATCCACCTATGTTGCGTACGTCAGTTCTCGCCGTATTTCCCATCTTCAAAAAAGTCGTAACGACTCCTTAAACTACTTTCGTTCCTAATCCCCTTGATTTCCCTATTTCTGACTTCCCCTCTATTGCACCCGCGGTTTCCGATCAAGATCCTCTCCCCAACAGCTTGTCGGTCTATTACCAGAACGTAAGAGGACTTCGTACAAAAACATCCAATATTTTTCTTAACTCCCACAAATTCCCGCACGATATCTTTGCCTTAACTGAAACCAATCTAACACCAGGAATTCTCGACAACGAACTATTCCCTCCAAACTATACCATTTTCCGTGTCGACGGTTGTGAAGGTACGAATGATCCACCAGGTCGCGGGGTTCTCATAGCTGCTCACAACCGTTATGATGCCACCCTGCTAAAGACCTCCGACTCTACAATATCAGAATTCGTATGTATAAAAATAGCACTAAATAAGTGTCTTCTGTACATCCTCTGTTGTTTCATTCGCCCCTCTCAACCTTTAGACGCCTACGAGCCCATAATTGAAGCGATCGATACCCTGCTTGAGAACGCTAACGCGTCCGATGAATTTATTTTATTGGGTGACTTTAACCTCCCCCGTATCCAATGGTCATTGTCCGAGGACTGTTCTCACTTTGTCCCCCTTAACGCATCTTCGGCCAAAGAAGCCTTCTTTACCGATCAGCTCTCCGTTTCAGGTCTCTTTCAAGTAAGCGGAGTAAGGAACTTCCTGGACAGACAATTAGACTTAATCTTTTCTTCAGACCCAGTTAACTCGGCTGTCGCAGAAAGCAACCATCTTCTCTCCTCCCTCGACCGTCACCATCCTCCTTTGTTCCTCGTTTTCTCCTACGAGCACCCTCATGCCGTTTCAGGCTCCGAGTCTTCTTTATCCTTCAATTTTCATAAAGGCGACTTTGACAAATTAAATCACTTGCTCCTCAACTCTAATATTGGGGATATCCCTCAACATCTCCCAGTTGACGTTGCTTTAGAGGCGTTCTATTCGGAAATACACGCTTGTCTTACACAATCTATCCCTCTTCTTCCTCGTATAAACTACTCCTCATCCCCCGTATGGTACGACAAAGAATTACGCTCTCTTCGCAACAGGAGAAATAAGCGTTGGCAAACTTTTCTTCTAACCCAGACTGAGTCTGACTATTCTTCCTATCTATCTGCTTCTACCTCTTTTTCTGAACGTTGTGATACCCTCTACCATGAGTACCTCCAACGGATGGAAACTAGCCTCATATCCGACCCCAAGCGATGGAAACTAGCCTCATATTTTTATAGCTTTATTAATTCTAAGAAGAAATCCAATGGTTACCCTTCCACCCTAAAGCTCGAGAGTACCTCTTCATCTGATCCTAAGGTTATCGCTAACCTCTTTGCACACTTCTTCAGTAAATCTTTCAGCGACAATTCTCTACAACCCGACCTTAACTATTTTGCATTCATGGACAAATGCACTCAAACGTCGTTTTCATCTTTTGACCCTGATCCTGAACTAATCGCCGCCAGTATTAATAGGCTTGAGGACGACTTTCACCCAGGTCCTGATGGCATTCCGGCCATCGTTCTGAAAAAGTGTGCCGTGCATCTAGTCCAACCCCTTACTTTGCTTTTTCGTCTCTCGGTCACTCAAGGGGTTTTCCCTCAATTATGGAAAAATTCGTATATTATTCCCATCTTCAAAAAAGGTTGCAAGAACGATTTGTCCAACTACAGACCCATTGCTAAATTATCATCCATACCTAAACTATTCGAAAAATTTGTCTATGATTCCATGTTCTTCCACTGTAAGTCTATCTTCTCACTCTCCCAGCATGGCTTCCTCAAAGGTAGATCTACAACCCCCAACCTTACTGACTTCGTCTCTAAAACCCTATGTGCCCTGGAAAACGGTAAAGATGTTGATGTTATCGCCACCGATTTTAGTAAAGCCTTCGACAAGATCTCCCATAACGTTATCTTGTTCAAACTTGATCGCCTAGGCTCCCCCCCCCCCCCAGATTCATCTCCTGGATCCGATCCTACCTCAACAACCCTCAGTACAATATTCTTTTCAGTTCATCCATTTCTAATCCTATTGTCGCTCGTTCCGGCATCCCTCAGGGCAGCCACCTAGGTCCATTGATTTTTATCCTCACAATAAATGATGTTGAATGTGTCATCAAACACTCAGAGTTGTCCATTTATGCCGATGACATGAAAATAATCAAACATATCTCCTCCACTACCGACTCTCTTCTCCTGCAAGAAGACCTCGATTCATTCATCACATGGTGCATGAAAAACTTTCTAGAGCTCAATGTCTCCAAATGCCAATCCATCTCTTATTCCCGCAAGCGTCTTACCACCACCCCGAGAGTCTATATGTTAACCGATGTACCAGTCCCTATCGTTACCTCTTTGTGTGACTTAGGAATAATCTGTGATAGTGAACTCAATTCCCGTTCCCACATTGACAGCATAATTAACAGAGCTAACTCCGCGCTAGGGTTTGTGAAGCGCTGGTCTAGAGAGTTCTCCAATCCTTACGTTTCCAAATCTCTCTACGTCTCCTTCGTTAGACCTCTCCCTGAATATGCCAGCCAAGTATGGTCACCTACACAAACAGCTCACATTAATAGGATTGAATCTGTGCAGCGTAGGTTCGTTCGCTTCGCTCTACGTGATCTCCAGTGGGCAGACAGATTCAACCTTCCACCGTATGAAAACCGTCTGAAACTGATTGACTTACTACCCTTAAGTCAACGTCGTGATGTTTCTGACATTCTCTTCATTCATCAGCTATTAAGTGGAGCCATAGACTGCCCCTCAATCCTGCAATCTTTACCCATCTATACCAATCCCCGTAACCTTAGGTCCACTCCCCTTTTCCGACTCGACCGCCATCGCACAAACTACGGTCAAAGCTAGCCAATTACCAGGATGTTACGAAAAGTCAACGACCTTTCCTCTTTTGACTTCCATCTGAGTAAATCATCCCTTTACAAAGCCTTATATCTTGACCCCGCCCATCTTGATCCTAATCGCCTACCTTAATTCTTCTTCCTTACCCCTTATGCCAGTAATCAATAAATATAGCTCATATTGTAGCTTATACATTTTATTTATTTATTATTATTTATTGTTTATTGTAGTTTGTGGAATTAGTATTAAGTTATAGCTTATATTTTTTGTATATTTATGGAATAGCTTGTATTAAGCTCAAATAAATAATTACATGTACAAAGTTGGCGCTGGGTCTATAATTGCAGATGCTAGACTTGTTTGCCTTCATGTGAAGGGGAATTATCACAAAATCCTTCCAGGGTCCAGAGACACGGCGACAGCACAAAAACAGCATCAATATCATAGCAACGGCTAAATTAAATAACATGCAGATAAATTGCATCATGAATAAATATGCAAACATGGCATGTAAAGAAAAACAATGAATGGCACAATTAAGTAAAGAATCACGAAAAAGTGACCGTCAAGAAAAGTCTCAAATTATGTTAAAAATAGAATGTAAACAAAGTTCTGAATGAAGCATTATGTGACTTCTGATAGGTAACCCATTCATACATTGGACAATTACCCCATCACCAGCTGTGTACAATTCATTTGATATGGTGCGATATCATATTGCATCGTTTGCATATTGGACGATAATATTACAACAGAGAAAGTGACAACAAGACGTATACTAGGCATTCGAAGTTAGGTATGAGTTATTGTGAAATTAGATCAAAATTATTGTGATAGAGTAAGACAAAAAACGAGGAGTAATTATTCAATAAAAGAGTTCTAGTTTAGTTTTGACAGAACTCTCTGCTTTATTTAGCCATACGGGATCTCGGCTGCCTTTTACACCTTCCAATAATAATACTTTGGCTTGAGAGTAATCTCATCATGCATATCGGCTATCCATATACGTGAAATATTGGCTCGAGAGTAATCTCGCATCGTAATAAAGCTATTAAATCTTTATGAATTTATGCGATTTAAGTAGAGGTCTAAGAACATTCTTTAAATGGCGACCCTGGACACACATACCTATGAAGATAAACTACACCCTGGACTACTAGCAGAATTTCAAGCAGAATCAACGAGCGGGACCGCGGCCAATCACCACTGAGCAATATAGAGCAAGAAGGCAAAAGCTACAACAAACAAGAAGAACATCAGTAAGAGACACAAAAGCAAGAGGAACAGCCATAGAAGCAGAAAAAGCGCACGAGGACAGGAAAAGCAGTCATACACCGTAAGAAGACAGAAAACCTATATCGATTGACGAAACTAGCAGTAACTGAAAAGGAAAAAGTTACTTCTTGGACTGTATTAAGAAGCAAGAACAACAATACAACGTTGAAAAAAATGGGCGGAAGATCTTCCAAAGCAAGTTACAGCAAATCTAAATTCAACATCATCATCGTCAAGGAATTAATTTCTAAATGCGGAAATTTATGTAGGCCACAAGACAAACAATTAATATTTATTAGTAGGTATAATGCTAATAATAGTGTAATGTGAGCCACACATTAATGTTCTCGTTATTCGAGACTCGATTATTGGCACACCTGTTTTGTTGCCACTGACACGGAACTGATGCGCCGATTCCATATTGAAAATATCAAGAAGAAGACACATTTGCGTCGTGACAGCCTGCAGCGAAATACAACCTTAGAAGGTTAATTAAATTTAGAAATATTTTTCGGAATTTATCTGAGCCATCTGTGATCGGATAAGATTCTACTATATCTTCTTTCACAGAACAATATAAATTATCGTACATCGCCATATTATTATAGGCGATTGTATCTTGAGAATCCGGGGTTAACTAGCTGAAAGCGAGTTAGTTGTATTCATTCCTTATCAACACTGTTCGGGCCAACTAAGAAAGATCCCCCATCTCAGTGGCAAAAAAGGAATTTGTATTGGTGTCATCGACACTCTGAAATTAGCTCAGGGAAGTGTATTGGAACCGTGAGTACTTGACAAATTTATAATAAAACGTCTAAAGGTCTATTTATGTATGGCTAACCAGTGATGAATTAATAGATGCTATTTAAAATTGTTACGGGAAATGCGACGTCCGCAGAGTTTGTTTTAGTATAAAGACACTGTGATGAAAATTGTGTCAAATCATTAGTCCAAAATTATGAACGTTAACAGGCCCACTGTATTGGGAAAAATTAGTTATATTGAATCTCTGCTTTAACTAAAGAAATGTTAACTCCAAGTCTGACTCCCAAACACTCATCTTTTTTCGTACGGTATGGACATGATTCCAACGACGTCATAAGATAACATAATGTTATCCTTTTCAAGAATTAATAATTGTATCCAGTAAAATGTAATTTTAAATTGTTTTAAAGTGATATACATTATACATAGGTGTCAACGATTAGTTAAACTTTTTTTTTGGTTAAGTCGAAATTGCTACTTTGCCCTTTTATAATGAGAATTTATTTGTACTAATTATATATATTTACACTATTTAAAATATATTTATAATAATTGCACTTAGAAAATAGCCAGGAGTAAAGTAAGCAGAGAGAGAGAGAAATAAAGTGTATGATTTTATTTAAGAAGTGGTTAGTGAGTAGGGAGGATTTATAGAAACAAAAAAGAAAAACAATAAAACTTAGGCATTTTCCATTAGGACTGTTGCTGAGGCACAAGATTTTTTCCGCAACGTTAAAATGTTATTGCGTTTTCTTGAAACAGGCAAGATTTATAAGCAGAACGAATATTTGTGTACGTAAATAAGGTAGCTCGGTTCTTTGTCTGCATTGAAGTACCTATGGCGGATACAGTAAAATCCTTCCGCGCGCTTTTAATATGTCACGTCATCTAGCTAGATTACCGCATCGCAAGTATCGTCAGTAATTGCCAGTAATACTAAAGCGTTGAATTTCCGTGATCATGGACGAGGAGTTTCATTTTGACGTAGCTATCACCTAGTAAAGAGATTATGTATTATATACGTTAGCTATATGAACAGTCCACTTAAGGTTAATGGTAATTTTTTTTTTCATTCTTTAGATTTTTTTTGTATAGTTATGTTAAGTTAGTTAGTAAGACAGTTAGGGGAATAGCCGAAATAACGAAATCATTCCTAAGCTATAGGTTTATGTATGTATGTATTGGAAAATATAAGATACATATTTGTTTTTTTTTTACATGAAATGAATTTCGCATTTAAATTTCGGGAACTCCCATGAAGCTTCTTCCCCGTTTTGCATCCTTCCCTCATCCCCTTTCCCTTTCACTCTAATGTTTGTTAATATGATTTAATTTTTATTTGTTTGATTTTTTTTTTGTGTGTGTTTCAGCATAATTTTTAGGTTGGGCCTGTACCCTAGCCAGATACAGGGATAGCGTGGGTTAGTGACTGAACCATCGCACACGGGGTTAATTTCTTCTTTTGTTGTTGCGAATTTCAAGATGGTTCAATGCGGCTAAGGGTAACAGGTGGCACCAGACCTGTTGCTCTTCCTTCTGTTTTCTGTTCTCTAGTTTTTTTTATCTTATCGTGGCAGACCTGAAAGAAGGAGTCCACAACCTTCTTTCGCCACAGGCACTCGGAATTCTGTTTGGAATGTGTGATGATATTCAAGGACGCACACCCCATACCGGCGAGCTAGGACGTGCTGCCAGCTATCGCGTTCCCCTTGAACATCCTGCGGCAACTTCACGTTGCACATTCCACACACACATAAATTACAAAATGGCGCCCAACCTGGGGCATGTCTTCCTTCGGGACGAAATATCAGCATTTTCTGATGCGCTTCGTGCCTCAAAAGAGATGGCATGTCAGCTTAGGCTGATCGGCTAGTACTTCCCGGACCTACGCGATGTTGGCCTGAACCGCTGTTGTCTCTTCCCCTTTTTTTTATAGCACCTTCGAGATCAACTTTGCCCTGTCCTCGACATGGAATGACTGGTGTTCGGATTTGTGCTGGTGTCTTTAGCGATGTCCGATGTTGCTCCTGACATGCCTAATCTCTGGGATCAGTAGTGTCTCATGTCGCAGGGAGCTGATGAGTCGGAAGACCACCCGACTTAAGCAGTAACCAGCGTGACACTTCACTGGTCGTATACGCTTGCACAGCCCCGATGCCGGCTTGGTTTGACCGTGAAAGTGCTCGTTGAGTTTGCTTAAGCTCAGGGATGACTCCAGCTCCATAGGCAGGACAGACGTTGTCGCTTTTGGGAACCTCATCAAGGTTCTTACATTCCATTTTTTTTTCCTTTTTCCTTTTTCTTTAAATTTTCTTTATATACTCTACCCTAGCAAGATAGGAGAAGAAGCTTCATTGAGTAACCTGAAATTATTTTAGTTGATTTCTTTAGTTTTTTTTTACATTTCCGTTCTTGGTCACTTTCTGATGAGTTTGAATTATTTTTGGAATTTTGATTTTTTTAAATTAATTTTTTTCTTCATTTTAATTCTGATTTAATTAAGTTTTTTGGATTAAGTATTTTTTACTCGGTTTTCTTATGGTTTTTATTGCTGATATTTTTTTCTTTATTCTTCTTAGGTACGATAATTTCTTTTCTATTTATTGAATATAGTTTAACTTCGTCTTTTCATTCAATTTTTTTTGAGAGTGTCTTATTAGGAGTTGGGACTCCCGCACATTTGGCCGAGACCTTCTGTCTCAAATAAGTTTCTCTTTGTATACGCGGTTACATTACCGAATTTGTGCTTGTGTAATTTTTCATAAACCAAGAAATGTACAGGTCTCCGATTGCAAGGCGGAAAACTGGTCCTGAAGACCAGGGAGCAAAGCCTCAGCAGGCATTAGCCCTTCCATCACCGCCGACGACGAGAAGTAAAGCACAAAAGTCTCTGAATAAGACTTATGGCACGGCGCGTATGTCCTCAGACTCTACTTTGAGTACCACTTGCCCGGCCAGACCAGACTTTTCAAAACCTCCCCCCGATTTTAATGTATCGACTAGGTCGAACGAACAGATGAGGCCATTATCAGGCGTAATAGGAGACCAGGCAGTTCAGAACTTTGGCTCAAACCTGTCCCTGACTAGGGCTTGGTCCGTCCCTCCCATTAATCAGGCCCAGCCGCTTGATGAATTACGCAATGCCAGGATTAGCCCTCCGGCAAGTACAGCTCCAACAGAGGCCGCAGTGATTACTGCAGATCAGTTGGCAATCCATATGGCCGATTTAAAAAAAGAAATGTTAGGTTTGTTAAGGACGAACCTGGCGCAATCCATTTTGGAGGTCGGGTTCGGCCTGTAGTCCAGTTGAAGCTCACAACCATAGTTGACGAACCAGCCTCGCCTGCACAATTAGTTGAGGTAAGCCCGCGATAGCAAACCGAGGCCTATGAGCACCAACCTGCACAGCCATCCTATTTTAGACCAAGACCCGCACCTAGAGTGGCAGGCTACCAACGTCTATCATGGCGTCCTGGGGGATTCACTTCAGTGGTCGTAGCCCGGCTTTCTCGGTAGACGACTTTTTGTTCCGCGTAGAGCGTTTAGCGGCAAGCTCTCGTGTGTCAGATGAAGAATATTGCGCTAATATAAATCTCCTACTTAAAGATAAGGCCGAACAATGGTTCTGGAACCAGTCTTGTCCCGCCTCTCCAGGATTTGACTGGGAGCTATTCAGAGCTCGCATCAGACAAGAGTTCGGATCTGCCGAGACAGACTTGGACCTGATGCGGACTCTGATGGAACTCCGTCAGACTTCGGAGAGTTGCGACAGCTACCTCCGCAGAGCCAACGCTATCATCGGGCACATGAGGATGCCACCGCGTGAGGCTGATGTGGTCCAGATAGTCCGCGATAATCTGCATCCTCGTATCGGTCAGCAATTCTCTACGGCTGCAGCAAGATCCATGGATCAACTGCAGAACCTATGCCGTATGGCTGAACGCTGGCTGCAAAGATGCGACCTGTATAGGCGATCAACTAGACCCGACATACACGAACTCGATTTTGACGTAGCCCAGGAGGCAGAGGATTCCTCTGGTTTCCCTGTGACTGGAGTGGGGGAAGTGAGGCGCTCCCCAGACGCGGCAAGTCATGTTACTTGTAGCAACTGTGGCGTTGTGGGACGTTCCTTCCACTCCTGTATTGCAACGAATACCTGCACTTCCCACCCCAGTGGTCATCATGGAGTGGAAGAAGTGAAACTCACCCCTCAAGCTGCCGGTCGCATGACTTGCTGGAACTGTGATGTAGCGGGTCACTTCTTCCATTCCTGTCCCAGTGAGACCTGGAGACTCTTTTGCTACACCTGTGGTAAACCAGGAGTAGTGTCACCAAAGTGCTCCAGATGTAACCCGGAAAACGCCAGGGCGAGCGGTCGACACAGGGGACCCCACTCGCCCAAGATGATAAGCAAGGCGACAACAACAACAAGGAAGAAGACTTGTACTCATTTTTCTTCATTTAGATGATTTAAACATATTTCCTTTCATAACATACCATTGCGTCTGTTAAGAAATCTAATTACATACATAGAATTCTATTTTACAAATTTTGTTTATCTCTCCATGCAAGATAAATTCATTTCTCAGTGCACAGTAACCAATTATCTAATTTTATTTAAAAACAAATTCAATTCTTAGTACACAGTAATGATTTCTTTTAATTTAGATGATTTTAACATAATATTTCCTTTCATGAATGTCCCTTAACATACCAATGTGTCTGTTAAGAATTCTAATTACATAGAATTCTATTTTACAAATTTTGTTTATCTCTCCTCCAATGCAAAATAAATTCATTTCTCAGCGCACAGTAAGCACTTATTTCTTTAAACAAATTCTTCGCACGCTAAGCAAGGCATTTCATATCAGTCAAACGAAATGTGATGCCCTGCTGTAAACAAAACTGTGCACGTCAGTTTAACTCTTGTTATGAGTAACTTGCATGGAGTGGTTTCTTTGCTCACTACATTTTATTTAGCGTAAGTAGTCTTTTCATTTAATTGTAATAAATGTATAAATAGTTACGATATAATTAAGAAATTGTTCTTTTCAATCGGACGGTCAAAAAGTGTGTTTCAATTGCGAAGTGATTTGTCTTTAAAATCAAAGGTTCTTTTGTGCTCAATTGTTCGTTCGTGCTACAATTAACTTCAGGGTACTTAGGTGTTTCACCTATAGTACTGAACATCAAGAGTAAAGGTGATACACCTTCACTCAAACATTCGCTACACAAAATACAGCATCATTACTTTTTAGTTTTAACTGACATTTGGAATATCGAATCACCTAAATCTTGTTCTATTTGATAAAAATAGAAAATTGCTCAAGTTCTTCGTTGAAGATCTGTAGATTTAGGGTAATGTTCAAGTTTTTAATAAATTCCATTGGCATTTATAAGCCAACTCGCGTTACTATTTTCATTTTCGAATAGTAAGTACTTAAAGATGTTCGCTTAAATAAAAAATTTCATACTTATAAAAAAAGACATTTCGAGAGAAATATTTCCCACAGTGTAAAAAATATTTAGAAGGTTTTTCTTATTGAAAAAAATAGGTGCATGACATAAGATACTTGGTAGCCTTAAGACGACTAAGCGGTTGATCTTATAGCTTTAGCGCTTATTTTTGTAACAAATCTATTTTAATTACTATGTACGGTTAACGGGCAATTGAGGTATTGAATTCTATTTGACTAACAAATTTTATTTATTTATTTTTTATTTTTAGCTTCAGTGAAAATGTTGTATTATAGCCAAATTTTATGCTATGCCGTTATAAGTTCAAATATAATAATCCCTTGAACCAATTTAATCCGTTTTAGGTTGTTAGAAGGTGTTAATAAGATAGGAATTTTCTACTGAAGAAGTTCTCTTTATCCTAAGTATGCTCACTTTAAGATTAATGCATTGGTAGCAGTGTTACATAAGATATCGTTTTATATTTCTCCAGCAGTTATTTAGTGAAACTTTGATTGTATACAGTATTGTGAGTCACAATTGCGATAGCTCGGTTCATTCAAATGTTAAGTGAATTTTTTTTTTGTGTGCTGAAAGCGCGAAACGATAATCTCTTTCGCGAATGCAACTCCGGTGATCTACCTAGATAACCGCGATACGAATTATAGAGCTGTGTATTTTCGTCAAGTATGCAACATCGGTCGAATTTATTGATTAACTCGGATCGCTTTTCTTATTTTTCATAGCTATTTTGAAGAAATAGTTAAGGAAGTATACTGAGGGTGTAACTTAGAAGTATGTTAGTTCTTCTTAATTGATAGGCAATCAATAATATCTTTGAAAGTTCAGCATTTTTGTTTTTGGATAATGAATATATTAAGGATGATTCTGTGAAGTAAATTTGATATTTATTTCAGGAACCCATGTGAAGCTTCTCTCACCTCCAAACTATACCATTTTACTTGTTGACGGTTGTGTAGGCACCAATAATCCACCAGGTCGCTGGGTTCTCATTAGCACTAAATAAGTGTCTTCTGTACATTATTTGTTGTTATATTCGTCCCTCTCAACCTCTAGATGCCTACGACCCCATAATTGAAGTGATCGACATCCTGCTTGAGAACGCTAACGCCTCCTATGAATTCATTGTACTGGGTGACTTTAACCTCCCCCGTATTCAATGGTCATTGTCTGAGGACTGTTCACACTTTATCCCCCTGAACGCCTCTTCCACCAAAGAAGCCTTTTTACCGATCAGCTCTCTGTTTCTGGTCTCTTTCAAGTTAGTGGAGTCAGGAACTTTCTGGACAGACAATTAGACTTAATCTTTTCCTCAGACCCAGTTAACTCGGCTGTCGCGAAAAGCAAACATCTCCTCTCCTCCCTCGATCGTCACCATCCTCCCGTGTTCCTCGTTTTCTCCAACGAACACCCTCACGCCCTTTTAAGCTCCGAGTCTTCTCTTTCCTTCAATTTTCGTAAAGGCGACTTAGAAAAATTAAATCACTTGCTCCTCAACTCCAACATTGGCACTATCCCTCAACATCTTCCAATAGACGTTGCTGTAGAGACGTTTTATTCGGAAATACAAGCTTGTCTAACACAACTATCCCTCTTCTTCCTCGTAAAAACTGCTCCTCCTCCCCCGTTTGGTACGACAAAGAATTACGCTCTATCCGCAACAGGAGAAATAAACGTTGGCAAACTTTTCTTCTGACCCAGACTGAGTCTGACTATTCTTCCTACTTGTCAGCTTTTTCTGAACGTTGTGATACCCTCTACCATGAGTACCTCCAACGGATGGAAACAAGCTTCATATCCGACCCCAAGCGTTTTTATAGCTTTATTAATTCTAAGAAGAAATCCAATGGTTACCCCTCCACCCTAAAGCTCGAGAATACCTCTTCATCTGATCCTCAGGTTATCGCCAACCTCTTTGCACACTTCTTCAGTAAATCTTTCAGCGACAATTCCCTACAACCTGACCCTCAAGCTGCCGGTCGCATGACTTGCTGGAACTGTGGTGTAGCGGGTCACTCCTTCCATTCCTGTCCCAGTAAGACCAGGAGACTTTTTTGCTACACCTTGGTCAACCAGGAGTAGTGTCACCTAAGTGCTCCAGATGTAACCCGGAAAACGCCAGGGCGAGTGGTCGACACAGGGAACCCCACTCGCCCAAGATGATAAGCAAGGCGACATCGACGAACCCCTGAATTTCCTTGCTAAGACACAATGCACCCAGACTGACCCCACTCATAAAGAGTGCACCACCCAGACAAATCCCTTTTGCCTTACGCAAGGAATGTCCTTGCATGACAGGCAATTAAATTATGACAAAGTAAGAGCTCGTATTTTTGCTGAGGAAGTGACGCTTCCTCTCAACCGAAGAAGATTACGATGGAAGAAATTTAGAGAGAGAAAACGCGTATTGAAAAAGACTCGACAGTCGTTAGTCTCAACTGTTATTACCAACCAGGACGACGGTCGTCCGTACGTCAAGTTGCAAATAGGCAACGAGTCAATCCTCGGCTTGCTCAATAGCGGTGCCAGGGTCAGTTGTTTGGGAAAAGGAGCCCTAGAGTTTGTCCAGCGCTCAGGCTTAAAATTCTCCGCTTTGACAGCCTCAGTTCGTACCGCCGACGGTACTAGCCACTCTGTCCCCGGCACAATAAGAACTGCAGTCACCTTTCGAGGACAGACTGAAATCCTCACCCTCTTTATAGTTCATGGCCTAAGCCAATTGTATCTAGGCGTTGACTTCTGGCGAGCATTTCAACTTGCGCCAAACATCATCTCCTCTCTCGACATACAGCCCTCTTCTTCGGTTGAGACGAACTTTCACTCCTTGAGTAGCCCTGACAGATCAAAATTCAACACAGTCATTGCGCAATTGCCTTCGTTTAGAGCTCTAGGTTTGGGAAAAACACACCTAGAAGAGCATATCATCGACACCTGCAATGCTTTTCCGATCAAACTAAAGCACTATCCCATCTCTCCAGCAATCCAAAAGCTGATATATGAAGAACTTGACCGTATTTTGGAGTTAGGGGTAATTGAAGAGTCCAACAGTCCCTGGAGGACGCCTAGCCCTTACCTCACATCGACGGATTGCTTGGGCGACTGCAGGATACGCACTTCATTTCATCCATCGATTTAAAAGATGCGTCTTGGCAAATCCCTTTAGAGAAGCAGTCAAAGGAGAAGACAACGTTTACAGTGCCCGACAGGCCGCTCTACCAATACACCGTTATGTTTTTTTGGGTTGTGCAATGCCCCACAAATAATGTGTCGCTTAATGGATAAAATAATTCCCGGTCGTTTACGCGAACATGTCATTGTCTACTTGGACGATTTATTAGTCCTATCTCATCACTTCGAAACTCACCTGAAAGTATTAAGAGAAGTAGCTGATTGCCTGCGCTGCGCTAAGCTCACTATCAACGTTGAGAAAAGCCGCTTTTGCGTCAAGCAGGTCCGCTACTTGGGTTTCATGATTGGATATGGAACTCTGAAAACTGACCCCGAGAAAGTAGCAGCGGTGGCGGATTTCCCTACACCCCGCTCTGCTAAACAAATCCGCAGATTTCTCGGAATGACGGGTTGGTATCAGAGATTCATCCCCAATTATGCAACCCTGGCAGCTCCGATTACGAACTGTTTAAAAAAGTACAAAAGTTTTGCTTGGACGGAAGAAGAACAACAAGCTTTTGAAGACCTCAAACAAGCTATGTGCAGTGCACCGATTCTTACAACACCTGACTTCTCTAAGAAG
Organism: Leptarthrus brevirostris; assembly: GCA_964036015.1. Lineage (NCBI taxonomy): Eukaryota > Metazoa > Arthropoda > Insecta > Diptera > Asilidae > Leptarthrus > Leptarthrus brevirostris. The sequence continues at coordinate 53,962,516 of OZ038374.1, forward strand.
TTTTACAGTGTGATGCTAGTACCTCTGGTGTTGGAAGTGTACTATTCCAAGTTGATGAGTCAGGCGCTGAAAGACCTATAGCGTATATGTGCTAAGCGTGAAGAAATTCAGAGCTTACCTTGAAGGAAATAAATAATCACTGATCATGCCAGTCTGAAGTGGCTGATGAGTCACTCGGATCTGTCCGGACGATTGGCTCGATGGAGTTTAAAGCTGCAGGTTTTTGACTTCCAGATAGAGCATCGCAACGGTTCTCAGAATGTGGTCTCTGACACTCTGTCCCGAGCACACACTGAAACGGCAGAGGAGTTGAAAGTAAGTGCAGTCGACGCAGACTTAAACTCGCCATACTTCTCCATGGAAGAGTATGAGCAGTTGAAGTCGGCTGTGCTTGCTAACCCAACACAACACCCTGATCTCTGTGTCTCGGACGAGTACGTGTACAAGAGGACCCAACCACGAAGCGGTGACTCGATGCAAGAGGACTTACCCTGGAAGCTTTAGGTTCCATAGGGTTTGGTGGAAGGTTTGATCCGTGAGGCTCATGAGTCACCTCAGTCAGCTCATGGAGGCTTTCACAAAACGTTAGCTATATTCCGCGAGAAGTATTACTGGCCCTACATGTCAGGTATGTCAGGCTGTCAGGTATGCAAAGAAACCAAATCGCCTAATACCATCTTGCGACCACCGATGGGCAAACCTCTGGAAGCCCTGCGTCCATTTCAATTTCCTCCGACCTTATCCCCGCATTAAACGCGGAAATACAGTAATCTTCGTAGCATTAGATGGCTTTGCCAAGTTCGTCCTTTTCAAGGCCATGCGTGCTGAACGAGCAGATCTAGTCAGAATTTATTTGATTAGTATTTCATTTCCTGAAAATTATTTCTCTTAGTGGGATCACATAATAGATTTTGAATTTATTTATTCATTTTTATTTATATGTAGCTAAATATAACGTAAACTATTGAAAGTGAATTATCCTTTTTATATATATAAATATTTGTACTAATTATATATATTTACACTATTTAAAATATATTTATAATAATTGCACTTAGAAAATAGCCAGGAGTAAAGTAAGCAGAGAGAGAGAATTAAAGTGTATGTTTTTAATTAAGAAGTGGTTAGTGAGTAGGGAGGATTTATAGAAACAAAAACGAAAAACAATAAAACTTAGGCATTTTCCATTAGGACTGTTGCTGAGGCACAAGATTTTTTCCGCAACGTTAAAATGTTATTGCGTTTTCTTGAAACAGGCAAGGTAGCTCAGTTCTTTGTCTGCATTGCAGTATCTATGGCGGATACAGTAAAATCCTTCCGCGCGCTCTTAATATGTCGCGTCGTCTAGCTAGATTACCGCATCGCAAGTATCGTCAGTAATTGCCAGTAATACTAAAGCGTTGAATTTCCGTGATCATGGACGAGGAGTTTCATTTTGACGTAGCTATCACCTAGTAAAGAGATTATGTATTATATACGTTACCTATATGAACAGTCCACTTAAGGTTAATGGTAAATATTTTTTTCATTCTTTAGATTTTTTTTGTATAGTTATGTTAAGAAAGTTAGGGGAATAGCCGAAATAACGAAATCATTCCAAAGCTATAGGTTTATGTATGTATGTATTGGAGAATATAAGATACATATTTGTTTTTTTTTTACATGAAATGAATTTCGCATTTAAATTTCGGGAACTCCCATGAAGCTTCTTCCCCGTTTTGCATCCTTCCCTCATCCCCTTTTCCTTTCACTCTAGTGTTTGTTAATATGATTTAATTTTTATTTGTTTGATTTTTTTAACCGACTTCCCAAAAACAAAGAGGTTCTAAGTTCGACGCGCATTTTTTTTTTTTTTTTTTTTTTTTTCTGTCTGACCGGGCATAACTTCGTAACGCGTGAACCGATTTTGATGATTCTTTTTTTGTTGGGTAGAGTATGTTCACTGATTGGTACCATGTCAAAAAAATTTTTGGTAGGGTGGGGTGGGGGGTGGGGGTGAAACCTAACTTTGTAACGCGTGGTCCGATTTGGATGATTCTTTTTTTGTTGTACAGAGTATGATCCCCCATTGCTAATAGGAGAAAAAAATTTGGCCTTGGGTGTGGGGAGGGGGGAGGGGTAGTCTAACTTTTTAACGCGTGGACCGATTTGGATAATTCTTTTTCTGTTGGGTAGAGTATGTTCCGTGGTTGATACCAGGTGAAAAAAATTTTGGGGGGATGGGGGTGGGGGTGGGGGTGGAACCTAACTTTGTAACGCGTGGTCCGATTTCGATGGTTCTTCTTCTGTTGTATAGAATATGATTCCCCATTGCTAATAGCAGAATAATTTGGTCCTATGGTGAAAGGTGTGGGTGGGGGGAGGGGTAGTCTAACTTCGTAACCGATTTGGATAATTCCTTTTCTATTGGGTAGAATACGATCCTTGGTTGATACTACAAGAAAACAAATGTTGCTGGGGTGGAGGTGGGAGAAGGGGGGTGGAACCTAACTTTGTAACGCGTGGTTCGATTTAGATGGTTCTTTTGCTGTTGTATAGAGTGTGATCCCCCATTGCTAATAGGAGAATAATTTGGTCCTATGGTGGTGGTGGGGGAGGGGGAGGGGTAGTAACTTCGTAACGCGTGGACCGATTTCGATGATTCCTTTTATGTTCGGTAGAGTATGTTCCTTGATTGATACCATGAGAAAAAATGCAGAAGATCAACCACGAAATATGGACCCAGGATTCTTTTAGAACTAGAGAGTTATCATGTTTTCTTGCCGCCTAGATTCGACGCTAAAATAACTGACCGTTCAATTGATAAAATTAACAATGGAGGTTTCTTTGTTGAAAGAAAAGCAGCAGGTGGCAGCTATTTTAATTTAATGTTTTCTAAGATAACACCTAGCACTGGCTATTATTTAAATTTATAAATAAATAAATAAAGTATTTTTATTAAATATATGTTTCATTACACTTAACCTTACAATCATTTCCCTCCCCTAGAGCTTGAAAAGAGTAAAAGTTATTTGCAGGCTGACAATTGAATCAAAAATGCAGGAGGATGGTATATATATGACAACTTCATAAAATTCAATTAGTTCTCGACTTCAAGTCAACATGCTAGCATTAAAAATGGATAGACGTTCAATAAATCTTTTATTTTTATCGCTATACATCTTACATATTAATAGTTTACCGATCCCGTTAAGTGTTAACCTAATGGATAAAAGTAGCAGCAATTTAGATTTTGCGCTCACTCTACCAAATAATGATTCTATTCAAATTGGATTAACTTTTAAACTGATGACTTACAGTAACACAAGCAATTCCAAAGAAGATTCAGCTTCTACCTTAAAAGAAAGTAATAACGAGCCAATTCCTATTACTACATCAAGGACTACTACGATTGATAATCCTAAAAAGAAATTTGTGTCTATTGACGAGGCCATTGAAGGTTTCAGGCAAGAACTATTAAAGAAAGAACTGGATATTGCAGGAATTATTGAGAGCAAAGATATCTTTTACAGACACTTTAAACTTGAATTCGATGATGAAACTATGCTAACCATTCGTTGTACATATGACAGTAATTACGTAACTCGTTCATTGAAGATATCATGTTATGAATATCGTGAGTTTGAAACTGAAAGAATTCTAAGTAATGGTGAAGTAGAGATGGTTAAACAAGTTGATGCTAATTATAAAAGCGATGTGGAATTAGTGAATTTAAGAGGAATGAAGCAAACATATCAAATGAATATTTCAAAATAAGCAGCTATAAAAGGAAGTGTAATTAATTTTTAAGACAGTTCAAAATGGAGCACGTTCATCCAAAAATAATTTATGATAATATTTGCAAATTAATCGAATTAACAGATTATAGTGAACTTATTGCCGCATATAAAAAGCTAGATTTATTAACTCCCGCTATTAAAGAGGTTATAGAGGTAAAGCCAACAAAGTAGACATTTAATTATATATTTCAATTCTTTCTTTATAGAACGAACTTTTGTTTAACGATTATCAAAAGCATGGGAGGTTCTTTCTTAAGATTTCTAAATCTGATTCAGCAGCATATAAAAAATTCAAGGATATTTGTAGGAGTTTGCACCTTCAAGATGTTTTGCTTTTGCTACAAAAAGAAGAAGAAAACGTCAAAGCAGTGGGAGAAAAAGTAGTTCAATTTAATATCATCCCAAAGATACATTTCGTTCCAATATACGAGCGTAAGGGTCCCTGGCAAACATTTGCGTTAGACAGATTTCGATTTCAAGAGCGAATTCGAAATATGAAGGATATTTTGGACCCCATTTTATTCACATCGCATAGAAATAAAATTTATAGGTTAAGGTTTAAAAATTTCAAATAAAGTAATAAAATAAGAACTCAAGTACTTTTAATATAAAATATATATTTGTATAACAATATTATAATACATTATCTTTCTTAATCCAAGAGTTGTGTTTTGATGAAAATCCGAGCCATTTAACTTAAACTTTATCTGCGGTTCTCTTCAATATTTTTTCTACGAGGTAAACATCAGGATTATTCGTCTTTTGGAGCTCCATTTCATAAAAACTTCCCTTTATTGCGGTTCCTTCATGGTCTTCCAAGAGATATGTTACAGGATTCGTTATCTGAATTTTTGCGATCTTGAAAAGCTCTGTAGTCCAGTTTGGTGTATACCCCTTTTCAAATACATGTTTATATTTACTAATGCGAACAAAGTCTCCCAGTTTAAATTTTGGTAAATGAAACGTCTTTAAATGATTGTAAACTGTTGATAAAAATTTTTTCTCATTCTGCTTTGTCACATCCCGGGGTCGCATTTTTATTGTTCGATGATTACTTGAGTTATATTTTACGAGTAATTTCTTAACCATATCTATCCATCGGTATGAGCCCTGCATACTAAACTCTTTCCACATCATGCTTTTTAATGTTCGATTAAATCGTTCAACTATAGATGCTTTTAAAGGGCTATATGTAGAAAAATGATTAATGAGGGATTTTTTCATTAAGTTTTGAAATGAGCTATTGAAAAACTCTTTTCCATCATCAGTTTGTAAATTTGTGGGACTCCGACCTTCTTTTAGTATGGATTTCATAGCTTGAGTAACTTCGACACCAGTCTTTCTTTTAATAGGAATTGCCCATGCATATTTAGAAATTCCGTCTATTACAGTTAATAAAAAATTATGGCCATTATTGCTTGTAGCATAAGCACCCATTTCAACTAAATCGGCTTGCCATAAGTCATCTATTCCTTTAATTACAACACGTCTTCTTATAAAATTTTTTCTGGCTGGTTTATGAAGCTCATTAACTACTTGGGTTTTATTCATTTTGAAATTGTCAGAGATTCTACATTAATTAACGCTTTTAAAGTGTCATTAATTTCCTGTAGATTCAGATCTATATATTTCATCAACTTCTCCTGAACGTCAACAATTAATTCATTTGTATATAATTCGTATGCTATTTTGAGTTTTCCTTGCAGAATGGCAATTGATTCACTCGTATATAATTGACTGGCTCCTTTATCTTTTTCACTTGTAATATTTATTATGCTGTAGATCTCCTTTAACTCTTCTTTAAGAACGGCACTTTCCTTAAGTATTTGTTCAGTTAGATTGTTGCTGACTAACTGAATTTTTTCATTAGCGTGAGAATTACTTAAATGTACTACCTTATCAGCTACATCGTCGACATATATTTTATTGGCTGCATCATCTCTTTCCATTGGGCTTTTAATATATTTCAAATTTTTAAAACCTATATTGAAATCTCCATCTTGAGTGAGCTTAAAGCCTACACCATTTAGACCCTGTATTCCCTGGATCCCTTGAGAACCAGGTTCACCAGGTAGCCCCCTAGGACCACGATCGCCAGCAGGTCCGACCTTTGCTTTTTAGAATATCTTCCAAACTTGTCGACACTCATTATTACATTAAAGCTGAATACGTTTAAAGATGTTATTTATATTATAATGCCACCTTCTTTTAACTCTTCAATAATTGAGATAATTTCATTGTTGTGGTTAGTGTGTCCAGCTCCTTGTGATGCTATTAAAAGACGAAGTCTATCCACAAGCTCATTCGGATCATTCCAATAAACGTAATCAATATTTTTGTTGGGTATATGCATCAACCCTTTGCCATCATGAGAAATCAGTTTACTTATAATTTCTGTATACTTTGAAGCTCTAGTACCTTTTATTTGACCGTCCGTTCTATATTCTCTTTTATAGGCATTAGTTTCTTTTAAGATAGCTTGATAATCTTTCAAGTCATCCTTACTATACAAAGTTTTTGCAGGTTGTTTCATAAAAAGCAATTCACAGAGACCTAGCGTTATTTTATACGGTTTTCCGTTAACAAGGAAATAATCTTCCTCAATTGCAATCTTTGAATTTCCAATTTTCCATTCGTTATCATCAACTAAATAAACTCCATAAGTGTTGTCAATTTTTGGGCTTTTGTTAATACATAGTTCTAAATATTTATCAACTAATCCACTTGATAAATTAAGAGTAGAATATCTCTTTTCCATCAAAGTTCTAGAATGGGTAGGTGTTGCAAATTCATCGTCTTCCGACATTAAGGAATAATCTGGACGCTTTATAGGTGTACTTGTTGGCTCCATTTTCGGGAGTTTAATTTTGGGAGTAAAATTTATATTGTTGTAATCATCATCATCATCTCTGTATTCATCTTTAATTTTAGACTCATATTTTGTTTTTGTTATGAATTCATGAAGCGGTTTTGTTATGGGCTTAAATGTCTCCTCCAGACGAGTTTCAGTTTCAACTCGGTCAGTTTTCATAGCGCGGAATTTCTTCTTAATGGCATTTCTAGTTTTGATAAGATTTTTTAATAGTTCGTCTCTCTTTTTAAACATCTATCTAATGAGATTTGAACTGGTCTGTTAACTGAAATATACTGATCTGAAGAGGTCTATGAACAGCTTTATCAGGTATACGAATAGCTTTTACCAGGTCTATGAACAGCTTTACCAGGTCTGTGAACAGCTTTACCAGGTCTACGACCAGCTCTTACCAGGTCTATGAACAGCTTTACCAGGTCTACGACCAGCTCTTACCAGGTCTGTGAACAGCTTTACCAGGTCTATGAACAGCTCTTACCAGGTCTGTGAACAGCTTTACCAGGTCTGTGAACAGCTTTACCAGGTCTACGACCAGCTCTTACCAGGTCTGTGAACAGCTTTACCAGGTCTATGAACAGCTCTTACCAGGTCTGTGAACAGCTTTACCAGGTCTGTGAACAGCTTTACCAGGTCTACGACCAGCTCTACCAGGTCTACGACCAGCTCTACCAGGTCTATGAACAGCTTTTACCAGGTCTGTGAACAGCTTTACCAGGTCTACGACCAGCTTTACCAGGTCTATGAACAGCTTTACCAGGTCTACGACCAGCTTTACCAGGTCTACGACCAGCTTTACCAGGTCTATGAACAGCTTTTACCAGGTCTGGTGGCGGCGGTGGTGGCGTTGGTGGTGGTGGTGGTGGTGGTGGTGGGGGTGGTGGCATTGGTGGGGGTGGTGGCATTGGTGGAGGTGGTGGCATTGGTGGGCGTTGGTGGTGGTGGCGGCGTTGGTGGTGGTGGTGGTGGTGGTGGCGGCGTTGGTGGCGTTGGTGGTGGTGGCGGTGGTGGTGGTGGTGGCGGTGGTGGTGGTGGTGGCGGCGCTGGTGGCGGCGCTGGTGGCGTTGGTGGTGGTGGCGGTGGTGGTGGTGGTGGTGGCGGTGGCGGCGTTGGTGGTGGTGGCGGTGGTGGTGGTGGTGGTGGCGGTGGTGGCGGCGTTGGTGGCAGTGGCGGTGGCGGTGGTGGTGGTAGTGGCGTTGGTGTTGATGGTGGTGTTTAATGTTTCATGATTCATGATTCCTGTTTCTTGTTTCATGTCTTATGTTTTTTGTTTCGACTTCAAGTCCATGAGCAGCTCTTATCAGGTCTATGAATAGCTTTACCAGGTCTATGAACAGCTTTATCAGGTCTATCAACAGCTATAACACATCTCGAATAAGTCTATCAGATATATTAACAGCTCTAACGGGTTTAATATCGGCTAAACCAATTATTCTAAATTTATAGTGAAATATATGTATCAACACCTTTTCGATAACGTCCTTTATCCAACAAACTGTCTTTAGAGATTACTAGAAAGCCGTAACTGTCTTTCCAGCAAACACTGCAAATATTACGAAATTTTTCGAAGGACATGTCTGTGTTAACATGATCATTATATATATGCCTAAGATTCATATCATCTTGTTTAAATAAAATAAGAAAGTTAGCGTTGTCACGTATTAAGTGCTTCGGTATATGGGTGTATGTCTGACAGAGATAGAAACTATCAATATTATTGTGTCGTCCCATGCAAAAATAATCACGTATGTTATTTTGTGTCCCGCATGCTACATCATCGAAAATGAATACAGAATTCTCTTTGGCTTCCTCAGGAGGTATGACTTCGCAATTATTAGAAAACGTGTAGTAGCCCAAACCAGCAATAGGACTTATCAACTGCTCTAGATACTGATATTTAGGCTGACGTAGTGATTTTGAGTAGATGTAGACATTCTCAAACTTGAGTCCATTTGGATGTTCTATAAGACCAATCATAAGATTGGTTTTTCCGCAGTTAGAAGGTCCCACAAGAATTCCTCTTACATTATCAGGTATAAGTGAGCTATGTCTTTTGACTTCATTTCCAGATTTTATATCTAGGTTTTTTATTGGTAAAGTGACTTTCCGCTTCACGAACTTCATTATTAGAACTGAAATATTTATTGCACGACACTGAGCTTTTATATCAGTCATCAGCTCAGTGTGGTGTTGTGTGGACGTCTAAAAATATATTCTATCTATCGAATGATTGATCATTCAAAGCATCAAAATCGTCCTCGCCAGCGTAAATGTCGAAGAGGAGGCGGTTTGCTAAATACAGCAATTAGTAATTTACCATTTGAATTTCATTTGCCTGGATATCAATATTGCGGTCCTGGTACTAAATTACAAAAAAGATTAGCAAGGGGTGATCCTGGAATTAACCCTCTTGACGCAGCTTGCAGAAATCACGATATCGCATATTCCCAGCATAAAAATATTGAGGATCGTCATATTGCTGATCGTATATTATCCGGTAAAGCCTGGGAACGAGTGACATCTTCAGACGCATCTCTTGGTGAACGTAGCAACGCCTGGCTTGTAACAAACGCTATGAAAGCAAAAGTAAAATTCGGAATGGGGATAAAAAAGGACAAAACTCGTTCTAAAAGGAATAAAAATACGTTAACGCTTCAAAAAGGAGTTCGTGAAGCTAGAAATATCTTAAAAGTGAAAAAACCAGATTCTTTAAAAGAAGCTATTACACTTGCACTCACTAGCACTAAAAATGTATTTAAAAGAAACAAGAAGTATGTAAAGACTCCCCGTATAATTCCTATACCGAAGATTGGAGGAATCTTACCTCTCATACCTATTTTTGCTGGGCTTTCTGCACTGGGAGCTTTAGTGGGTGGTGCATCTGGTGTCGCAAAGGCTGTTAATGCGGCTACAAGTGCTAAAGAACAGCTGAAGGAAAGCAACCGACATAATGAAACGATGGAAGCTATTGCTTTAGGAAAGAAAGGTAGCGGCTTATATTTAAAACCTTATAGAAAAGGACTTGGTCTATTCTTAAATCCACCTTCAAAAAACTTCTAAAACTGCTACCTAATCGAGCATTAAATGAAATCGATTTATATAAATATGCGAATGATTTACCACATTTTAGAGGTGTTTTTATGTTTGATGCTCTCCCGAACAAACCTAGAAAATATGAATGTGGAATCGTAAATTTGGATACTACCACCGGTCCTGGAAGTCATTGGGTAGCATATTACAAAAGGGGGTCTGAAAAGGAGTACTTTGACAGCTTTGGAAACTTACAACCACCAAAGGAAATTTTAAGCTATTTAGGAAAAAACATTGTTTACAATTATAAGTCTTACCAAAATTATAATATGATAAATTGCGGTCATTTGTGTTTGAAATTTTTATATAAACATTGTAATAATAAGTAGCCATAAGTTTAAGAATATAATTGACTATTGTAAGTTGGACTATAAATAAACTCTGCTTAAAAATAACAGTTTCATTTCACTTTGACCTACTATGTTATTAACACTAACTTTGACTGGGAATTCATCTGTACTCACAGTTGAGTACTTTCCGCCACTGGATCTTACATCGGAATACGTTTGTGGACTCATTGATTTACAGACATATAATTCAATACCTAATGTGGACAGCAGAAATAACTTATTTCATGTTGGTGATTATGAAATTAAAATTCCAGAAGGTTCCTATGAAATTGATGATATTGCAGGATTTATCAAAAGAGAACTAACTAAAACGAAAGCTAAGCCTATAGTACAATTAGTGGCTAATAATAACACATTGAAAAGTGAAGTTAGAAGTTCTAGTCGAGTATTATTGAATAAGAAGAACTCTATTGGAGCATTATTAGGATTTAGTAAACGTGTTCTAGAACCTAATATTTTAAATCAATCTGATTTACCAGTGAATATAATAAAAGTTAATGTAATACGAGTTGAATGCAATATAGTATCAGGTTCCTTCATTAATAATCAGCAAGTTCACACCTTACACGAGTTCTCTCCTAAGGTGGGTCCGGGGTATAAAATAATCGAAGTTCCTAAGAATGTCATTTATTTGCCTCTGAACATCAGACGGATAAGTTCTCTAACATTAAAGTTCGTGGATCAGGACGGTGATCTAATAAATTTTAGAGGTGAAACGATTACAGTGAGACTGCATTTGAAGCCGCAACATGCTAATATATAATAATATCATTGATAATAAATACAAGTGCAAAAGTGTTAAGCCTTCTAGTCAGTCTGAACCCACACAGCAGTCAGGAATAAAGCTAACAGCAGCTAACGTACAATTTTTAAAATCTTTCGGCCTTAAGTTAAAAAATGAATGAAATACTCGATATTTCTCAAGGTGCACGCTATGATAATAGCATTACAAAAGTTGAGTATCATAGCTACTCTCCTTTTCTAACATCATATAAAAACAGCGACGAAATTCGCATTTCAGTACAACATCAGGATTTATATGTGCTACCAAGTGAAAGTTTCATATATATAGAAGGCGCGCTAGCAAAAGCAGATGGAACTACATCAACAACAGCAAAATTAACTAATAATGCTATCTCTTTTCTTTTTGATGAAATTCGATATGAATTAAACGGTGTAGAAATTGATCGTACGAGAAATCTTGGATTTGCAACAACAATAAAAAATTATATATCTTTAAATCAAAATGAAAGCAATGTGTTACTAAATGCGGGCTGGTCTCCAAATAATCTAATGGCGCCAGGGTTTTTCAATTTTTGTATTCCCTTAAAGTTGTTGCTCGGCTTTGCTGAAGACTATAAGAAAATTGTTATAAATGCTAAACATGAACTTATTCTGATTCGAAGTAGAAGCGATGAAAATGCCTTTCTATCACCAAGTGATGAAGCTAAAATAGATATTTTTAAACTCCAATGGAGAGTACCACACATAAGTGTAGCTGATGAAGAAAAACTCTCGCTGTTTAAGTTAACTGATACTGAACGCCTTATACAAATGAGTTTTCGTAGCTGGGATATATATGAATATCCTATATTACCTATAACTGTTGAACATAATTGGGCAATTAAAACATCAACGCAGCTAGAAAAACCCCGATATGTAATTTTAGCGCTTCAAACAGATCGAAAAAACGTGAAGAGTAAGGATGCCAGCAAGTTTGATCATTGCGAACTTTCAGATGTGAAGCTTCACTTAAATTCTGAAACATTTCCATATGAAGACCTAAACATTAAATTTGATCGTGAGAGATATGCTTTATTGTATATATGTATACGAAATTCCAACAATCGTATTACGGTCGGATGCATCAACCGCTGCTTACCCGAGAGAAGTTCAAGGAAAACGCTCCAATCGCAGTTATCGATTGCTCACATCAAAACGAGGTGATTAAATCAGGACCCGTTGATATTCGTATACAATTTAAAACTCACAGTAATATTCCTGCAAATATGTCTGCCTTTTGTTTACTTCTGCACGATCGAATAATTGAGTACAGTCCTCTGACGAGTGAAGTCAAGAAAGTAATTTAAAGTCACAATGGCAGCAATCTTGGATATACAGGGATTTAAAGACGAATGTAACAAGTTCATTGTGAAGGAATTGGCAATTTTGACAAATGGAAATCAAATGCAACACTTTATTTTTCAACCTCCATTCAAATTTAAGGATTTAACACATGCAAAGAGAAGAGAAGCGAAATGGCTGCATGATAATTATCATGGATTCCGATGGACTGATGGATATATTCCCTATCATCGATTACGTGCTATAGTGACGCCTTTAATAAAAAACAAAGCACTGTATGTGAAAGGCTGTGAAAAAGTTTGTTGGATAAAAAATACATTTGGTGAAGGTGTTATAGTATATAATATGGAAGAAGAATTGCAGTGTCCAAAATTATCCTCTCTTAAATTTTTTTATAAAGCTCCATGCTGTTTAACTCATAAGGGAAAGTGCGCTCAAGAAAATGTTTACCTTTTAAGAAATTTCCTAGAAAAGTAATAAAATTTAGAAATAAGAAATAAATGTCCTATAATTTTATACTAATAAATATAGTTTTTTTTAATTATTTTGCGTTTTCTTTAAGGCTTCCTAACATATTTCTAAACACAGGTATTTCGAAGATTTTCTTTTCAATAAATTTTAAATTGCAGTCTTTGGTTAAGGGAGCAAATACAAAAAAATTTTTTGAATCTACATTATTGAGAACATGTTAGAACTTGCTTGGAAACAAATGATCTCATAGAAATAAGAAGTTGCAAAAACAAAAAAACAATCTTCACCCATTTACTCAAAGTGGTGAAATCTTAATTAAGAAATACTATAAAGAAAAGAATAAAAAATCAATGAATACTTAAATACAATTCAAGAAGAAATATTCCTATACTATTTTACAAAATTTTCTCACGCTCAAGTGCTTAATTTCTCTGCAGTTCCCCCTGTAAATTCATCATTAGCACAAAACGTGGTTAAACACGAAATTATTTTCATAAATATCTTCCAGAAAATATATAGAAAATGTTCATAACAATTTTAACTTCATAATTACTGACCATACTCAATATCTCGGAAATCCATTGACCTCAAGATATATTACTGCCCAAATTACGTAATCCTACACTAGCAACTTATTTTATCATCACTCGTAGTAAAAGCTCCCGCCGAAAATATCCGGCATAGTAAAAACTCAAAGCAGCAAACTCTTATCTTCAGCACGAGCCCAGGTTCATCTACAAAACCTTATCACCCAACAAGCACAACATTGCGACCAAATTATTAATTTCAATAGTCAGCTCCCTTATCAATTAGCTTAACATTCGTTTCTATACCCATGATCCAGGTCCAGGTCCAGATCCAGATCCAGACCCAGGTGCAACTCATACTTACCTTTACTAGCGCGCCGCCGCCAAAACAAAACAATCTAAATTGACCTTCGGAATCACGCAAGCATTCCCTTATCTCCAGCCATTTCCTTATCTCCAGCCATTTCCTTATCTCTCTTCTCCCAGAATTGTTATGTATGTTCTGCCTCAAATGTGCAAAAATGTGACGTAAGACCTCAAATTCCCTCACAATTTGACCATTTTTAATGTGCACCTTGCACCTTCTGGGGCAGAACATACATATCCCTACTACTTATCGTCCATCGCTAGAATCAGCAGGGGATCGATAAATGAATGATGTTCGGATGAAAGAGTTTTGGCTAGCGGAATGGGCGGGTTAACGGAGGTAGAAGTTGTTTGAGACGGGGCGACAGTGTAGGAGGATGACGGCATGGAATTAGGTGGGCATGCGGAGGAAGTAGCAAGGTTTGGCGTATATAGAGGAGAGGTGGGACAGACGGAAATCGGAGCAGAGGTGGTGGAGTGGTCGGAAGAAGTTGGCTTGAGGTTAGGAGGGCACGCGGAAGAAGTTGGGAGTGCATGGTTAGGTGGGTGCGCTGGACATACGGAACTTAAAACAGTATTGGTTGGGTTGACGGTTGGAATGGACGTGTTCTAGGGCTTCGGTGTAACTGGAACAGGGGGGTTAAGGGTGTGAGAATATATAAAGTTAGGATTCTTGACTGGAGTACTTAGATTAAAATTTGGAAATACTCCCATTTTGAGCTGCCAATTGGAGTTAGGATCACTAGCTTTAGGATTAATGCTGAGATGTGCGGAAGAGTGAGGAGTGATTGTGTTGTTACAAGTTCTAAGATTCTTATGGTTAGGGTGAATACTAAATTTAGGTATGGGAGAAGGTCGTTTGGGGTAGTTAGTGAGGTTAGGTTTTTTAGTATTTAATTTAGGGTTAGGTGCAGAGGGCTTAGGATTAAACTTAACGTACTTCCTAGTCCACTTAGAAATTGTGATGTTCCCGAGAGTGAAGAATTTGCTGGAGGAATTGGAGAAGGAATGGAGTTGTGGTTGATAAAGATGAATGTTTACTGCCTAGCCTTTTTAGTCTCTGCTCCCATTCCGATACTGTCCAGGTGGTGCCAAGTTTGTTGATCGTAAATGTGGTGGAAGTGGGTTGGGATGACACTGGCGGATAGACATTGATGGCAACATCAGCAACCTTCTCTATATCGGGCTTAACCAAACCAGCAAGAGCATCAACATCTGAGGCAGGCTCCACCAAGGAGGAATGCGGAGGAATCACATTCACGCTGGATTGAGGCGGAACTGCGGAGGTTGCATCCCGGAGAGTGGAGCAGTCCCCATCAGAAGATGTAGCTCCAGAAGAAGAAGAATTCTCTATAACGGGCTTGACCAAACCAACAGGAGCATCACCATCTGAGGTAGGCTGCACCGAGGAGGAATGCGGAGGAATCACATTCACGGTGGATTGAGGCGGAACTGCGGAGGTTGCATCACGGAGAGTGGAGCAGTCCCCATCAGAAGATGTAGGTCCAGAAGAAGAAGAATTCAAACCAGAAGCATCTGTGGTGTCAGACCGAGGAAAAGAGGGGCCGAGATAGCTTTTTGTGGTTAAACTCTTAATATCAGAGCCGACTGAGCCAATTAATTCAAAGTTCTTCACAATGGCTGTTGAGCACGTATCCAGATCCCGCTTGACGTGCCGGACACCGCGCCGAATGTCGTCTAAGATTGGCATGATAGGTTGGCCGATGGAAGGCGATGGTGATCCAGCGCGGAAGTCATCCAAGGAAGTGACCAGGCCGCTCAGCTTTAAGGAAAGCTCGCAAATCCTGCTTGAAAGAAGCGATGAGTCGTTGGTCAAACCCTCAGCGATCTTAAGCAGCTTGTCCAGTTTTAAGTTTAGACTAGCGCAGTCATCGGACAAAATTTGATGTCCAGCAAAATTTGTGGAGATCTCGTTGACCTTATCAGCGATGTAGGATTGATCCGTGGAGAGCGTAGCAACGACTTCCTTCATGAGCCGTAAGACGTGCCAGGGCCTAATGTTGGAGCACTCTTTACATGTAGAAAGACCACGTGAAAGACAGGTGCCATGAAAAACACCTCCACAGATGCCATCACAGGTAACACCATTGTTTAGCAACTCATTAGAGCATGACTTGCAAAGGGCCATTTTGTGCGTGAAGAATTGGTCGGAAATATTTAACAATAAAAAGTTAAACAAAAGGCTTTACACCAGGTTGCAGTAATACTAGATTAAAACAAAATAAACAAACTGAGTCACTTCCGTTTGAAAAAACAAAAATATTTCCCGGCACTGTAAAAAGCGAAAAAACTAACTCAGTCACTTACACAATAGCGGACAGTTGAAAATAAGGTCACTGACAAAAATGTAAACAAGGAGAAACTGTGTCAGGTAAGTTATTGACCGGGAAAGTGTGGCACTCACTTTGCTGATACACGCACAAAACACACGAAACGAAAATACTGCGAAGAAATTGAACTGAGTGAGGAGCGATCACGCAACGCGTCCGATCGATTAGGCGGTAACTGGAGAACTAATATAGGCGATCAACTAGACCCGACATACACGAACTCGATTTTGACGTAGCCCAGAAGTGCTCCAGATGTAACCCGGAAAACGCCAGGGCGAGTGGTCGACACAGGGGACCCCACTCGCCCAAGATGATAAGCAAGGCGACAACAACAACAACAAGGAAGAAGTCTTGTACTCATTTTTCTTCATTTAGATGATTTAAACATAATATTTCCTTTCATGAATGTCGCTTAACATACTGCGTCTGTTAAGAAATCTAATAACATGCATAGAATTCTATTTTACAAATTTTGTTTATCTCTCCATGCAAGATAAATTCATTTCTCAGTGCACAGTAACCAATTATCTAATTTTATTTAAAAACAAATTCAATTCTTAGTACACAGTAAAGATTTCTTTTAATTTAGATGATTTAAACATAATATTTCCTTTCATGAATGTCCCTTAACATACCAATGCGTCTGTTAAGAATTCTAATTACATAGAATTATATTTTACAAATTTTGTTTATCTCTCCACCAATGCAAAATAAATTCATTTCTCAGCGCACAGTAAGCACTTATTTCTTTAAACAAATTCTTCGCACGCTAAGCAAGGCATTTCATATCAGTCAAACGAAATGTGATGCCCTGCTGTAAACAAAAATGTGCACGTCAGTTTAACTCTTGTTATGAGTAACTTGCATGGAGGGGTTTCTTTGCTCACTACATTTTATTTAGCGTAAGTAGTCTTTTCATTTAATTGTAATAAATGTATAAATAGTTACGATATAATTAAGAAATTGTTCTTTTCAATCGGACGGTCAAAAAGTGTGTTTCAATTGCGAAGTGATTTGTCTTTAAAATCAAAGGTTCTTTTGTGCTCAATTGTTCGTTCGTGCTACAATTAACTTCAGGGTACTTAGGTGTTTCACCTATAGTACTGAACATCAAGAGTAAAGGTGATACACCTTCACTCAAACATTCGCTACACAAAATACAGCATCATTACTTTTTACTTTTAACTGACATTTGGAATATCGAATCACCTAAATCTTGTTCTATTTGATAAAAATAGAAAATTGCTCAAGTTCTTCGTTGAAGATCTGTAGATTTAGTGTAATGTTCAAGTTTTTAATAAATTCCATTGGCATTTATAAGCCAACTCGCGTTACTATTTTCATTTTCGAATAGGATTATAACTTGTAAGTACTTAAAGATGTTCGCTTAAATAAAAAATTTCATACTTATAAAAAAAGACATTTCGAGAGAAATATTTCCCACAGCGTAAAAAATATTTAGAAGGTTTTTCTTATTGAAAAAAATAGGTGCATGACATAAGATACTTGGTAGCCTTAAGACGACTAAGCGGTTGATCTTATAGCTTTAGCGCTTATTTTTGTAACAAATCTATTTTAATTACTATGTACGGTTAACGGGCAATTGAGGTATTGAATTCTATTTGACTAACAAATTTTATTTATTTATTTTTTATTTTTAGCTTCAGTGAAAATGTTGTATTATAGCCAAATTTTATGCTATGCCGTTATAAGTTCAAATATAATAATCCCTTGAACCAATTTAATCCGTTTATCCGTTTTAGGTTGTTAGAAGGTGTTAATAAGATAGGAATTTTCTACTGAAGAAGTTCTCTTTATCCTAAGTATGCTCACTTTAAGATTAATGCATTGGTAGCAGTGTTACATAAGATATCGTTTTATATTTCTCCAGCAGTTATTTAGTGAAACTTTGATTGTATACAGTATTGTGAGTCACAATTGCGATAGCTCGGTTCATTCAAATGTTAAGTGAATTTTTTTTTTGTGTGCTGAAAGCGCGAAACGATAATCTCTTTCGCGAATGCAACTCCGGTGATCTACCTAGATAACCGCGATACGAATTATAGAGCTGTGTATTTTCGTCAAGTATGCAACATCGGTCGAATTTATTGATTAACTCGGATCGCTTTTCTTATTTTTCATAGCTATTTTGAAGAAATAGTTAAGGAAGTATACTGAGGGTGTAACTTAGAAGTATGTTAGTTCTTCTTAATTGATAGGCAATCAATAATATCTTTGAAAGTTCAGCATTTTTGTTTTTGGATAATGAATATATTAAGGATGATTCTGTGAAGTAAATTTGATATTTATTTCAGGAACCCATGTGAAGCTTCTCTCACCTCCAAACTATACCATTTTCCTTGTTGACGGTTGTGTAGGCACCAATAATCCACCAGGTCGCGGGGTTCTCATAGCTGCTCACAACCGTTATGACGCCACCCTGCTAAAGACCTCCGACTCTACAATATCAGAATTTGTATGTATCAAATTAGCACTAAATAAGTGTCTTCTGTACATTATTTGTTGTTATATTCGTCCCTCTCAACCTCTAGATGCCTACGACCCCATAATTGAAGTGATCGACATCCTGCTTGAGAACGCTAACGCCTCCTATGAATTCATTGTACTGGGTGACTTTAACCTCCCCCGTATTCAATGGTCATTGTCTGAGGACTGTTCACACTTTATCCCCCTGAACGCCTCTTCCACCAAAGAAGCCTTTTTACCGATCAGCTCTCTGTTTCTGGTCTCTTTCAAGTTAGTGGAGTCAGGAACTTTCTGGACAGACAATTAGACTTAATCTTTTCCTCAGACCCAGTTAACTCGGCTGTCGCGAAAAACAAACATCTCCTCTCCTCCCTCGATCGTCACCATCCTCCCGTGTTCCTCGTTTTCTCCTACGAACACTCTCACGCCCTTTCACGCTCCCAGTTTTCTCTTTCCTTCAATTTTCGTAAAGGCGACTTTGAAAAATTAAATCACTTGCTCCTCAACTCCAACATTGGCACTATCCCTCAACATCTTCCAATAGACGTTGCTGTAGAGATGTTTTATTCGGAAATACAAGCTTGTCTAACACAACTATCCCTCTTCTTCCTCGTAAAAACTGCTCCTCCTCCCCCGTTTGGTACGACAAAGAATTACGCTCTATCCGCAACAGGAGAAATAAACGTTGGCAAACTTTTCTTCTGACCCAGACTGAGTCTGACTATTCTTCCTACTTGTCAGCTTTTTCTGAACGTTGTGATACCCTCTACCATGAGTACCTCCAACGGATGGAAACAAGCTTCATATCCGACCCCAAGTGTTTTTATAGCTTTATTTATTCTAAGAAGAAATCCAATGGTTACCCCTCCACCCTAAAGCTCGAGAATACCTGTTCATCTGATCCTCAGGTTATCGCCAACCTCTTTGCACACTTCTTCAGTAAATCTTTCAGCGACAATTCCCTACAACCTGACCTTAACTACTTTTCATTCTTGGACAAATGCACTCAAACGTCGTTTACACCTTTCGACCCTGACCCCGAACAAATCGCCGCCAGTATTAACGGGCTTGAGGATGACTTTCACCCCGGTCCTGACGGCATTTCGGCCATCGTTCTGAAAAAGTGTGCCATGCATCTAGTTCAACCCCTTACTTTGCTTTTCCGCCTCTCGGTCACTCAAGGAGTTTTCCCTCAATTATGGAAAAACTCTTATATTATTCCCATATTCAAAAAAGGCTGCAAGAATGATGTATCCAACTACAGACCCATTGCTAAATTATCATCATTACCTAAACTATTCTAAAAATTGTTCTATGATTCCATGTTCTTCCACTGTAAGTCTATTTCCTCCCTCTCCCAGCATGGCTTCCTCAAAGCAAGATCTACAACCACCAACCTTACCGAATTTGTCTTCAAAACACTATGTGCCCTGTGAAAACGGTAAAGATGTTGATGTTATTGCCACCGATTTTAGCAAAGCCTTTGACAAGATCTCCCATAGCGTTATCCTGCTTAAACTTGATCGCCTGGGCTTCCCCCCTCGATTCATCTCCTGGATTCAATCCTACCTCAACAACCGTCAGTACAATGTTCTTTTCATCTCATCCGTTTCTAACCCCATTGTCGCTCGTTCCGGCGTCCCTCAGGGCAGCCACCTCGGTCCATTTTCATCCTTACAATTAATGATGTTGATTGTGTCATTAAATACTCAGAGCTGTCCATTTATGCTGATGACATGAAAACAAATAAACATATCTCCTCCACAACCGACTTTGTTCTTCTCCAAAATGACCTCGATTCGTTCACCACAAAACATGAAAAACTTTCTTGAGCTCAATGTCTCCAAATGCCAGTCCATCTCTTATTCCCGCAAGCGTCTTACCACCCCAAGAACCTACATGTTAACCCATGTACCAGTCCCTATCGTTACCTCTTTGTGTGAACTAGGAATAATCTGTGATAGCGAACTAAATTTCCGTTCCTATATTGATAGTGTAATTAACAGAGCTAACACCTGCGCTAGGGCTTGTGAAGCGCTGGTCTAGAGAGTTCTCCAATCCTTATGTTTCAAATCTCTCTATATTTCCTTCGTGAGACCTCTCCTTGAATATTCCAGCCAGGTATGGTCACCTACGCAAACAACCCACATTAACAGAATTGAATCTGTCCAGCGTAGGTTCATTCGCTTTGCTCTATGTGATCTTCCGTGGGTAGACAGATTCAACCTTCCACCTTATGAAGAAAGTCGGAAACTGATAGTCTTACAACCCCTAAGTAAACGTCTTGATGTTTTCGACGTTCTCTTCATTCATCAGCTATTAGCTGGTGCCATAGACTGCCCTTCAATCCTGCAATCTTTACCCATCTATACCAACCCTCGCAACCCTAGGTCCACTTCCGTTTTCCCACTCAACCACCATCGCACAAACTACGGTCAAAGCGAGCCAATTACCAGGATGCTACGAAAAGTCAACGACCTTTCCTCCTTTGACTTCCATCTGAGTAAATCATCCCATCACAAAGCCTTATATCTTTATCCCGCCCATCTTGATCGCCTTTCCTAATTCTCCTTCCTCCCAGTTTATATTTATCATAATCATAGCTGATATTGTAGCTTACATTATCTGTTATGAATTATTGTTTATTTTAGTTTGTAGGATTTATTTTGTTATTTTGTAGTATTATATAACAGCTTGCATTAAGCTTAAAATAAATAAAGAAACCTCCTGCCTCCTCAAAAATGTCTCCATCCCCTCCACCATGTTTTTTTTTTATTTGATTTAATCTTATTTTATAGGTTGAGCCAACCGCTTAGCCAAATGTAGGAATAGAGGTGGGATAGAGCCTGAACCATCGCTTAAGGGGGTAACTTTTTCGAGCCTTTTTGTTTCAAGATGGTTCAGTGCGGCTAGGAGTAGCAGGCGACACCAGGCCTGTTGCTCTTCCTTTTGTCTGTTTCTCTTGTTGTTTCTATCCTTGGTGGCAGACCTGAAAGAGGGAATCCACAACCCTCTCTCTCCACAGGCTCCGCTTAAACATCCCGCGGCAACTTTACGTTGATCACACGCGCACACATTACACCATGTCAAAAGATGCGCATTCTCATACACTTTAAAACCCCGTTTCAAAATTTGCTTTGAGATGAACCGTACGTCGCCAATTCTGGGAATCTTGGGAGCATGGTTCGATCGGGAACGGCAGAATTCACGAAACTGAAATGCACAATAATCGTATTTTCTTATCTTTATTAGTGGATGAGATAAAAATTCTTGAAATACATTGAAAATCGGCGCTAAAAACTGACGTACTCTCTTAAATAAAAATGTTTTTAATAAATAATGAAAGCGAAATGTTCAAGGTGATAGGACAATACAAGAATTTTCAGCAAATATTGAATTAAATAGTATTCAGACAGTAGAAAAAGCTAAAAACAACAGAGCAATAATTTAAAAATTGAACGATCAGATAGCTCTAAACGCATTCAGGTCAGAACTGCCAGAACCATTCAAAGCAACAATTTTTGCCGCACAATCAAAGACACTTATCGGTGCGTACGCACCGTACGTTTGGCTACAGAAATATACCCAGATAGCAAACAGACAAGAAATAGACTTAGATTCTCTGGTCATCAAGCGAGATTCATAAATTATAATAAAAAAAAATCTTATCGTCCATTTAGACGAGGTACAAACCACACGATTAATTAATAACACGCGTGGTAATGGACACAACAGTAGGTACAGCGAGAATCTATAAAACCAATCTACATAGAACAATAATAATTGAACACGATTTAACCAGAATCATGGCTATCCAACACCAAAAAGAGCTCCAACACAAAGAGAAGAGTAGATGAAATGTAAATAAATTGAAACATATGGTTTAGTTGTTCTAGATTATTTAACAAAACTTAGATGCAAATTAGACTATGAACAATTTACCTTAACGGTTTGCTCAGAAAATAATAAGAAAATACCAATAATAGCAAGATCGCCAGAATTAAAATCAATCACAGTTCCGGCAAAGTCACCAATATATCAAGTATTAAACCTGAAAGTAGATGAAGATAGTTTGATCTTAAATCAGGAAGTTGAGAAAGGCATCTTTATAGCCAACACGACAAAAGGTATAGTACACATAAAGATACTAAACACCTTAGAACAAGAAACCATCATTGAATTACTACAGCTAAAACTTGTACCAATAAGAAACTATCACAGAGTAAGAAAATTAAGTCCTCCAAATAATACAGCTCGTTTTGAAAACTTAAAAAAAATAACTTAGATAATAAGGTAAAAGAAGCACTATGAGTCAAATTTTTTTTGGGAACACTAAAAATCAACTTGTTCTACTTAAACTTTTTATTGTAGAACTTTGAAGATTTATTGAATCAAAATTAATATTCTAAAATATTTTTTGAAAATTTCATTATTTATTTAGTTATAGACAAATGAATTTTTATGTAATTTTTTTTAAATTGCGATTTCTCAGTAAATATTGAGTAAAAGTTTAAAAAATTTTTATGGTAGGACTAAAAATAATTCACAATTTAGGTGAAATAAAGTTTTCATTCAAATTTTAAAAATTATTTATAAATAATAAATTTTTTAATAAACAAATAGAAATTTAACCAACTTCTCGTATAGATAGAAACAAAATTAGGAATGTTTAAGTGCTGTGCTAATATGTAAATTTTATAAAAGAATAATTAAATGTTGCTTAGATTTAAATATCGTTATAATTTTATTTACATTATTCACAAACAGACTTTTTGTACAACATTATTTGGATCCATAGAAAAAACCTTACAATTCAAATTTTTCTTATCGGATGGTTTGTAATGGTGAAATTGCCTGGTCCCTTTTACTGTTTTTGCTTGAGCAAAGCGTGATTCCAATGTTTTTTTGTGTTCATCGTATTCATCCGTTGAAGAAAAATCAAAATGGATTTTGTGAAAATATTCTTGTGTCCATTCAAAAAGTTTTCTCGTACTAGTGATTTGCGTATCCTGTAAACTGGCTCGGTACGCGTTTCCTTTAACACATCCACCAATCATATCGCAAGCTCCCTTTCCGTGCGCTGTTGCAAAAAAATGCCATTCTGCTTCGATACCGATATCCTCTTCATCGTGCAATAAATTTACAAAATTAAATTTATTTTTATACTGTGAGTTAGCTCCGTTAGAAAAATAGTAAAGTTTTTTCACGTTGTGAAGACCGAATTTATTTTGTAAAAATGTAATCATTTTTGAATTGTATATGGAAGTGTACTCCGGTGTCATCGTGATTAATAAATTCAGAAAAAACTATAAAATTTATGTGCTTTTGACCGTTGTTTTTCTTCTAGTATATGACATAAACATGCAGAGTTGCTTGATCTTTCGACCAATGCTGTGATCGTATGGCATCTTGCACATGAAATGAGTAATTGTCGGAGAAATCGACAATTACAACAAATTCGCCATCCCCAAGTAAACTTATCAATTTTTCTAAATACGCTTGCGACTTGGCGATGAAGTCATCTTTCAAAATAGTTAGGAAATCTTCAGCAAGATTCTGTATAAAAAGTTTGTTTCAGCAATTGGCATCTACAAATGTATGTAGAAAATTATGAATTTTAGAAAATTAATAACACATAATGTGGAGAAAAGTAAGCCACGTATAGCTTACCTGTCAGCTGTGAGCCATTGATTAAATTCAATATTTTGAATATCGTATCTTTCTAAGGTTGCTTTTAAATTTTCAAGAATTTTTTTTGTTCCAGGACAGTTTTTAGAATTTCCCAAACAGCAGTCTGCAGTTTGACTTGCACAAATTATATTAATAAAAAATTCTTGGTAGTGTGGGTACTGGTTTACTTTCAGTATCTACGAAAGTATAGTCTCGGGATTCTCTACTTCCAAAAAGGGGCCTTGAGAGGGCAGAACTCCAAGGGGCCTCGAGAGGACAGAGCTCCAGAAGGTCGCTTGAGCTTTTCCTATCTAAAGGACTTACCTATTTAGAAATTAATTTTTTATTTAAAAAATGAATTTCAATATTTTATATTTTATTAAATAATATTTCTGTACAATATTCTTAGAGACTGAATTCAAGACTAAACCTATGGAACAATTTTCTCGCTTTATATACACAATTTATTTAAACAAAATTGTTCCGAACTACTAAGTTAGCATTTACAACAAGTAATTTGAATGTACGAACGTAGCCAAAAATAATCAAACGTTACAATTGTTAAAGTGGTTTTGGCACTACAATTGTACTGTCACCACAGTACTCCCCCGCTAGCGAATCCTTAGGATTTGGCGAAACGTGATGGAGGTTTTGTGGTGCGTCCACCTCTTGTCTTTCTGATAGGGAAATATGTGTTTCCACCTGGTGAAAATCTAATTTTTGGATCAAATCTTACGGTTCGATTTATAATATTTTTGTCATAAACTGTCTGGGGTTGTCTTGTGTCTGATTTGTTAGTATTTTCCAATGTTCCTGGGTTTTTGAGCACTGGCTGAAAAGACACCCTTTGGTTTATTCGGCTATTTTGTGGTGGATCATCATTCACTGGCTCTAAAGTTCTCTGTATTGGAGTGTTATAATGTTATAATGTATTCTAACTCGACCTTTGGTTGTTTACCAAATTTACTGTGCCCTTGAGCGCTGGCTGTAAAGACGCTCTTGAGTTAATTTGGTTGTTAGGTGAATGATCGTTTGACACTGGCAACTGCGACCTATGTGTAACTTCTGGTGAATGTGCATTTGCAAAACGTGAAGTGTCCTCAGAGTCTTTTAAATAAGAATTTGTAAAACAAGGTTTCAATTGATTAATAGAAACGTTCACTTCTTTTCCTCTAATCAGAATTTTGTAAAATTTTTCGTTTCTTAATATAACCGCATAAGGTCCTTCATAAGGAGGTTGTAAACTAGGTTGAGTGCTATCAACTCTCATAAAAACGAAAGGACAATTCTTTAAATCTTTGAAAATAAAAACTTTTTGAAGTGTGTGCCGAGATGCCGGTGACGGTTGTATGTTTCGGAATTGATGTTCGAGTTGTTTAATAAATTCATTTTGGTTATTTCAAGAATTCGCGTTATTTAAAAAATCATCGGGTAATCGTAAATTTTCTCCATAGACTAATTTTGCAGGAGAAAATCGGAATTCGTCACTACTAATTGACCTGAAACCTAAAAGAATAAGTGGTAAATATTTTCTCCACTCTGAATTTTGGTAGCACATTAATGATGCTTTAAGCGACCGATGCCAACGTTCTATGAATCCGTTCGCTTGAGGGTGGTAAGCCGTTGTGCGGCAACGCTTAATACCTAATAATCTGACTACCTCCATGAATAAAGTTCACTCGAACTGTCCACCTTGGTCCGTAATGATTTTTGATGGAATGCCAAATCTAGATATCCAGTTCTTTAATAATGCAGAAGCTACTGTTTCTACGCTAATGTTTTCGATGGGAATTGCCTCAGGCCAGCGAGTATACCGGTCGATGATTGTTAGACAATATTTGAAACCTTCTGAATTTGGCATAGTGCCGATTAAGGGGTTATATACAAAGTTGGGGTTCAAAAAATCGAAAATTTTTTGATTGCATATTCTGAAAGTACATACTTTCGAAAATATCTGTGTAAAATTACATCCAGATCGGAGAACTCGATTTCAAATGACAGCCGTTCGCAGCGCGCTAGTTCCATCCATAAGCACTTGGCGAGCGGCGTCCAAAAACTTTAAACGCGATGATCTCGGAATAGAGTTTTTTGACAAATACCGGTGCGGTGAACGTGATATCTCAAAAACTTTTCAACCGATTTTCATAAATTTTTTTTTTTAAATGTTCATATTTACAATCTCGTGTACTTGAACGGTTCCTTTTTCATCTAAAAATTTTCGATTGTTTGCAATGAATTTTTGTTTAGAATTTTGAACACCTCAAAAATCGATTTTTTTGTCAACATGGTTTTTTTATTGAAAAAAAAATTTTTTCCGAAACCGAACCGTTCAAGTACACCACATTACATTTTTCTTCAATCATTTTTTTACTCTTTTGATTTCAGTTAAGCGGTTCGCCTTGGAGAGTGTTCACCGCAAGCCTCTGCAAAAAAAACGCGCTTCGGGGGAGGGGCCATAACTTCGACAATTTTTAATATTTTTTTATAATTCAACTTGTTTTTTTTTCTTCGATAGTACTACCAACAAATTGTCTTTCGCTTTTTCTAATAAAATTTGCATAAAACCCTTAAAAAAAATCACCAACTTAGCTCACTTTTTCCCCTCAACTTTGTATATAACCCCTTAAATCTATATGAATTGTGTTAAATCTTTCTGTTTCGTGTTGAAAATCAGCGATGGGAGGATTAACATGTCTCGAGATTTTAGCTCTTTGACGTGGTAAACAGCTTCTGCTCCATTCTTTAACATCTCTCTTTATTGAAGGCCAAACAACTCTATTGATCATAAGTTTAATTGATGCTTTTATCCCTGGATGGCTTAAGTTGTGGATAATTGAAAATATTTCTTTCCGAAATTTGATGGGGATATACGGACGCATTTTTCTTGTTGAGATATCACAAAAAATTTCTTTTTCTGAATTGATCAATTTTACCTTAACCATTTTCAAAGAAGAATTTTGAATTTGTTGAAGTTCTGTGTCATTGACCTGGGCGTCTGCCACAGCTTCGAAATCTATTGCACCGACGATATTGATTTCATTAAGCCTTGATAATGTGTCAGCAACTATATTCTCTTTACCGGATATATGTCTGATATCCGTTGAAAATTGACCGATGAGGTCGAGGTGTCTGAACTGTCTGGGTGAGGCTTTTTCAGGATTTTGTTGAAATGGTAAAAGAAGCACTATGAGTCAAATTTTTTTTGGGAACACTAAAAATCAACTTGTTCTACTTAAACTTTTTATTGTAGAACTTTGAAGATTTATTGAATCAAAATTAATATTCTAAAATATTTTTTGAAAATTTCATTATTTATTTAGTTATAGACAAATGAATTTTTATGTAATTTTTTTAAATTGCGATTTCTCAGTAAATATTGAGTAAAAGTTTAAAAAATTTTTATGGTAGGACTAAAAATAATTCACAATTTAGGTGAAATAAAGTTTTCATTCAAATTTTAAAAATTATTTATAAATAATAAATTTTTTAATAAACAAATAGAAATTTAACCAACTTCTCGTATAGATAGAAACAAAATTAGGAATGTTTAAGTGCTGTGCTAATATGTAAATTTTATAAAAGAATAATTAAATGTTGCTTAGATTTAAATATCGTTATAATTTTATTTACATTATTCACAAACAGACTTTTTGTACAACATTATTTGGATCCATAGAAAAAACCTTACAATTCAAATTTTTCTTATCGGATGGTTTGTAATGGTGAAATTGCCTGGTCCCTTTTACTGTTTTTGCTTGAGCAAAGCGTGATTCCAATGTTTTTTTGTGTTCATCGTATTCATCCGTTGAAGAAAAATCAAAATGGATTTTGTGAAAATATTCTTGTGTCCATTCAAAAAGTTTTCTCGTACTAGTGATTTGCGTATCCTGTAAACTGGCTCGGTACGCGTTTCCTTTAACACATCCACCAATCATATCGCAAGCTCCCTTTCCGTGCGCTGTTGCAAAAAAATGCCATTCTGCTTCGATACCGATATCCTCTTCATCGTGCAATAAATTTACAAAATTAAATTTATTTTTATACTGTGAGTTAGCTCCGTTAGAAAAATAGTAAAGTTTTTTCACGTTGTGAAGACCGAATTTATTTTGTAAAAATGTAATCATTTTTGAATTGTATATGGAAGTGTACTCCGGTGTCATCGTGATTAATAAATTCAGAAAAAACTATAAAATTTATGTGCTTTTGACCGTTGTTTTTCTTCTAGTATATGACATAAACATGCAGAGTTGCTTGATCTTTCGACCAATGCTGTGATCGTATGGCATCTTGCACATGAAATGAGTAATTGTCGGAGAAATCGACAATTACAACAAATTCGCCATCCCCAAGTAAACTTATCAATTTTTCTAAATACGCTTGCGACTTGGCGATGAAGTCATCTTTCAAAATAGTTAGGAAATCTTCAGCAAGATTCTGTATAAAAAGTTTGTTTCAGCAATTGGCATCTACAAATGTATGTAGAAAATTATGAATTTTAGAAAATTAATAACACATAATGTGGAGAAAAGTAAGCCACGTATAGCTTACCTGTCAGCTGTGAGCCATTGATTAAATTCAATATTTTGAATATCGTATCTTTCTAAGGTTGCTTTTAAATTTTCAAGAATTTTTTTTGTTCCAGGACAGTTTTTAGAATTTCCCAAATAGCAGTCTGCAGTTTGACTTGCACAAATTATATTAATAAAAAATTCTTGGTAGTGTGGGTACTGGTTTACTTTCAGTATCTACGAAAGTATAGTCTCGGGATTCTCTACTTCCAAAAAGGGGCCTTGAGAGGGCAGAACTCCAAGGGGCCTCGAGAGGACAGAGCTCCAGAAGGTCGCTTGAGCTTTTCCTATCTAAAGGACTTACCTATTTAGAAATTAATTTTTTATTTAAAAAATGAATTTCAATATTTTATATTTTATTAAATAATATTTCTGTACAATATTCTTAGAGACTGAATTCAAGACTAAACCTATGGAACAATTTTCTCGCTTTATATACACAATTTATTTAAACAAAATTGTTCCGAACTACTAAGTTAGCATTTACAACAAGTAATTTGAATGTACGAACGTAGCCAAAAATAATCAAACGTTACAATTGTTAAAGTGGTTTTGGCACTACAATTGTACTGTCACCACAGTACTCCCCCGCTAGCGAATCCTTAGGATTTGGCGAAACGTGATGGAGGTTTTGTGGTGCGTCCACCTCTTGTCTTTCTGATAGGGAAATATGTGTTTCCACCTGGTGAAAATCTAATTTTTGGATCAAATCTTACGGTTCGATTTATAATATTTTTGTCATAAACTGTCTGGGGTTGTCTTGTGTCTGATTTGTTAGTATTTTCCAATGTTCCTGGGTTTTTGAGCACTGGCTGAAAAGACACCCTTTGGTTTATTCGGCTATTTTGTGGTGGATCATCATTCACTGGCTCTAAAGTTCTCTGTATTGGAGTGTTATAATGTTATAATGTATTGTAACTCGACCTTTGGTTGTTTACCAAATTTACTGTGCCCTTGAGCGCTGGCTGTAAAGACGCTCTTGAGTTAATTTGGTTGTTAGGTGAATGATCGTTTGACACTGGCAACTGCGACCTATGTGTAACTTCTGGTGAATGTGCATTTGCAAAACGTGAAGTGTCCTCAGAGTCTTTTAAATAAGAATTTGTAAAACAAGGTTTCAATTGATTAATAGAAACGTTCACTTCTTTTCCTCTAATCAGAATTTTGTAAAATTTTTCGTTTCTTAATATAACCGCATAAGGTCCTTCATAAGGAGGTTGTAAACTAGGTTGAGTGCTATCAACTCTCATAAAAACGAAAGGACAATTCTTTAAATCTTTGAAAATAAAAACTTTTTGAAGTGTGTGCCGAGATGCCGGTGACGGTTGTATGTTTCGGAATTGATGTTCGAGTTGTTTAATAAATTCATTTTGGTTATTTCAAGAATTCGCGTTATTTAAAAAATCATCGGGTAATCGTAAATTTTCTCCATAGACTAATTTTGCAGGAGAAAATCGGAATTCGTCACTACTAATTGACCTGAAACCTAAAAGAATAAGTGGTAAATATTTTCTCCACTCTGAATTTTGGTAGCACATTAATGATGCTTTAAGCGACCGATGCCAACGTTCTATGAATCCGTTCGCTTGAGGGTGGTAAGCCGTTGTGCGGCAACGCTTAATACCTAATAATCTGACTACCTCCATGAATAAAGTTCACTCGAACTGTCCACCTTGGTCCGTAATGATTTTTGATGGAATGCCAAATCTAGATATCCAGTTCTTTAATAATGCAGAAGCTACTGTTTCTACGCTAATGTTTTCGATGGGAATTGCCTCAGGCCAGCGAGTATACCGGTCGATGATTGTTAGACAATATTTGAAACCTTCTGAATTTGGCATAGTGCCGATTAAGGGGTTATATACAAAGTTGGGGTTCAAAAAATCGAAAATTTTTTGATTGCATATTCTGAAAGTACATACTTTCGAAAATATCTGTGTAAAATTACATCCAGATCGGAGAACTCGATTTCAAATGACAGCCGTTCGCAGCGCGCTAGTTCCATCCATAAGCACTTGGCGAGCGGCGTCCAAAAACTTTAAACGCGATGATCTCGGAATAGAGTTTTTTGACAAATACCGGTGCGGTGAACGTGATATCTCAAAAACTTTTCAACCGATTTTCATAAATTTTTTTTTTTAAATGTTCATATTTACAATCTCGTGTACTTGAACGGTTCCTTTTTCATCTAAAAATTTTCGATTGTTTGCAATGAATTTTTGTTTAGAATTTTGAACACCTCAAAAATCGATTTTTTTGTCAACATGGTTTTTTTATTGGAAAAAAAAATTTTTTCCGAAACCGAACCGTTCAAGTACACCACATTACATTTTTCTTCAATCATTTTTTTACTCTTTTGATTTCAGTTAAGCGGTTCGCCTTGGAGAGTGTTCACCGCAAGCCTCTGCAAAAAAAACGCGCTTCGGGGGAGGGGCCATAACTTCGACAATTTTTAATATTTTTTTATAATTCAACTTGTTTTTTTTTCTTCGATAGTACTACCAACAAATTGTCTTTCGCTTTTTCTAATAAAATTTGCATAAAACCCTTAAAAAAAATCACCAACTTAGCTCACTTTTTCCCCTCAACTTTGTATATAACCCCTTAAATCTATATGAATTGTGTTAAATCTTTCTGTTTCGTGTTGAAAATCAGCGATGGGAGGATTAACATGTCTCGAGATTTTAGCTCTTTGACGTGGTAAACAGCTTCTGCTCCATTCTTTAACATCTCTCTTTATTGAAGGCCAAACAACTCTATTGATCATAAGTTTAATTGATGCTTTTATCCCTGGATGGCTTAAGTTGTGGATAATTGAAAATATTTCTTTCCGAAATTTGATGGGGATATACGGACGCATTTTTCTTGTTGAGATATCACAAAAAATTTCTTTTTCTGAATTGATCAATTTTACCTTAACCATTTTCAAAGAAGAATTTTGAATTTGTTGAAGTTCTGTGTCATTGACCTGGGCGTCTGCCACAGCTTCGAAATCTATTGCACCGACGATATTGATTTCATTAAGCCTTGATAATGTGTCAGCAACTATATTCTCTTTACCGGATATATGTCTGATATCCGTTGAAAATTGACCGATGAGGTCGAGGTGTCTGAACTGTCTGGGTGAGGCTTTTTCAGGATTTTGTTGAAATGGTAAAAGAAGCACTATGAGTCAAATTTTTTTTGGGAACACTAAAAATCAACTTGTTCTACTTAAACTTTTTATTGTAGAACTTTGAAGATTTATTGAATCAAAATTAATATTCTAAAATATTTTTTGAAAATTTCATTATTTATTTAGTTATAGACAAATGAATTTTTATGTAATTTTTTTAAATTGCGATTTCTCAGTAAATATTGAGTAAAAGTTTAAAAAATTTTTATGGTAGGACTAAAAATAATTCACAATTTAGGTGAAATAAAGTTTTCATTCAAATTTTAAAAATTATTTATAAATAATAAATTTTTTAATAAACAAATAGAAATTTAACCAACTTCTCGTATAGATAGAAACAAAATTAGGAATGTTTAAGTGCTGTGCTAATATGTAAATTTTATAAAAGAATAATTAAATGTTGCTTAGATTTAAATATCGTTATAATTTTATTTACATTATTCACAAACAGACTTTTTGTACAACATTATTTGGATCCATAGAAAAAACCTTACAATTCAAATTTTTCTTATCGGATGGTTTGTAATGGTGAAATTGCCTGGTCCCTTTTACTGTTTTTGCTTGAGCAAAGCGTGATTCCAATGTTTTTTTGTGTTCATCGTATTCATCCGTTGAAGAAAAATCAAAATGGATTTTGTGAAAATATTCTTGTGTCCATTCAAAAAGTTTTCTCGTACTAGTGATTTGCGTATCCTGTAAACTGGCTCGGTACGCGTTTCCTTTAACACATCCACCAATCATATCGCAAGCTCCCTTTCCGTGCGCTGTTGCAAAAAAATGCCATTCTGCTTCGATACCGATATCCTCTTCATCGTGCAATAAATTTACAAAATTAAATTTATTTTTATACTGTGAGTTAGCTCCGTTAGAAAAATAGTAAAGTTTTTTCACGTTGTGAAGACCGAATTTATTTTGTAAAAATGTAATCATTTTTGAATTGTATATGGAAGTGTACTCCGGTGTCATCGTGATTAATAAATTCAGAAAAAACTATAAAATTTATGTGCTTTTGACCGTTGTTTTTCTTCTAGTATATGACATAAACATGCAGAGTTGCTTGATCTTTCGACCAATGCTGTGATCGTATGGCATCTTGCACATGAAATGAGTAATTGTCGGAGAAATCGACAATTACAACAAATTCGCCATCCCCAAGTAAACTTATCAATTTTTCTAAATACGCTTGCGACTTGGCGATGAAGTCATCTTTCAAAATAGTTAGGAAATCTTCAGCAAGATTCTGTATAAAAAGTTTGTTTCAGCAATTGGCATCTACAAATGTATGTAGAAAATTATGAATTTTAGAAAATTAATAACACATAATGTGGAGAAAAGTAAGCCACGTATAGCTTACCTGTCAGCTGTGAGCCATTGATTAAATTCAATATTTTGAATATCGTATCTTTCTAAGGTTGCTTTTAAATTTTCAAGAATTTTTTTTGTTCCAGGACAGTTTTTAGAATTTCCCAAATAGCAGTCTGCAGTTTGACTTGCACAAATTATATTAATAAAAAATTCTTGGTAGTGTGGGTACTGGTTTACTTTCAGTATCTACGAAAGTATAGTCTCGGGATTCTCTACTTCCAAAAAGGGGCCTTGAGAGGGCAGAACTCCAAGGGGCCTCGAGAGGACAGAGCTCCAGAAGGTCGCTTGAGCTTTTCCTATCTAAAGGACTTACCTATTTAGAAATTAATTTTTTATTTAAAAAATGAATTTCAATATTTTATATTTTATTAAATAATATTTCTGTACAATATTCTTAGAGACTGAATTCAAGACTAAACCTATGGAACAATTTTCTCGCTTTATATACACAATTTATTTAAACAAAATTGTTCCGAACTACTAAGTTAGCATTTACAACAAGTAATTTGAATGTACGAACGTAGCCAAAAATAATCAAACGTTACAATTGTTAAAGTGGTTTTGGCACTACAATTGTACTGTCACCACAGTACTCCCCCGCTAGCGAATCCTTAGGATTTGGCGAAACGTGATGGAGGTTTTGTGGTGCGTCCACCTCTTGTCTTTCTGATAGGGAAATATGTGTTTCCACCTGGTGAAAATCTAATTTTTGGATCAAATCTTACGGTTCGATTTATAATATTTTTGTCATAAACTGTCTGGGGTTGTCTTGTGTCTGATTTGTTAGTATTTTCCAATGTTCCTGGGTTTTTGAGCACTGGCTGAAAAGACACCCTTTGGTTTATTCGGCTATTTTGTGGTGGATCATCATTCACTGGCTCTAAAGTTCTCTGTATTGGAGTGTTATAATGTTATAATGTATTGTAACTCGACCTTTGGTTGTTTACCAAATTTACTGTGCCCTTGAGCGCTGGCTGTAAAGACGCTCTTGAGTTAATTTGGTTGTTAGGTGAATGATCGTTTGACACTGGCAACTGCGACCTATGTGTAACTTCTGGTGAATGTGCATTTGCAAAACGTGAAGTGTCCTCAGAGTCTTTTAAATAAGAATTTGTAAAACAAGGTTTCAATTGATTAATAGAAACGTTCACTTCTTTTCCTCTAATCAGAATTTTGTAAAATTTTTCGTTTCTTAATATAACCGCATAAGGTCCTTCATAAGGAGGTTGTAAACTAGGTTGAGTGCTATCAACTCTCATAAAAACGAAAGGACAATTCTTTAAATCTTTGAAAATAAAAACTTTTTGAAGTGTGTGCCGAGATGCCGGTGACGGTTGTATGTTTCGGAATTGATGTTCGAGTTGTTTAATAAATTCATTTTGGTTATTTCAAGAATTCGCGTTATTTAAAAAATCATCGGGTAATCGTAAATTTTCTCCATAGACTAATTTTGCAGGAGAAAATCGGAATTCGTCACTACTAATTGACCTGAAACCTAAAAGAATAAGTGGTAAATATTTTCTCCACTCTGAATTTTGGTAGCACATTAATGATGCTTTAAGCGACCGATGCCAACGTTCTATGAATCCGTTCGCTTGAGGGTGGTAAGCCGTTGTGCGGCAACGCTTAATACCTAATAATCTGACTACCTCCATGAATAAAGTTCACTCGAACTGTCCACCTTGGTCCGTAATGATTTTTGATGGAATGCCAAATCTAGATATCCAGTTCTTTAATAATGCAGAAGCTACTGTTTCTACGCTAATGTTTTCGATGGGAATTGCCTCAGGCCAGCGAGTATACCGGTCGATGATTGTTAGACAATATTTGAAACCTTCTGAATTTGGCATAGTGCCGATTAAGGGGTTATATACAAAGTTGGGGTTCAAAAAATCGAAAATTTTTTGATTGCATATTCTGAAAGTACATACTTTCGAAAATATCTGTGTAAAATTACATCCAGATCGGAGAACTCGATTTCAAATGACAGCCGTTCGCAGCGCGCTAGTTCCATCCATAAGCACTTGGCGAGCGGCGTCCAAAAACTTTAAACGCGATGATCTCGGAATAGAGTTTTTTGACAAATACCGGTGCGGTGAACGTGATATCTCAAAAACTTTTCAACCGATTTTCATAAATTTTTTTTTTTAAATGTTCATATTTACAATCTCGTGTACTTGAACGGTTCCTTTTTCATCTAAAAATTTTCGATTGTTTGCAATGAATTTTTGTTTAGAATTTTGAACACCTCAAAAATCGATTTTTTTGTCAACATGGTTTTTTTATTGGAAAAAAAAATTTTTTCCGAAACCGAACCGTTCAAGTACACCACATTACATTTTTCTTCAATCATTTTTTTACTCTTTTGATTTCAGTTAAGCGGTTCGCCTTGGAGTGTTCACCGCAAGCCTCTGCAAAAAAAACGCGCTTCGGGGGAGGGGCCATAACTTCGACAATTTTTAATATTTTTTTATAATTCAACTTGTTTTTTTTTCTTCGATAGTACTACCAACAAATTGTCTTTCGCTTTTTCTAATAAAATTTGCATAAAACCCTTAAAAAAAATCACCAACTTAGCTCACTTTTTCCCCTCAACTTTGTATATAACCCCTTAAATCTATATGAATTGTGTTAAATCTTTCTGTTTCGTGTTGAAAATCAGCGATGGGAGGATTAACATGTCTCGAGATTTTAGCTCTTTGACGTGGTAAACAGCTTCTGCTCCATTCTTTAACATCTCTCTTTATTGAAGGCCAAACAACTCTATTGATCATAAGTTTAATTGATGCTTTTATCCCTGGATGGCTTAAGTTGTGGATAATTGAAAATATTTCTTTCCGAAATTTGATGGGGATATACGGACGCATTTTTCTTGTTGAGATATCACAAAAAATTTCTTTTTCTGAATTGATCAATTTTACCTTAACCATTTTCAAAGAAGAATTTTGAATTTGTTGAAGTTCTGTGTCATTGACCTGGGCGTCTGCCACAGCTTCGAAATCTATTGCACCGACGATATTGATTTCATTAAGCCTTGATAATGTGTCAGCAACTATATTCTCTTTACCGGATATATGTCTGATATCCGTTGAAAATTGACCGATGAGGTCGAGGTGTCTGAACTGTCTGGGTGAGGCTTTTTCAGGATTTTGTTGAAATGCAAAGACTAATGGTTTATGGTCGGTGTAAATAGTAAATTTTCTTCCTTCTAGAAGAAATCTAAAGTGTTTAATACCATTATAGATTGCTAGCAGCTCTCGGTCATAAGTACTGTATTTCATCTGAGCGACTGATAATTTTGCAGAAAAGAAGCCTAATGGTTGCCAATCGTTGTTGCATTTTTGTTGTACAACAGCTCCGATGCCATAATCCGAAGCGTCGACCACTAAAGCTAATGGCGCGTCAGTAGAATGAAATGCTAATAATGTAGCTTTGCATAATTGAGTTTTGGTTTCCTCGAATGCATTTATTGCTTCTTTTGACCAGGTAATTTTTTTATTACCATTTTTTGTCACCCTTTAAGAATTTGTTTAATGGCATTTGAGTCATTGCGGCATTTTTCAAAAATTTTCGATAAAAATTGATCATAGTTGATTGTTTCAACACGCTCTGAAAAAGGTTTGATACCTTTACTTGAAACTGAATGTCCGAGAAATTTCACTTCTTCTGTCATAAAATTGCATTTGTCTAAATTGATGGCGAGACCCTACTTTTCAAATTTAACAAAGATTTGATTTAGATGGTCCAGGTGTTCAATATCAGATTTAGAAGCTATTAATATGTCGCTGAGGTAAACATAACAAAAGGGTAAATCGCGCAATACTGAGTGAATAAATCTTTGAAAAGTTTGGGCAGCATTACATAGGCCGAAAGTCATCCGTGTAAATTCAAAAAGACCGAAAGGTGTACAAATTGCTGTTTTAGGAATATCTGAAAGTGCTACTGAGATTTGGTGGTAAGCTTTTATCAAATCAATTGTTGAAAAGATTTTACTTCCTTCCAATTGATTTGTGCCTTACCACTGGTGGGGGGCCACTTCATCAAATTCACATAAAGAATTGTTTTCTCTTCAATCTCTCTGATCACGTCGGGGTCATCAATTGTGGGTACTGGTTTACTTACAGTATCCACGAAAGTATAGTCTCGGGATCCTCTACTTCCAAAAAGGGGCCTTGAGAGGGCAAAACTCCAAGGGGCCTCGAGAGGACAGAGCTCCAGAAGGTCGCTTGAGCTTTTCCTATCTAAAGGACTTACCTAGATAGAAATTAATTTTTTATTTAAAAATTGAATTTCAATATTTTATATTTTATTAAATAATATTTCTGTACAATATTCTTAGAGACTGAATTCAAGACTAAACCTATGGAACAATTTTCTCGCTTTATATACACAATTTATTTAAACAAAATTGTTCCGACCTACTAAGTTAGCATTTACAACAAGTAATTTGAATGTACGAACATAGCAAAAAATAATCAAACGTTACAATTGTTAAAGTGGTTTTGGCACTACAATTGCACTGTTACCACAGTAGCTTGTTTTAAAATCAAACTTTTGCCGAGCAAATGCTTGTTTGAGAGTCCTTAACATTATACGTACTCTTTGGACCAGCAAAAATACACTGTGGCGGCCTCAAAGCTTTAAACACTGACAACGATACTTTTACTTCCGGAAATTTATTTAAAAAATCTGCATGTAGATCGTTTAGATTTCTAAACAATAATCGTTTCTGGAAAAAATATTAAGATAAAGCTTAAACATACTTTATTACTTAAAGTTTTATTTTCGTTTATTTGTTTAATTTATTAAAGAGAGTAAGTAAATTATTATCGAATTTATTTTAAATCTATATGACGTCCTCTTGTTTTTTGATTATTAAATCATTTCAACAATATCAATATGTGTTATGCGTACGAACAAATTTCGCAACGCTGAAAAACGCAATTTACGATTTTTTATTTGCATATCTGTTCGTAATGAAGTTTTCCATTAATGACAACAGATTTAAAGTCCTTCGCTCCTGGCACTACTCTACTCACATTGTCTCGAAGAAAAAACCGTTTAACATATTCAATAATATCTGTACTTACTGCCCGATCTTTTTTTATCCGGATAAGTACAATAGCCCTTTTCATTTTTCAACTTTGCAGCAGTAATCAGCATACGCTTGCTCACTCATGCGTTACATATCGACAACTTGAAAGGAATCGTTGTAAGCAACACTATTTTTTTGCCGGCTCGATGCACTAGACAACGCCACTTTAAATTTGCTGACCCAACTTTCAAAATTTTCATCATTTGAGTTATAAAGGATTTTATTTTCATCTTTGGATAGAAGCAACTCCTTTTTTTCTGATGGTGATGCCATGATAACTGTTACACTCGGGCACACATATTCTTCGTCCTTGTGTGAAAACATTTCCTCCATTTCTACATCTGACTTTTCTCTAATGTCCTTTTTTTCGTCCTTTTCAAAACTTTCGAACTGAACTGAATTTTTATCCCGATAAAGTTTTACCTAACGCAGCACAAATATACAATCCGAATAAACCGGTGAACTTTTCGTTACATTTGTTCGACAAAAACGTTAAATTTTGTCTATAGCAATTATGCCCTTTCTTTTTAAAAGGATTGCAGCACTTAGGTGGGGGTGTCATGATAAAAACGACGACTAACTGACAAATCTCTATTAATGTATCTAACTCGCGAAATTAATAATTGGAAATTCGAATGAAAAATAATGAACTGGTAAGAGTTTACGCTGAAATTGTGTAATGTAAGCACATTTGGTGTCTCTTTTGTTTGACAGTAAAATATTTTACGAACTACAAATTTTCTACGCACTTAGATGTGAACGCATATAAAGGCATTCCAGGAAATGCTTCGATTTTAAGATGTAAATAATCGTAACGTGATGTCATTTTTAGAAATCTAAAATCACATCGCGCCTATCTAACGGCACTTAAACATTCGTGATTGTTTTTATGAAATGTCCTAAAATTTATTTTCGGGAAGAAGTTGTGTAGATTTAAGAGAACAATACTGTGGAAAAGTATTTGTTTATTAAAAAATTTATTATTTATAAATAATTTTTAAAATTTTTATGAAAACTTTATTTCATCTAAATTATGAATTATTTTTAGTCCTACCATAAAAATTTCATAATCTTTTACTCAATATTTACTGAGAAATCGCAATTTAAAAACAAAATTTCATAAAAATTCATTTATTTATAACTTGTTAAATAATGCAAGTTTTCAAAAAATATTTTAGGACATTAATTTTGAATCAATAAATCTTCAAAGTTCTACAGTAAAAAGTTTAAGTAGAACAAGTTGATTTTTAGTGGTCCCACTTCAGAAAATTGGATTCTATACGACTGCGCAAGAAATATTCAGATATATTTTATCTACCAGGTGACAAATTAACTGTCAACAATTTCTACCAGCAAAGAATAAACTATCGTTTGCCACAGCCGCAAACAGAAGAGATTAACAGACTAGTTGACAACATACAATTTACCACTATTAGTAGTCCCACAGAAAAGTACAGATTATGAAGAAAAGTGGAGAATGGTTGCCAAAATGTTGTCAACTGAACGAAAAGATAACGGATGACAAATATCCATTAACTAGGCTTTAGGACATTCTAGATAACATGGGTAGAGCAAAATATTTTTTAATACTAAACTTAACATGTTCTTTCCATCCGATATAGGATTATACCCCCAATAACGCTCACTAACAGCATTTTCGACTAACAAAGGTCATTTTCAATTCAAAAAACTGCATTTTGGATTAAAAATCTCGACTAATAGTTTTCACAAAAAGCTAACAGTAGCTTCAACACGTCTTCAACATCACACAGAAACCTCTGTAAAACACTTTAGACGATACCTATACGGAAGAAAATTCACAGTAGTTACAAATTATCGACAGCTAGTTAGCCTCTTCACACACAAAGATCCATCATCCATGATGCCAAAAATAGAATTAGAACTATCTGAGTACAAGTTTGACATAATATATAAAAAAAGGATCTTTAAACACAAATGTGGATCCTTTATCATTTTTCAACTTTGCAGCAGTAATCAGCATACGCTTGCTCACTCATGCGTTACATATCGACAACTTGAAAGGAATCGTTGTAAGCAACACTATTTTTTTGCCGGCTCGATGCACTAGACAACGCCACTTTAAATTTGCTGACCCAACTTTCAAAATTTTCATCATTTGAGTTATAAAGGATTTTATTTTCATCTTTGGATAGAAGCAACTCCTTTTTTTCTGATGGTGATGCCATGATAACTGTTACACTCGGGCACACATATTCTTCGTCCTTGTGTGAAAACATTTCCTCCATTTCTACATCTGACTTTTCTCTAATGTCCTTTTTTTCGTCCTTTTCAAAACTTTCGAACTGAACTGAATTTTTATCCCGATAAAGTTTTACCTAACGCAGCACAAATATACAATCCGAATAAACCGGTGAACTTTTCGTTACATTTGTTCGACAAAAACGTTAAATTTTGTCTATAGCAATTATGCCCTTTCTTTTTAAAAGGATTGCAGCACTTAGGTGGGGGTGTCATGATAAAAACGACGACTAACTGACAAATCTCTATTAATGTATCTAACTCGCGAAATTAATAATTGGAAATTCGAATGAAAAATAATGAACTGGTAAGAGTTTACGCTGAAATTGTGTAATGTAAGCACATTTGGTGTCTCTTTTGTTTGACAGTAAAATATTTTACGAACTACAAATTTTCTACGCACTTAGATGTGAACGCATATAAAGGCATTCCAGGAAATGCTTCGATTTTAAGATGTAAATAATCGTAACGTGATGTCATTTTTAGAAATCTAAAATCACATCGCGCCTATCTAACGGCACTTAAACATTCGTGATTGTTTTTATGAAATGTCCTAAAATTTATTTTCGGGAAGAAGTTGTGTAGATTTAAGAGAACAATACTGTGGAAAAGTATTTGTTTATTAAAAAATTTATTATTTATAAATAATTTTTAAAATTTTTATGAAAACTTTATTTCATCTAAATTATGAATTATTTTTAGTCCTACCATAAAAATTTCATAATCTTTTACTCAATATTTACTGAGAAATCGCAATTTAAAAACAAAATTTCATAAAAATTCATTTATTTATAACTTGTTAAATAATGCAAGTTTTCAAAAAATATTTTAGGACATTAATTTTGAATCAATAAATCTTCAAAGTTCTACAGTAAAAAGTTTAAGTAGAACAAGTTGATTTTTAGTGGTCCCACTTCAGAAAATTGGATTCTATACGACTGCGCAAGAAATATTCAGATATATTTTATCTACCAGGTGACAAATTAACTGTCAACAATTTCTACCAGCAAAGAATAAACTATCGTTTGCCACAGCCGCAAACAGAAGAGATTAACAGACTAGTTGACAACATACAATTTACCACTATTAGTAGTCCCACAGAAAAGTACAGATTATGAAGAAAAGTGGAGAATGGTTGCCAAAATGTTGTCAACTGAACGAAAAGATAACGGATGACAAATATCCATTAACTAGGCTTTAGGACATTCTAGATAACATGGGTAGAGCAAAATATTTTTTAATACTAAACTTAACATGTTCTTTCCATCCGATATAGGATTATACCCCCAATAACGCTCACTAACAGCATTTTCGACTAACAAAGGTCATTTTCAATTCAAAAAACTGCATTTTGGATTAAAAATCTCGACTAATAGTTTTCACAAAAAGCTAACAGTAGCTTCAACACGTCTTCAACATCACACAGAAACCTCTGTAAAACACTTTAGACGATACCTATACGGAAGAAAATTCACAGTAGTTACAAATTATCGACAGCTAGTTAGCCTCTTCACACACAAAGATCCATCATCCATGATGCCAAAAATAGAATTAGAACTATCTGAGTACAAGTTTGACATAATATATAAAAAAAGGATCTTTAAACACAAATGTGGATCCTTTATGAAGAATAAAACTTAACTCGGAAACACTGAAAAAGTTGATACCAACAACGCAAGTTTGATTTTTCCAAAAATCGTAAATTTTTTTTTTTCATAAAATGATTCTTTGAAGTCTTAAGAATGTATTCCAAGAATTTTTTCTCAGAACTCGACGTTTAAGTATTAGTTTTACACTCTTTCGTCTGCGCCGGCAGATACTGCGAGTGCTAATTTCAAAACTTTAAACGCGTTTTGCTCGAAACACAATATTTGAAACTCGGGTGCACGCTTGAACTTTAGGTAAACGGCAACCATTTTTTTCACTTTTGGAAGTGACTGTACCTGCAATGGTAGGAGTTTGATCAACATTGTTGATATTTTTGGAAAGGTCATTGGGTTAGTAGTTTTTTTAGCGTTTGTTTGATGTCGGTATGTCGGTTATCACAATGGGCCTGCTTGGCCTAAGTGTGCCTTTCTCAGGCAGCCACTTTAACCTTGATGTCAGTATGTTGAGTAGATCAAAAGATAAAAATAAAAGAGTAATGTGCATACCATGTAAAACTGACATGTCACCTGACTGACTGACCTTTCCAAGAATATCAACAATGTTGATTTCACTACTACCACTGCAGGTACAGTCACTGCCAAAATTGAAAAAAATGTTTTGAAATTACCAAAATTTCTGCATTTTCCCAAATTTTCTCCGAAATTTATGTGATTAGTATACCTCTTTTTTATTTTTATTGGATTTCCCGTCTTATTACCTTTCCAAAAAGGTGCAACATGAACACGTGGTGAAAGGACGTATAAATCCTATCGGAGAATGTTATAAAAATCAATAATTTAAAGAAATTAAACTCAAACTAACTCAAAAATCATTTTTATTATAGTAGTATAGGTATTGTTGCTGACTGACCCTTTTTTATAGCAAAATTTTCATCATGTACGAGTAACAGAACGGCAGGATACAACGGTATGAATTTTGGCTACCACAAGCTGATATCGGCAATAAAACAAAATTACACTAACATTTTTATAACTTTTTGCAGCAATAATTAAAATTAATTACATGTCAACCCAAAACAAATATTTTCGATGTTTTATCTTAAAAAATTTGTTTCTTTAAAGAATGTCCTACCTAAAGTGCAATAAAATCATAAGGTACTCAGGGAGTTCTAAGGATGCGGTTTTTCTAATCCTGTGTCTACCTTGCCATGTTGCACCTTTTTAAAAAGGTAATAA
The DNA here is from genome assembly GCA_964036015.1 of Leptarthrus brevirostris. NCBI lineage: Eukaryota > Metazoa > Arthropoda > Insecta > Diptera > Asilidae > Leptarthrus > Leptarthrus brevirostris. The sequence continues at coordinate 54,005,887 of OZ038374.1, forward strand.
GATGAGCAATGTAATAAAAGTAAAAGAAAGGTGTACTAATTACATGAATTGCGAAGAAAATTTGGGAAAATGCTGAATTTTAGGTAATCGCAAGCCATTTTTTCACTTTTGGAAGTGACTGTACGTGTAATAGTAGGAGTTAGATCAGTAGTGTTAACATTTTTGGCAGGGTCATTAGGATAGTTGTTTTTTAGTGTTTGTTTGATGTGGGTGTGTTGGGTATATTAAGAGACAGAAATAAAAGAGTAATGTCCATACCATGAAAAACTGAAATTTATGAATCACCTTGTAACTCCCAAAAGGTTGAGATTGCCCCCCCCCCCCCCCCTGCGATACAATTTTTTGTTTGTCTAATTGAGATCTATCTCCAATAATATAATTGTTCGGTACGTGTGTATGTCACTTTTATGTTTCAGTGGGTCCCTGGACGGTTTAGTTTAGGTGGCGCTGCAATCGGGTTCTAGGAAATCTTTTTTTTTATTTTTGACGAATTTTTGTTTTCAGATTTTTTGTATTTCAGAACATATAACCGCAAAAAAGAAACGTGATTATGTGTTGTGCATATGCATACCTCCGGCACAAAGGAATGCTGAAACTAATCACTGAAAATTTTGATAGTCATCCACGCATTTTTTGAATTTTTATAAACGACGGGCAAAGAAAAATTTTTGAAGCAACGGGGATTACGAGATGTGCCAATCAGTAAAGGTTTAAGTTTGTGCCTTCCAGCTGCAGTAGTGCAAGCTAAGAAATTTATCCTGGCCTTTTCTGATTTTTTCCCGGGTGCGCATTTTTCCGAAAGAGCTACAAAGGTTTTATCTGGAAGTAGCTTCCAGAATAACCCTGTTTCATCTGATCAGTGTAATACCAATTTCTTGCTTTTTTTTCTTTTAAAAATCCTTTAAATGGAGCGACGGATTCAGGAGTTGACGAAAGTTATTTTGAAGAATCGTATACCATATCTTTTCTTAAAGTTTTGAAGCCAACCATGACTCGCGTTAAATTTTTCATCTTCCTTAAATGTAGCATTCAACAATTTAGCTTTTTCTTTAATCATATTTCCAGATATTGGTACATTCTTTTCCCGTTGTTTTATGAACCACTAATACAAATCCTTTTCCATTTTCAGCAGTTCTGGCCTTCCAAACTTTTTCGTTTTTTTCCACGAATTGCGCAAATTGTAGATTTAGCGACCTCATGCATTTTAGAAAGAGGGTTGATACTTACACCTTTACAAAGTTCTTTAATAATTTCACCTTTTACACTTGATGTAAGAGTCTTCATATTAGAATAAATGTATAGCGCGGCACAGAAAAAATTAAAACTTTTGTTTGTCTCATTCACTTATTAAACCTTCAACAGCGAACAAATAACTGAACAATAATGTAACAGTTAAGGAAGGCTAGGAAATTAGCCATTTATTTTCTTTGTTTACCTACGTATTTGCCTTAAATGTGAATTAATTTACTTCATCTGTTCAAAGTTTAAAATTCACGTTATCGAGTTCTCTACTATTCTCGTTACAGAATACCATGTATAAAAAATATTTAGTTCACCTTACCACAAGTTCATTTTATCCAGTATTCACCTTATGGCGAGTCTTGGTTGCAGTATACGGCGGCATTGCGAAGTTACGTTCAAAAGTGTTTGATTTGGCGTGATAATTCAAAAACAAAATTATAAAGAGAGGAATTTTAGTAACATCGTTGTCTCATCTGGTTTTTATTTACGGCGTTGCGAAGTTATGTCCAAAATTGGTTGATTGGCGTGATAATTCAAAAAAAAAAAAGGAATTTTGGTGTCAGTGGGTTGTGTTGTATTGGCTGAAGGTAGGCACCACTCCTATGACGAGCGTAGCCTAGACGGTTTCATCTCCAGGCTATATACATATATAGTGTGCTAATCTATCACGGCAGTGTAGCAAGGGAGTAAACTTTTAATTGGTACCAACTCTTGAAGTGCTCTAGTTCCTTTTTCCCAAACACGTGACAGGGGAAATTGAATGTACAAGGAACCTTTTGGGGGAAATACCTTCAGAGATCAGAGTATTGAGATCAGGTCAGGTGTACAACCTAAATAATTCCAGTTCAACGCCACAGGGACAAAGAGGGGTACAGGACCGAGGTACAACGACCAGTGAAGCTCAAGACATAATTGCTACTGCGGTAGCAAAATTAAAACAAAGGATTGATAGCTGGGAGGATTCCTGCCCGGAAATACGTAATTTTGCTGCGTGGGCGGAGCTACAATAAACCAATATTAATTAAATTACTGACAATATATGTGGAATAGTGGGGCAAACCAGAGATCTTAGATGGGATATTTTCGGCAAAGAGGACGGACATCCCGGACATGCCACAGGAAAAAGAAACACCCAAGGTTGACAAGGCAATGGATCAGGTAATATCCACCAATCTTGTCAATAATGTATCGGCAAATATACATTACATACCTCTGCAAAATTACGTATTTTTATCTGTGCAAATTAAACAGTGCTAAACTTTAAAGTGGGTTTTTTCAGAACTCATTTTTACAAGCTTGCGCGTAAGGTTTCTTGGAAACCGTTTGACTTACAGAGTTCATAGGGGATTTTCAAAATTTTAAATCTGACTAAAGTTATTAATTTTTAAAAGTGTAAAAATGGCATAATTTTTTCCATGATTCTTTAAATTAAAATAACTTTTTTCAAAACATTAAAAAAAATCCTATGACAATTTATAGCTGTTAAAAAGACCTTTCTAAAAAAGTTTGTTTTATTTTTTTATGTTGAAGGGTTCATAAGAAATCATGCAAACTTTTTACCCCTAAATTCACCCTCTTACTTTACACCCTCCTGCGCCTTGTATTGCATGTATTTTTTTTAAATAGCATAAAATTATATGCAAATACATGAGGAATCTAAATATACCAAAAGAAAAATCCTCAAATACAAGGGTCGTCATAAAAAAAAACCACTCCCTCTCAACAAACGCTTCTCAGTCCAATCAGCTAGAACCGCAAATTTTGCGGAAGCATCCGCAGCAGACACCACAGTTAACGCCGTTGGGCAAAAAAACCGAGCCGGAACCGATTTGCCAAAAGAGTCTATGGACCCCCGAATGCAGTCGAAAACAAAAATGATCCTGGAGATACAGCGTCTCTTTTCAATTGTATCCAAGTGCAGCAGTCCAAGTCTATTAACATAAGGTGGTAATATAAGGGAGTTATTCCAAGGAAGGCCTCGAAGTGCGAACCTAACGCAACTCCGCTGAAGAGCTTCAATGAATTTGAGAGAGGCATATTCCAGAATTACCATCTCTTGGCGAAACCCAGAGTCATATTAAATGCCTTGGTAAATATGGCATCAAAATGATCCTCGAAAGAAAATTGGGAATTGAGCCAGACACCTAGACCCTTGGTCTTTATAACTCTTGTTAAAGGACAACCATCTACGGTAAAGTTAAATTGAAAGGAAAATCTATTTCGTGAGAAAGAAATAGATGTATACTTGCCTATATTTGGGGAAGGTCGTTAATGGAACACCAATTCTGAATTCCGCATTGTCTGACGCAGTGCGAAATATCTTAGCATTGTCGACATAACAAACAATATTTGAGTGAGACAGAATCGTAGGCACATCATTATTATAAATTATAAATACGAATGGCCCAAGGTGAAAAATTAGCAATTGGTCTATAGTCGAAATTTCGCATTTATCACCTTTTTTGTGAAGAGGAATAATTAATAAGGTTTTCCAAGCTCTCGGAAAAACACAGCAACGAGTTGAGCGATAAAATAAATAACACAGAATAGGAGCAAGAACGGAACCACAACTTTTCAGGAGTGGGACGAGGCTACCGTCAAGACCAATTGAAAAACTATTAGCCAAGGTAGAAATTTCCTTCAAAATCGTAGCTTCATCAAATAAAATGTCTTTGGATTCGAGAGAACCGGTAGAAACCTCGTCAAATGGGTAAAATCCTTTATAATAGGTTAGTTTAGTAAAAGAAAAAGTTTAAGAAAGGTGTACAAGTGAATAAATACGGGGGTACAATGATCAGCTCGATGCACGGGTAAGGAAAAACAAAAACGTGTAAGGGTGAGTTATTGGGAAGGTCAGACCTTAGCTGTGACTTCCACATAATAGACAACAAATTAAATATCCCCAAAGACGGGCTATTAGGTAACGATTTTCTAGAAAAACATTGTTACGTAAGAGGACCGAGTAAGTGCCTGGAGTTCCAAATCTCAAGAGAGATGGGGCAATCAGAAAAGCAAGTAAACCAGAGCCACGGGTGGGAGTGGAAACACAATAAGAGGTCAGAAAGGACAAGAATGCTAGTTAGATCAGCGAAGGGAAATACCCAGACAAAATAGTAGCAGCAAAAAAGGGAGGATTCAAATAAAATAGCAATAACGGAAGCCGAGGCGAAATGCGTCAAAGAACCGACGAAACCAAAAGAAGTAGGATCAAGTGGTGATACAGGGGATAATAAAGTAAATCAGAGAAACAGCAACAGAGGGTATAAAATGGAGACAAGAGTGAAGATACCATGCTCAAGGAAATATTACCAGGGATACCTACAGTACAGAACAGTAAGTAAAGGAGAACAGAACAGTAAGTAAAGGAGATAGAGGCAACATTCGAACAACTTTGCCACTACCAAATAGAGCAAACAGACGAAGCAGAGTATAGCAAGCAGATGCGTACAGGTGCAAAGATACATCATCTGAAACAGGGAATACAGAACTTTAGTGAAGGGGAGCGGACCCACAGAATCTTAATCTGCCGGATGATTTAAACACGGAAGAAAGGGAGAGTATAGAGCGGCTGTGTAAGTAAGTCAGTGACATTATACACCCTAGCAAGAGTCCCTGGAACTCCCCGCTTCTAGTAGTTCCTAAGAAGCCAGGACCCGATGACGTTGAAAGACGCGTTCCCGTTACCAAGAATCGTGGATATCCTAGATCAGCTGGGGCACAGTCGTTACTTCACAACACTGGATCTGCCAAACGGATATCATCAGGTTCTAGTGGCAGAAAAAGATCGAGAAAAAACTGCTTTCAGTACAGGGCTTGGTCACTTTGAATTTAAACGCATGACTTTTGGACTAACTGGAGCCCCTGCAACATTCCAAAAAGATTTAGTAGGGGATGGGGAGAGGATGACGAGAGGCCAGCTGGTGAGACGGCCCGGGCGTACCTCCCTCCACCGGCCTTGGAGCTTGGTGGAGGAGACTTGGTAGGGGATGGGGAGGGGCACGGTAGCACGCTTGTCAATCCCTTCAGAAGGAGCTCGAGAGTGCTTCGTTTACCGGTGCTATAATCACCGGCGGACCGGACACGTCTCGCCTGCTCCTGTCAGGACAGCGAGGGTGATGGCTTCGCCGGTGCTGAGGAAGAGGCCATCGGGGAGCTCCTTGGGCACGCAAACTAGTCCGGCCGGAGCAGCTAGCTCGGGGGATTCGCCGATGGGACTGAAGAGGGGAGCTTCCAGACCTGCGCTCCAATCGGAGGGGGGACTAGGAAGAAAACGAAACGGGCGGGGAGCAAGGATGAGAGGAAGTCTGTTGGCAGAAAGAAAAAGAAGAGGAAAGAGACCACTGGGTCAGAGAAGGAGGCAAAGGCTTCCACCCTGGCCCTGACTCCGGCTCTTAGACGACCAGCGGCTCACACCGGGAAGGCCAAGCTGGAGACCATCTTGTTTAAGCTCGAAGCGGGGAAAAATATGCGGATGTGCACCGTCCGCAAGGCGGTTAACCCAGAGAGCTGCGGGCAGACCAGGTCTGGTCCGGCAGGCCAGGTCTGGTCAGTCCTGCTCGAGCTCGGGTAGAGTACTCTTGAAACCCGGGCAACCCTCTCTCTGCCCAGAGCTAAGCTGAAGATCAGGGAGCTTGACGGTTGCGCGACCAAGGAGGAAGTCACGGCAGCCCTCAAGAGAGATTTAAGCGTTGCGGACCATGGCGCGGGCGCTGGCTTCGTTTGGGTGTGGAGCAAGGACTTTACATACGTCAGCTGTTAATTTACTCCAAACGAACCAATAGCGAACTTCCAGGCCAAGTTGGATGACCTGGAGGATGCGGTCCACGGCATGGATGGGGAGTTGGTCGTCGCTGGAGACTTCAACGCGAGGGCCTTGGAGTGGGGGGAGCCAGTGCCTGACTCCCGCGGGATACGAGTTCTAGACTTTGCGTCTAGGACAGGGCTGGTGGTTTTGAACACCGGCTCGACGTGAAACAATTATTGATGTCTCCCTGGCGACGGAGGTCTTGGCTGCACGTGTGCAGGACTGGCAGGTGATCGAGCACTCTACAGCCAGCGATCACCAATATATCACGTTCCGCGTGCGTGATATGGTGACAGCGCGGGTCCGGCGTCTATAGGGCCCGCCCAGATGAGATGTCGCTAGAATGGACGTCGAAAGGTTGTCTCAAGCCATCATACGCGGCCGACGAACCATTGACGGGATCCCGGAAGGACGACCATCTACTGAGCAGGTCACCGGGATGGTAGACGCCACAATGAGTCGCGCCAAGAAAAAGAAGGCACATGGAGGGGCGCCTCCCTGTGTACTGGTGGACGGACGAAATTGCGGAACTCAGGCGGGTATGCCTCCGTCTCAGGCGGCTGGCTCAACGAACTAACCGACGCGATTCCTGCGCAACCCGTAGAACTGCCGATTACAAGACGGCGGAGAAGAACCTTCGTAGGGTCATCCACCGGAGTAAGCGCCAATGCTGGCAGCGGTTGGGGGAGGACCTAAATGAAAATCCCTGGGGACTGGGGTACAGGATCGCCCTCCGAAAATTAAGGGCGTTCTCACCGAACGCCCGAAGGATTCCTGGCATCCAGAGCTCTTGCTAGAAATGTACAATGCCTGCCTACAGGCGGGAGTTTTCCCTCTCGCTGGAAATCCGCTAAGCTGGTGCTGATCAGCAAGGGCAAAGGGGCAGTAGGACCCCGGGTCGTTCAGACTGTTGTGTATGCTCGACACAGCGGGAAAGCTCCTGAAGACTCGCCTCCAAGCGGCCGTCGAGGCTACTGGGGACCTTTCCGAGAGACAGTATAACTTTCGGAAAGGGAGGTCGATGGTTCATGCTAGGTAGTCGACGCGGCCCGAGCCACCAAATGCGGAAATTATTATTCTCGCCCGGTGTGCCTGCTGGTCACCTTGGATGTACGTAATGCCTTCAAGTCGGTTAAGTGGGGGGACGCGCTCAAGGAGTTGGAGCGTGACTTCAGGGTCCCTCAGCATGTCCCTGAAGACATCGCGGCGGTTATTACCGCTAAAGATGTTGCGGCAGCACAGATGAGACTCAACCAAGTAATGGTTAAAGTGGCTGCCTAAGAAGGCACACTCAGGCCAAAGAGGCCCATTGTGATACCACAGATTGAGGCTAAACAAAATTTTTAAAAACCCTATAAAATACCTGAGAGGAAGAGGGTGTACCTGTTACCCCCTCTGCACCGATCTAGTTCCTATCTCAGGTGGTCCGCGACTAGCTTTATAGCCACGATTTCCGCCTGAAACACGCTGCAGTAGTCAGGTAAACGGAATGAGATATCGAGATGCAAATGTTCCGAGAAGATACCTCCACCCACTCCACTTTGCCTTCTAATTTGGAGCCGTCAGTGTAGAGATGGACTGACTCCCCCCATTGGGGCAGTTCTTCTGTCCAGGATTTTTGAGTGACCGAAATCAGTTCGTTTCCAGGTCTGGATTGCGTTAAGCATAATGGCGACTGAGCATGCGGTTTGTTTACCAAAGAGATCTAACGGTATAAGGTGGAGAATAGTGTTCAAAGCTTTGGCAGTTGTAGTTCTCAGGGCGCCTGTTATTAGCATTGTTGCCATCCTCTGAACTTTATCCATTGTTTTGTGATGGGTTGATATATTTAGTGCCGGCCACCAGACAATCACCCCATACATAAGTTAAGGTCGTACGACACTTGTGTAGAGCCAATGCACAATGAGTGGCTCCATACCCCATCTTTTCCATATTGCCTTCTTACACGAGTACAGCGCTACTGGACCTTCCGTACTCTTTCCTGGATGTAAGGCTTCCAGGTAAGTTTTCTATCTAGGACCAAACCTAGATTTTTAACTTGATTACGCAGTTTCAGCCTAACTCCGTCTAGTGTAGGGCAAATCAATTTTGTTCGGGTTTATGCCCAGACCACAGCCCTCACTCCATGATGATATTTTGGAGAGGGCGTGTTGTAACACTTCAGCCAGTGTGTTTGGGTGCTTTCCTAACATATCAGGGCAATGTCATCAGCGTAGGCGACCAGACAGCTCCAGGTCTATGAGTGACTCATCCAGAGTTATGTTCCATAGAAGTGGCGAGAGGATTCCTCCCCGAGGGGTACCACTAGTAACCGCTCTTTGGATATTAGACGATGACCCTGCTTTTTAGCATGAGGTCAATAAGTTTGATGAGAGGATCGTCGAATTCAAGCCCCCTCAAGGATGCCATTATCGCCTCTGACCCGATATTGTTGAAAGCATCCTCGATATCGAGGAAGGCTGCAAGTGAGTATTCTTTTTGCAGTAGCGAATGCTCTATAACTGTGATAAGTTCATGCAGGGCTGTCTCTGCGGACTTTTTTTTTATACAATGTGGCCAAATCCTAGGGGACAACCCTTTGATGCGTTAGCATGGTTTTGGCCGGAAGGGAATTAGGGTAAGGGAAGTGAGGAAACTTGAGTCTTGTTTTTACATTGCTGCGAGCTAGAAACAGCCCAGAGACGGAGTGGATTATTCTAATTTCTTAATAAAAGCACACGGGGTCATCTGGTCTCGAACCCGGGGCCCATGGCATGGTGGTCGGTGGCGGCTCAACGCATTGATCCAACTCCGTCCTACCTTTAATGTAAGCATGTTGCGAGAGAGACAGCTTGAAAGGACTGATTGTCTCTTTAATATAGATATATAAGAGTCTCTCCAGTGTTTTGAGCAGGAAGGAGAAGAGGCTGATGGGCCTAAAATCGTTGGGCTTATAGTGTGAGGCTCTTCCTCCTTTTGAAATAAAGACCACCTTCACCTTCATCCATGAGGATGGAATATAGGTGAGATTAAAGCTAATTGTAGTTCAGCTGGGATGATGCCATCTAATCCCGGTGATTTATAGGGCTTGAAACTTCGTATCGCACATTTCAGTTTTTTCTTGTCAATAATCTTGCGGACCAGTTCATGGCCGATTGGAATAACCGACAACTCAGTAACACTGGTGGCTGAGCACCCCGGAAAGTGTGTGTTTGAAGTAACTCCAGCGACTCAAGACTGGATTAGGTCCAGCTACCATCACTATTGGTCAAGAGGCTTTGGGTAATGGGCATTGTTAAGAGGATTTTCCGTAAGCGACTCCCTTTAGAGGTGCTTTCGATTTTATTACAAAAGCTCTCCCACGAGGATCGCTTTGCTTTCCTGATCAGTTTCTTACATTTTTTGAGGCATTTTTTATAAGAAGTCCAGACATTAGTTCTTTTCGCTTGGTTAAAAAGCTTACGACATTCCTTGCTTAGGGTCATGATGTCTCTCGACCACCACGCAGGTTTGGGCTTACCTCTAGGGACCCTGTCGGGGCAGGAAATCTGGCTACTCTACCACGGGCTGGAGTTGGCACTTGCCAAAACCGGGATCGACCTTCTTACGAAGAAGCGGATTCCGCTGTTGATCGGAATGCGGGTAGGGGACATGTCGTTTCAGACGCGGCCCGCGACCTGGGGGTGAGCCTCAATTGTAGGCTCTCCTTCTGGGCCGACATCAAGGGCCGAGCTGATAAGGCGGATGCGGTGACGACGGCGCTGAGCAGAGCTATGGCTAACATTGGAAGACCCAGACCCTGCAAAAGGTGCCTGTTGCTCCATACCGTTGGGGCCATAATGCTTTACGGAGCAGAAGTCTGAGCCGATGCAATGCGGTGGGAAAGATACCGCAAACATATACTTATGGTACAACGTCGTGCGGCGCTCCGCATTGTGAGCTCTTACTGCACGGTCTCGGAACCGGCGGTGCGAGTGATCGCAGGGGTGCGAGAGTTCATCCACGGGGAAAAACACATCCTGGGTGAGGAGCCCGAGAGAGTGGCCCGGGCGAGGACCATGGCGTGCTGGCAAGAAACATACGTTGGAGAGCCGCGGAGCCGGTGGACAGCTCGGTTAATTCTTCAGTTGGACATTTGGCTGAACCGTCAGCACGGCGAGGTTGACCTCGCCCAAATGCTGCCGGGGTACGGGCATTTCCACGCCTTCCTACACCTCATAGGGAAGGTGTCCAGCGCGTGCTATACTGCGGCTCTTTATCGGACTCCGCTCTCCACACATTCTTCGAATGTGTCCGTTGGAGGGCGGAGAGGGCTGAACTGGAGGTGGAGACAGGCAGCATCACCCCGGACAATATTGTCGGGATCATGCTGCAGAGGGAGGACCACTGTGTTGTACGTTTTTGAATCATCGCCATCTACAAGTCGTATTTCGGCTTGTATACTAATTTCATCCAGATATATTGGTTCTGAAATTTGGCTCATTTCTCTGATTTTTTTTTATTTTCTCTTCTTGTTTTGTCCTACAACTTTTGGCATATAAACTCTAACAAAGCAAAGTTATTTTACAACAATATTTGCAATCTAGGCAAGAGCAAATTTCTGTAAAAAACCATTTAAATCGCATTATTTCTGTTTTTAGAACTCGTCTTAAATATAAAAAGAAAAATAAATAAAAAGATATGCGGCGAAAGACATGAGAAATAAGATTTTACATTTTTAAGAGGAATTACCATAAGTACGAATTTATTCTAAAATTTGTGTTTTATCTCGATCCCTTTTAATTTATGGAGTTTTAGGACTTTGTAGGGATTTCTTCTTCTTTTTAGATTTTTCGTCACTGTTTTTCGGTGTTTTCGCGTAGGGATTATTTTTTAACGGGATTGTGTACTGATACATTCAACACCTACTAATAAAAGTGATTTTAACGTCTGGGCTTGTAGCCCAGCTTTCTGGCACTTTCGTACAAAAGAAAGAACTAATAGCTAAGGAATGGCTATAACGTGTCCGTGTAATATGTGTGAGTGAAGCACTTCGAAGGGGAAATACGTAGGAGAAATTTACCTCATCGCGAAGAAGACTTATTTTTACATTTGTTTGTGTTTGTACAGAATTTTAAACGGAGTTAATATTAGCGATTCTATTGCAACCAAAAGCGTTTAAAAGTTTATTCGGTGTATATGGTATATAGACTATAAAGGACAATTTATTTAATTTGTGAAGTTTTTGTGCTAAAATATGAAGTGTGTCGTGCAAAATTCCGGAAATACGAGGTAGCGGCGAGTTTCAGGGATTTCTTTCCATAGGTAACTCAATCACAAAGAAAAATATTTCTGGTCACTTGTATATTTAAAAGCAATCGCATTAAAGGCAACTTTAAGTTATTTTAATTAAATAATTACGATGAAAGATTTATAAGATAGATAGCTGACCCCTTTCCGCTACCTCGGATCCAGGATATCCTTGCACAATCAGGTCATTCTCGGTATTTTACCACGATCTCGCCAACGGCTATCACCAGGTGCTCGTCGATCTTCAAGATCGACCGAAAACCGCGTTCAGCACCTGTTACGCTCACTATGAATTTAGGCGTATGCCATTTGGGCTAAAAGGTGCCTCGGCCACATTCCAACACCTAATGAATTTTATCCTAAGAGGATTACACTGCTTGGAATGCTGGAACAACCTCAGACTGCAGCCGGAAAAGTTCCAGTTTCTGAGAAAAGAGGTTGTTTGTGGCCTAAGTAAACAACCTCTTTTCTCAGAAACTGGTGTTGTAGTGAAGGAGCACTACCAGGCCCCAGTAAACCGGCTGTACAAACTTTTCCAGTTCCTAGAACTGTGCTGCAGGTTCAATCTTTCATTGGACTTTCCAATTATAATCGAAAATTCATCCCTGACTTCTCCACGATTGTGCGTCTCATCTCGAATTTGCTCCGCAAGGATGTCAAATTTACATGGACCCAGAAGTGTCAGGAGGCGTTCGAGAAAATCAAAACCTCATTAATATACCCTCCACTTCTTATAAACCCAGATTTCTCGAAGCAATTTAAGTTAGGAGCCGTCCTATCCCAAGGAGAAGTAGGACACGACCAGCCCATTGCATACGCCAGCCGTACGCTGAATGAGGCAGAACGCAACTACCCGACTATAGAAAAAGAGTTCCCACGCGTAACTTCAGATGTTACTTGCAAGGCCGAAAATTCACGGTCTATACAGATCACAAGCCTCTCAAAGGAGTCTTTAATGTAAAAGACTCCACTTCCCGTCTGGTGATATTTCACCATAAACTTTCCGAATTCGTTTATCAAATCGAATACAAACCCGAAAAGTATAATACAAATGCCGACGCGTTAAGCCGCATTCCACGGGAAGTCAGCGATGACAGAAATGGCCAAACCGTAATGGTAAAAGTACAAGTCCAGCATACAATGGATTCGAATTCGGAGGATGAAACAACCTTTATTCACGAAAATCGCCTAAAATGTAACGCTGTGACCCGGGCTCAAGCGAAAAACGTTCAAATAGAGTCTAAGAGCCCCGAAACACGGGATCACACGCCTCGCGAAAACGAAATAATTCCAAGTACAGAAGAGGTTACACAAAAAAACCCGCCAGATACTAATCTGCCCATCGACGATAAACAAAAACCCCCTGAGATAATCACAAGCCCCAAGTAGATACAAACATGATTACCATCACTCTCCTTTTGGCGGAAATCAGGGTGTGAACAAAACATACAAGCGGATTCGAAGGAAGTACTGGTGCAGGCATATGCTTAGCGATATCAAGAAATATGTTAAGCGTATAAAATGACGATGGTCAGCACGGACATCGCAAAACAGCCCTTCGACAAAATCTATCTCGATATTGTGCCCACTCGAGGAAACTGACTCCGAAAACAAGTATATCTTGACTTTCCAGGATAACCTGACTAAATTTGTCGATTGGTACGCCATACCATACGGGGAAGCCGTCAATGTAGTGCAAATCTTCTTCGGCGAGATCGTCGCGCACTACCGCATCCCCAAACGAATATTCACTGATCAAGGAAGCAACTTCCTTAGTGACCTATTTAAAAAGGTATGCAAACTGTTGCGGCTGAAGAAGTTACAAACTTCTGTATATCACCCACAATCAAATGGCGCACTTGAACATGCAGACAGGCCGTTAATCGAATACTTGCGTACCATAGTGGACGAGAATCCTAAATCATGGGCTCAATATCTGCGAACCAATACCTTCGTGTACAATAACAGTGTACACGAAGGGACAAAATTAACTCCTATGACTGTTTGTACGGCTTCACAGCGGATGTTCCGTCAAATTTAAAACGAGACCCTAAACCCGTGTATAATCACGAGAGCTACTATCAGATCTTACGATACAATATCCAAAGGTCTTATGCCACGGCACGCAAAAATCTGCTTGCTAGTAAACAATGATCAAAAATATATTACGATAAAGCTGTTCGACCCTGATCCTTTCACATAGGGGACAAGGTCTTACTCAAGAGCGAAAGTCGGAAGAACAAGCTTTCACAAATCTGGGTTGAACCATATCTGGTAATCTGTATACCATCCTCAATAAACACTACTCTAAAAATAGGTAAACCCACAGTCACGGTTCATAATAAACGTCTTAAACCTTTCTACTAATAAGCACATTAAAATCTCCTAAACTTGCCATGGCGTGCTACCACAATCTACGGTCGAGATGAAGATCGTATCGCAAAGCCAGCATAAAATCAAGAAGGGAACGACGAAGAAAAGCCCTTTAACAACTCGGTCCAATCGGGTCCAATCCAACCTTACTTATAAACTTATTTTTAATCCACTTTAACCTTCCAATTAATTATAAATCACTTAACGTAAGCCTACGAAGTACCAAACAACAACAATTAAAAAGAACAAAAAAACGACACTTGCGAAAATAAGATGCCGCTCGAGTCAAATCCCAGAATGCAAACTCAAAACAACTCCTGTGAAATTCAGTCAGAGACTGAACAACCTAGATTCCATTTCTTTACTGCTATATCAAGAAATTACTCCTGGTGGCAAACTGAATTGTGGTTACACCCTACTTAGCTCCCCCACCCTACAATCAGTGGGCAGGATTATGAGAAAATCCTCTAGTGAGAGAGTTGCGAATTTAAGTAAATTTCTTACTAACAATCCCCTATCTAGAAGGACAACTATAATAACATTATTTTCCTTTAAGGCTTTTACAAACAACGGATTAAACTTAATTCATCCAATTTATTTGATTCCTTCACACATGAACTTAAACTCTTTGCTAAAACCACCCCTAATGTCATACCAAGAAGTTCTTTTTAGTAGTCCTTTGCCGTGAAGTCGATCTTGTCTTCTTTACTCAGATCTTATTCAGGAAAACTCAAAACAACTCCAACAAAGATAAAAGCTCCATACATAAGTGAGGTAACCACTACAAACCACGAATTAAACGTTTGCTTATACCTTTTATACTGGTGCCAAGCCCACCATAATCACCTTCTCCTCTAAGGCTGCCACAAAAACTTCTCCTGTTAATCATTGCCCGCGGAAACAGAAAATCCGCATGAAACCACTTTAGAAAAAATCTACGCTTAGTAAATAAGAAAACTAATTTAGTAAACCCCCAATTAACCATATTCCTTTCCCCAGGTATGATACAAAACGTTATCATCCTCGGACTAATTATGCCCATTTTCGGAGGTTGTACTTCGGAGCCATATACGGTAAACCCACTTAATAACACAGGAATGCTTTTTGGGGATCTAGGGAGCCTCATGTTTTACCACTCCACATGGAACATATTAACGGAATTGGACCTGACCGAGTTGGAAAACCAAACAACACTTGCGGAACGAGCTGAACACTACGTGCATCAACTATGTGGAAACAATACAGAAGGAGACCTCTGCGAACTCCAGAAAAAACACATACACGCGCTGATAGAAAACATCAAACAACGTACCAAAGTAATTAAACAAGCTGTTCGCCAATCTCGAAAAACCAGATTTATTTTCGACGGCATGGGAAACACTAAATATTCGGTACCATGGATAGTGCCAGCGAACGCGAAGTCTGTAGTCGCCTGGATGAGTTGGAAACTAACCATCAGGTACTCGCTGATTTGGAAAAACAACAAATCAGCGTACTCAAGTCTGCGCTAAACAAAATTCAAAAACCCCTAAATTCACTGATAGAACGACAACGGCAAATAGCCTATCGGATGAATGATCCACATAATCTAACCGACAAACTCGTAGCTAGACAAATGAGGCAGGAAATAGTCTCTAGTCCTTTGCTACAAATGGTAGAAATCGAGTTTCGACAGCAGGGATGTAATAACCGCTAGCCGAAATAACCAAGTTCATCCCTGCTGATCGCCCCTTATTCACTTCTTGACATTTATCACATGCCACGTGTTCAAACGCTCAGAATTATATCAATTCTCCATCAAACGACGGAACTACGAACGCACTTGTTGCAAGCGAAATTAGTTATCAGAATAACCTTACCAATTTTCAATCTTCCCGAAATAAAATTGCAACGAAACAGGTGCTTCCCTGTACACATGGAGGCCTATCACTCTTTGGTCTCGGAAATAGGATATTCCCATATAGCGAGTCAACTTTCAAGTCAAGAAAGACACATACGCTGGTTTATTAAACACGCCAATAACAAAGGCTACACAATCGGATGAATGCGTAATCAAGATACTCTTCAATCCCCTGGATGAGAACGCAAGGTGTACACTGAAAGTGCAACTACCTCGCAGGTACATTTCAATTAAATTACATGCACCCAGCAATTGCTAACGCATCTCCTCTCAGGACAGGGAATATTGCCATCTACAAATAGGGCCGCATACCCTATATTATGAGGCTGAACCTTCATATACGAAGCTGTTACTAGGTGAACGGGTTGTTGTACGAGAGTACTCAATCATTGGACCGAATACAGGCCAAACTACATTTACACTCCCGGGTTAAAATACCCCACATACTCTCAACAACCTCGTTGTCACTTACGGTATTAATGCTGTTGCTCACTGTCATTTATTTAACAGCCAATTATGCCATCCCGCCTGTAAAGGCATGCATTACGCGGCGTAATCAAACGCCCATGCCCGAAATTACTTTGAAGGAGGCAGTTCCAAAACCAAACGAGCGGCCTCAAGGGCCACAAACACTGCACAGGGCACGGCCCAATCAAATTCTTAGCAATTTAATGGAAAATTTCCTACCGACCCCTAGAAATTGTAAGACAACAATTTTTATATCTAAAATATTGTCGTGAATTTACTACCACAATCTACGATCGAAAATAGACCGTAACGCAAAGCAAATACTAACCACCATGGAAATAATAGTAAAAATGGGTAAATAATTAATAAAAATAACTTAAGAGTCAAATACGCGTATCATCGACGCAAACCAAACAAAGGCTGCTCCGCAACCCGGTAAAATAAAATTAATAATCCCAATAAAAACAATGTTAGAAGAGAAGAAAAAGAAAACCCAAGTCCTTGACCCGGCAATTATACGATGATTATTCCTCTCCAACGAATAATCATCTTCATTGCAGGGAGAAGGAATGTTACAGATTGGGTTCTGCTTATTTTACCGATAAGCCAAAATTCAAACGAATCCAATCTACCATGTTATGTATATATCGGTAAACAAAATCCGATAAAAGTTCTAACGAGTTAGATTTATACACGAATTATGTTAATTATGTTATGTTATTATGTTAAAAACAAAGCAATCAGGTTACCATGACATTCCTTTCCCACAGCCCTGAATAGTTTTTATGAATTGAGCGCATTCCCAAATGCTTTTGTGGTAACAAAAAATAAAGTGTCTAACAACGAATAAATGTATCAAGTTTGTGCGCATAATCTGTTATTACCTGTACCTTAATCCTCAACCAACTTGGGAGCTAGCGTGTGATTTTTACACTTCATGATGTTTGGACTGCCAAAAGTAAAAATTTCGTAAAACGGTTGACAAAGCGCAACGGTTTCAACCCTAACATTCAAAATATATACCTCCTAATTAGACAGTTTCCGCGGCACATCCCCTAAACGGTCAAAGGTAGGAGGTCATTCATGCTGTGTTCAAAGATGAAAGTGACAAAGGATAGATCACACAGTAAGAAAAAAATACAAATAAGAATGGATTAAAAATTAAACAGAATCCCCAAAACCCGTCAAATATAAAACACAAAATACGTAGAAAAAATCCACAGAAAGGGAGCAAATCAAAATCAGTACATCAAAAAATTAGTTGAAGCTCGGAATCGATGTAATAAACCCTGTATGCCCACAAGAAGTTCAAGGAAACAATACTCTAAGAATTTGTGTGCCAAAGCCCAAGTTTGTAAGTTAAAGAAGTACACTGTAAGTGGTATACCCTTCTTTGTAGTCTAAGCAGGGGAAATTAAGACCCATTTCAAGGTCTTCTGGAATTTGTTTTAATCCCAAAAAATAATGTGACGGAAACATAATTCGAGCTCATATTGAATTTCGGTATAAATAATATTGCAAACTTACCGTTTGAATCATTTTCTTGTAAATCCGGCACCTTTTCTCTCCACAATTTCAATGAAACTCCTCCCGTAAGTAACCGAGTTCCCTCTAAGTTCCATGATAAGGATGTTATGTATGAATTCGCACATAAAGAGCCTGTCTGCACCCATCTGTTTTAAATAAAAATTATAAAAAAGGGCTTCGTTAATAAATTGCACATATATGGCCACTTACTTTATAATATCCGAAAATATTGAACAAATTTAGTTATCCCTTCTTATCTAAATTTTCAAAACAAAAAAATTTTCAATTATAGTATTCACAGATTTTGTTTAAACCAAGAGCAAATAATTTCAAACTGAAAATGTTTTGCCCTTTGGTGCGTTAGCATGTTTTCGGCCGGAATGGAATTAGGGTAGGGGAAGTGAGGAAGCTTTTAGACAACAGCACAGAGACGGAGTGGATTATTTTCTTAATTTCTTAATAAAAGCTCACGGGGAGACCTGGTCTCGAACCCAGGACCCATGGCATGGTCGTGCCGCTCAACGAATTGATCCAACTCCGTCTCCATGACTTACGATGACTATTTTGTATTTTATGGTCGCCATTGTGGTTTTATAAAAACAAAGCCTAGCCTATAGCCATCACACTGTTTAGGCGAATCGAAAGACACCTCATTGATTAAAATTCATCCGGCCGTTGGGATGCTTCGAGGGTATAAAGAATCCCACATACATACCCAGATACGCGTGAAAAACATAACCCTGTCTTTCCTATCGCGCAGTCGATTAAAACAAACGACAATATACGTTAACGTTACTGGAGTGTTACTCGAAACTTAAAAAGCATTTTTTTGAAAAAAAAAACTCGGAACTCTTCAATTGATTTGCTTAATTTGTTTTCATTTTATGTAGAAATGAGTTATCTAAATTGTAGCGTAGGATTTTTTTAATATTTTACTTTTTTACATTCAGTTATATTTGGAATTTTAAAACTCTCCAGAAATAATGTTTTTTGCATGTTTTGTTTTTTGCCTTTAAAAAATCATTTGGAATCTAAAAAATACATTTTCAATGTTTTAAGCTCAATAGAAGGTCTAAAAAGTCCGTAAATAGTCACCGAAGTTATGCTCTCCAGAAGTACCGAGAGCAGATTAAACTCTACTATACAAGAACGAAAACTTTCACGAAACGTATTTTTTCCGCGCCGTGGAATATAACTTAAAAAGTATTAAAGCGATCTATTTGAAATTTTCCACAGATACTCTTTAAATTATTGGCCTTTGCACTAACCAAAAATTGTTATAGTAAATATTGTTTTTAACGATTTGTTTATAACAAAAAAAGTCTTCTTTTTTTGTCCTCAAATCTTTACTTTTTTATTTATTTTTTGTTAAATGTAGGTTCATGCAAAGTGGAATGACTTATTTTAATGAAAAAAAATTTGGTTCGTTGACTTCAGTTCACTACAAGGACATGGGCGTTCCACGGCGTCAACTGGAGGAGTCAAGTTTGATCAGCTGTATTGCCACCATTTTGCTTTTTCAATAATGAAAAAATTTGTATTAATAAATTTAAACGTCAAAATTATTTTGTTATTTCATTTATAGCAATAAATGCTCTCAGTTTTTCGTAAAAAATTATTGAAAAACCTGTTGTCTGGAGGAAGTTCTCCCCTTAAGAATACTTTAAGCAATTATTTTTCTCCGATGTTCCAGGATTTGGAAAAATTTACGGTCAGCCAGCAAGGTTTTCTACACCGTGGAACGCACTAAGCTCCAAAGATGTCAGCATCCAATATTTTATTTTGAAAAAATTCGTAATACCAATACAAATATAGCTCTACAATATTTTTATTTAAAAAAAAATTCATTAAAATTCTCTTTATTTTGCGTTGCTCAGCTGAGTTATTTTATAAAAACAATACTTAATGCCTTGCCTAGGTCACGTACAGAGAAAAAAATCCTATAAAAAAGACTAATTAGAGTACTAGTTATGCCGATCAGCACTCGCCACTTAAACCAACCAATCAATCTTCCTTTTTATAACATGTTGTTTAAACTCAAGGTACCAAGGTACCATAAGGTAGTCATATTTCATTTCATAATAATAATTTAGTTCCACTGTCTACACTCAATGATAAGTACCATGAGGTAGTCATATTGCATTTCATAACAATAATTTTCTAACAATTGCCAGCCGCAACCCGAAACGTGACAGGCAGCGAAAAGCTTTCAAGGCCTAAGAACGAGCTTGCGGTGCAAATTGTGTGAGAATTATCAAGAATCTAACGTGTGAACCAGAGAATATGTGTTGATTATTTTACTTGTAATTTTGCTTAAATATTAAGAGATAGATATATAAAATGTGAGTTGTTAATAAATTTTTCAACAGTTAACAGTGGACGCGAGTTGTTTTAATTAACCAGTTTTCTTTCAGATTAAAGTGTACTCAGTACAAGAACCGAATACGCATCAACAAGGTTGCCTTCTGAACTTCCCCAAGAACAAAAGAGTTCTTGATTTAATTAAGCATAGCGCTTAATTACGATTGAAGGAAAACTTCGTTACAATAACTTCGAATTGGGTTAATCAAGCGACGACACGAGACACAGTTTTGCTCATTAGAAGACATTACCGTTCGATAAACATTTAATCACTACGACAGCTGGTCATGCCACCCAAGGCCTACAAAGAGCCCAGCTCTAAATCCATGGAAGAATTATCAGAGGATGTTATATACCAAAATCTAGAAAAGGGGATTTTGGTAAAATTAATAAAAATTAAAATAAATGTAACTCAAAGGAATTAAAATAATTCTTTCCATTTAATTGTTGCATTCAAGCAACCACATATCGCCTACACGGCAACTAATTATCACAAAACCGCGACAAACCATTCGCTCGAGTTACCTCGCATTCCTTTCCACAAAATCGTGGTGTGATGGTAATGTATATATGTTAATTAAGCATATCAGCGATAAGGTACCCAACAAACTTAGGTTTGTTCCCAGCATAATGTGCCTTATCAGCGATTTCCAGCGACATATACCGTCTTGCCCAGGAAAACACAGGCAAAACGAAAAACAGAAGAGAAAGCTTAAAAAGCTCTTCTCATACATGTTGACTGATCGCGTTCGGTTTGCCTGCAAAGAAAAAAAGCTCAAAGCTTTCTCTTTAAATCGCCGTCGGGCTGGAACGCCTCGGATCCAGCCCGATCAAAAAAGAAAGTCTAAAGAGTGAGTCCAAAAAAGACGGTCGCGCCATAAGTTTAGAGGTCTGTTTACGGGAATCGGTCGGTTTTTGAGTTAACATAGATAAGTGTAATCAAGTAAAATTTTGTCCATAAACAGAATTAAGTGCATAAATTAAAACTGATAATTAAAGGTTCTGAGTTTAGTTATTCGATCTACAATAAAGTGCAAATTAACGGTTGACTATGACAATTTGGCGCAGCCGGTAGGATCAAGGAAGCGTGGTAAATCAAAATTACCGTAATAGCTTGAAAAGCCTTGATCCCAGACCAAACTAAAGGGTATCCTTTGACCACTGTCAGGTAGTCAATAGCCTGGTACGTCACCCCCAACGCTCAGGGTTAAATAACTTTAGCTGCCTCTGCTCCAGGCGAGCAAGCAGTTGCCCGATTTTAACTGTGCAAAAAGGCACCAACTGTACCCGAGGAAGACTTTCTGAAGGAAGCCAACTAAAATTACGAGAAGGAAGTCATCACTGACAACCAATGGAGTGCAACAACATCACTAATACTGAAGGACGAGTAGGAGAAGATACACTCCTCAACGGACGACCCAAAGGTCAACACGTCCGCACCTTTAAACACGGATCCAACAAAAAGGGCGCTTCAAAGGTCAATTCGCGCTCAACATTGTGAAAAACTTTAAATGTGAGAGGAAAACCGAAGACGGCTAAAAGCCCCCTTTCAGATTACATCAAAGGGAATCTAAAGACGGCGGAAGCAGCCCCCCTAAGAACAGCGAATCCACGGCAAGGGAGTACCTAAGTAGGCTACTAGCCCCCCTTGCAACCACAAGTGCATGTCGGACTCGGACGAAGACCCCCCACGCAAGTCAACTTCACGCAACAAGTTCCAGTCGGAAAGATCGTTGGTCGAGGAGGCACAAAAGAAAGCCTCTTCGCCGACAGGAGCAAACCCGACAACATCCAACAAGGGAAAACGTTTACGAAGCTGAACGATCTTGCCAGGACCATCTGTGTTGTTAAGTAAAGTAAGTTTAAATAAATACTTAGAAAAGGTGCTCGAGAAAGCGCGGGATTCCGAGAATCTCTCTGTGCCCCAGTGCGACGTTTTAAATAAAAAACTCGCCCAAAGCCGAGAAGAAAGGCTTGAAAAGCAAAAAAATATCAAGAGGAAACAGAGAGATTCAAAGCGGATATCGCTCAGTTTAAGGGATTCTCGCGCTCGCTCCGGCTAGTTAAGGATTGTGGAAATATAGTTATAGTACGAGATCCGGCTGCAAGATTACTACGTTCATCGAGTTTTTAATCAAAAACTAATTTTTACATATATTTATGAATGGGGGAATATATTTTTGCCGGGTTGCCTATCAAAATGTGGCCGCTAGTATTTTTAATTAAAATAATATTAATTGATTTTTCGGAAAAAATTTCGTTCACTTGGTTCTTAAATAAAATGTAATCCACTTCACAGCAATATTTGTAAAGAACTTGAAAAGTTATGGTTGCCTTTGCGCACTTGGCCGCAACCTCTTCGCAGCCAGGTGTAAACAGGTGTTACTTTGTCATATTTATACGTTCATGACGTATATTTATAATATATACATATATCAAATTAAAGCTAATTTTTTTCTGTGTATGATGGAATACGTCTGCCTATGTAAAAGTGGCCGCAAAGGGGGGTTGCCAGCTGTTTAATATAGATTAGAGTGAAAGAGAGCTCGCGCGCAACACCGCTCGTCAGACGAGGATGGCGATTGCCAGCTGTACGAGTTCTTAAAGAATAGAATCTCGGTTATTTATGTAAAATAAAATTATATTTATTATGCAGGTAATGTTTGAGAAAATATATTATTTTACTTGAGTTTTCTACAATTAGTTACAAATTAATTAAATATTCATACAAAACATATGACAGCCTCTTTTTGGTGTATTGGTGTACAAATTAAACATAACATTGGAGAAACTATTAAATAATTAATAAAACCTATATTACATTTTCGTGTCATTTATTCAAAATATGATTCATCGCTACTCTCACTTTCAGCGACAAAAACGAAATTCCAACGGCAGAGGCAAAGACTAATACAAGTCCCATAATCCCACCAAATACCGATCAAACTGAGATCAATAAAATAAAAACCTCTGAGGTGATAACGGGGAGTTATTAAAACTTACAAACGGATCCGAAGGAAGTATTGGTGGAGACACATGCTACGAGACATTAAAAACTATGTCAAGCGATGTCAAAAGTGCCAAACAATGAAAGCATCACCCCAATACCGTATGCCAATGGTCATCACGGACATATCAGAACAACCCTTCGACAAGGTTTATCTCGACATAGTTGGTCCCCTCGAAGAAACCGAGACGGGAAACAAATATATCCTTACTTTCCAAGCTAACCTCACAAAGCTCGTCGATTGGTATGCAATCCCTAACGGAGAAGCAGTCACAGTAGCAAGGATTTTCTTCGACGAAATCGTCACACTCTACCGCATCCCAAAACGAATAGTCACCGATCAGGGAAGTAATTTCCTGAGTGACCTGTTCAAGAAGGTTTGCAAACTGCTCAAGGTGAAAAAGCTGCAAACGTCAGCTTATAACCCCCAATCCAATGGAGCACTAGAACGTGCACATCGCCCATTGATCGAATATCTCCGTACAATTGTGGATGAAAATCCCAAATCATGGCATCAGTATCTGCGAACCGCTGCATTCGTGTACAATAATAGTGTACACGAAAGGACTAAACTGACCCCAATGGACTGCCTTTAGGGTTTCACAGCGGAAGTCCCCTCGAACTTAAAGCGAAACCCAGAACCCGTGTACAATCACGAGAGCTACTATCACCTCCTTAGGTATAGGCTTCAAAGGTCTTACGCAACGGCGCGAAAGAATCTTCTCTCCAACAAACAGCGCTGAAAACAGTATTATGACAAAGCTGTTCGTCCTCACAATTTCCATATAGGGGACAAGGTTCTACTCAAGAGCGAAAGCAGAAAGCACAAGCTCTCTCAAGTCTGGGTAGGACCTTACACGCTAGTCAAAATTCCGAGTTCCGTCAACACGATGATCCAAATCGGCAAACGAGCGGTAACGGTATACAATAACCGCCTCAAGCCATTCTTCGAATAAAAAACAACAAACAATTTGTTTTAATTACAATTTTAAATAAGGTATCCTTTAGGAATAAGAAAAAATTACATTTAGTGGTTAAGATTACAAAAAAAAAGGTATATTTAGTAGTAAACACAATAAGGGGAATACTACAAAAGAGCTACCTGCGGCCTTAAATAACACTTATTATAGCCCCTAGTCCCAAAAGTCAATCTTCTAACCATCATGCGTTTATAAAGGTCGAGCTAAAAGAAAGGATTTCTCCTTGCCAACCCCGCATTCCGTGATCTGGTACTCTCCAAAGAACCGCTCACTTTCTTCAAGGGGAAAGGATTGTTATATACCAAAATCTAGAAAAGGGGATTTTGGTAAAAAAAAAAGTCAAAAAAGAAAGTCTAAAGAGTGAGTCCAAAAAAGACGGTCGCGCCTTAAGTTTAGAGGTCTGTTTACGGGAATCGGTCGGTTTTTGAGTTAACATAAATAAGTGTAATTAAGTAAAACTATTGAGTTAACATAAATTAGTGTAATTAAGTAAAACTTTTGAGTTAACATAAATAAGTGTAATTAAGTAAAATTTTTGAGTTAACATAAATAAGTGTAATTAAGTAAAATTTTTGAGTTAACATAAATAAGTGTAATTAAGTAAAACTATTGAGTTAACACAAATAAGTGTAATTAAGTAAAACTTTTGAGTTAACATAGATAAGTGTAATCAAGTAAAATTGTTGGCATAAACAGAATTAAGTGCATAAATTAAAACTGATAATTAAAGGTTCTGAGCTTATTTATTCGATCTACAATAAAGTGCAAATTAACGAACATACCCTGGCGGTTGACTATGACAAGGAGCAAGATAGCCACGGTCAGGAAATTCACCGAATCATCACCAATTACCGAAAGGATTCACAGGACCGAAAGACATTTAGTTACTATGAAGAAAGACTCAGACGCTTGGAAGCAGCTTGGTCCATGTTTGAAACTACTGATCTTCATCATCTTCATCCGAGAGCTACCATCTCCGCAGCTAGATCATCCGTATTTTGCCAAGGACTACTACCATAAGATAGCGGCCGTTTACGAGGAATTTAAGCAGCATCTAACCCGAAAATAATCCAGCTTAAGGAAACCGATAATCTAAGGTTTCCATCGTTACGAATTGATCAAATGATACCGAAGCCACTAAAATTTGGCGAAGACAACGAGCTGTCAGCCAAGCGTTACGACGCCTTCTTAACAACCTCGCAGGAAGAGATTTCACCAGCGAGCCCAAGGCTTTCTTCTACAATGGCGATTTGTGGGGAACGTCAGCGGATTCCTCAGATTACTCAGATTACAAAATCTGGGGTTAAAAACCAACTATTGGGATCCACTTTTGTTACAACTTTTGTACAAAAAACTTGACAAAACCACCCATTCACTCTACGAACAAGGTCTGTCTAATCCTAAGGAACTACAGACAATGACGAATTTCCTAACGTTTCTGGAAATACGCTTTCAATCACTAGAAGCATTGGGAAGTAAGGCTAGAAGACCAGAAGAAGGAACTAAGAGACAATGATTCTTTAAATCATCATCAAACCTAACCGCCGATACAACTTCGAATCCAAGGTGTGTGGCGTGTCAAGATACTCATCCGCTATACCGGTGCAGAACCTTCTTGAAGATGACGCCCAGCCACAGGCTGAACTTTGTGAATAAACACAGCTTATGTCCTAACTGTTTGCAAGGTGGCCATAGTGTTACGCGATGTACACTTAGGGGTTGCAGTAAATGTAACAAAAAGCATAATTCCTTGGTACACTTAGACCCCCAACTGAAGCTGCAGAACGTCCTGGACAAAACGTCGCCTAAGGAAGAAGCAAAAGTCCAATTTAACATCAACCGGTAAGAGGACAGAAGAGGCTCCACTGAGCCTGGCGGCCGGCCTTGAACCAGTATTACGGGGAATAGTCATACTAGTTAATTTAATAAATGAAGACGGTAAGATTGTGGTATGTCGAGCTATCCTCGATTCCGGCTCCCAGGTGAATCTAATAATGGAGAAAATAGTCAAAAGGCTCGGGGTTGTTACTAAGTTTACAGCATTAGAAATTAAGGGAATTGGTGATGGCGGTCAACAAACCATAAGGAGAGTGAACATTCAACTACAATTCAGGATAAATGGGTTCTCAACGAGGCTGGAAGCCTTTGTTCTTGGCCCTATCATCACTCCTCAACCGAATCAACGGCTGTAGGTGTCTAATTGGGCTATACCGAACAATCTCCAGAACAATCGAATACAGAACGGGCAACTTGCGGCATATGCTCCGAGGAAGAAAACATTGACAAAGCGGTCGAGAGGTTTTGGAAAGTACAGGAATTATATTCAGACCGATCAAAATTGTCGCTCCAAGAGATGAAGTGTGAGTCATTCTTCAATCAGACGATAAAAAGAGCCGCCGACGGTCGTTTTATTGTCAAACTACCTTTTCTAGACAAACCGAATAATTTGGGAGAGTCGAGTGAAATTGCGATCCGACGCCTCCTATCCATAGAGCGAAAACTCGTTAAGGATCCTGAATTACGGTCGCAGTATGTCCAGTTCATGAGAGAATACATCCAGTTGAACCACATGACCGAGGCCGATCCCACCAAGTTGTCAAAACCTAATTATTTTCTACCGCACCACTGCATCTTAAAGCCTACTAGTACAACTACTAAGCTGAGAGTAGTTTTTGACGCCTCAACCAAGACCTCCTCAAATATTGCGCTAAACAGTCTACTAGCGGCCGGTCCCACAATTCAGGATGACCTGTTCACCATCTTACTAAGATTTCGGTTGCCACGATACGTCTTTACCGCGGATATTGAGAAGATGTACCGACAAATCTTAGTCGACGAAGAAGACAGAAAATATCAATTAGTGCTTTGGAGAGAAATTACTAGTGAGCCGATCAAATGCTATCGATTAAATACAGTTACGTATGGTACGACGTCGGCGCCCTATCTCGCCACCAAATGTCTGCAGCGTCTCGCAACACAAGGGTCGGAGCAGTTTCCATTTGGATCCTCGATACTGATGCGTGATTTTTATATGGATGACTTGATGACAGGACGTGACAACATGCATGAAGCATTAGAACCTCAAGTCCAATTAAGCACCCTACTCCAAACAGCTGCTAAATAAAGTGCCTTCAGAAGATCGGTCATTTCAGCTGACCGACAACGGCGAAGAGCAGGTCAGCACCTTAGGCCTGAGTTGGACGCCCCAACCAGACGAGTTCAGAATAAAAACATCTTGGCTAGAAAACGACACAGTAACCAAAAGAACAGTCCTGTAAGATAAAGGCTAAAATCTTCCTACAGCAGTTATGGCAATTGAAATTAGACTGGGATGCGGCACTACCAGTAGAACTGCACACCCAGTGGATCAATTTTCGACAAAATCTCAAGGCCCTGGAAAGATATAAGAATACCTCGTCATATGTTCAAGGGAAAAATTCCCAAACAGTGCAACTGCATGCCTTCGCGGATACGTCTGAGAAGGCCTATGGAGCCGCAGTTTATTTACGATCCATTAATAAGGATGGAATAATTATAGTGAATCTCCTGTGTGCAAAATCCAAGATGGCACCTTTGAAGACCATCACTCTTCCAAGACTTGAACTGTGCGCAGCAAAATTGACGGCTGAACTGGTCCATCGAGTGGTAAAGGACCTACAATTCCAAGAGTTAAAAACCTTTTACTGGACGGATTCCGAAATATTGCTGGCATGGATTAACTCCGAGGCGGCATCGTATCACACGTTTGTCGCCAACCGCATTGCAGCAATTCAAGAGTTAACTACGCAAGAACAATGACGACATGTAGGGTCTAAGCATAATCCAGCTGATATTGTGTCACGAGGACTTCTGCCCGAAAAACTAGCTACAAACTCATTTTGGTTTTACGGACCACTATTTTTACATGGTGCCGAAAACAAATATCCAGCACTCTACAAGAAGTCCCATACTAGTTTAACAACATCAAGCAATACTCCGCACTTGATGTATATGATAGACCATCAGAACAATTTCGAAAGATGGCAAAGGATTATCGCATATGTATGGAGGTTTATTACAAACACTCGCATGGGAAAGGCCAACCGATGCAACAATACAAGTCCTACTCCGATTGAATTAGATGAAGCGCTTATGATAATAATAAGACAGGCTCAACGAGAAGAATTTCAGCCGGAGTTACGAGAACTAGAGCACTCCGCCCACATCAGCCCAAGTAGTTCGTTAAGTACTCTTAGCCCACTTCGCGATGGAAGGGGAGTATTGCGAGTTGGCGGAAGACTAGAGGCTTCAAATCTACCGTACAATGCGAAGCACCCGATCCTACTCCCATACGCACATAACGTTATTAGACTCCTGATGACTGGTCTGCACGTCAAATACCTTCATGTAGCACCGCAAGCCCTTCTAGCTATCACGCGTCAACGATTTTGGCCGATCAAGGGTAAAATGATAGCAAGGTCTGTGGTTCAGAAGTGCGTTCGCTGTGCCCGAGCTAAACCAAAGCTGTTATCCCAACTTATGGGAAATCTTCCTGAACATCATGTTCAACCAGCTCGACCCTTTATAAATTCTGTAGTAGACTTTTTTGGACCGTGTTGGATTCACTATAAGCTCAGAGGAAAACGTCCAACTACGTAGCAGTATTTTGCTGCTTCGCCACAAAGGCCACGCATTTTGAAGTAGTATCAGATTTGACTACAGAAGCCTTTCTAGCCTTTCTTTGTCGGCACCAGAAACAAACTCGAGGAACTAACTCAAACCATATATAGCAGCCGTTAAATCAGCTAAGCATCTATTACAGCCAAGTGTAGAAACAGCTACTCTAACCTATGAAGAACTCGACACGTTAATGGTAAAGATTGAAGCGATTCTAAATTCCCGACCTTTAACACCATTATCTGCCAACCCGGAGGATTTCTCGCCACTTACCCCAGGCATTTGCTTATTGGAGAACCCACGACCACACTCACTGATCCTCAATCTCGTGAGTTAAAAATTGGGCTACTACAGAGATGGAAGAGTGTCTCCCAGTTAAAAAAAAAGTTCTCGCCGCGATGGGCCAAGAAATATCTTAGTGAATTACAACATCGCTACAAATGGAAGCAGCAATGCAACAATTCTGAACCAGGATGATGGTAGTAGTGAAAGAAGACAATCTTCTCGCTTGTGCGTGGCATTTAGGCAGAATATTAAAGGTGAAAAAGGGTGAGGATAGTCTGGCCCGAGTAGCAAATATCAGAACATCCAGAGGAATCCTTAGGAGGCCCATACACAAGTTGGCCCCCTTACCTATAGAACCAGAAACAGAAAAGGAAGAAGAACCAACGGTACCAAAGGCGAAAGAAGGGGAGACAGCGAGCACATCTTCAAACAAGCGTGGCCATCAAGGAGTATCAGGATCATCGACTTCAATCAGAAAACCGTTTTGTGGTAATATGAGTACAACTATTCTCATGACCCTACTCACGTATTTAATTATGCCAATAATGGGACAGATTGAGGTTAAACCCTTTGACACTCCGCCAGGCGTAACTATGGGAAACACCCATCTTGTGTCGAATGAATGGAACCTGGTAATATTTTACAACACTAGTACGCTGTGGAACGAAATGAATACTCCTAAGCACGGGGTAGAAAAACTCCAAGATGCCTGTAATTTGATGAAGGACTTTGACCCTTGTGGACCCAAAATGGCAAAATTTGCGAGTGTGGTTCAAGAAATAACAAATAATAATGAATTACTACTACAACACATCAAAACACGAAGCAAAAGAGGCGCCTTAAGCATTGTTGGTAATGTAGCTAACGCGTTATTCGGAGTATTAGATTCATGTCAAACATCATCAAGAATCTGAAGAAGAATGATGCACACATTCTAGAACTAATGAAAAATCATACATCTATTTTAGTTTCCACCGTCAAAAGATGTCCAACTTAGACTGTTTGATAGATACCTAAACCTATCCATTTCTCAAATCCATACCATGGGCTCAGAATTACATAAACAAAAATCCTTACAATTCTTTATGGCGCTGGCGTTGCAACTGATACTAATTCTAAGTAATTTTCAAAAACTTCAATCCAGCTTGTTGGACGTGATTATTGATAAGCACCATGGCAAAACCAATCCACAGCTACTAAACCAAAACCAATTAGCTAAACAACTCGCACTAATACAAGAAAACATCCCCACAACTCTTCGACTACCATCCAGGCCGGATAATTTACTAAGGATATACAGCTTGATGAGCGTGGAAAGCCGAGTAAGCACCGATCAGATGATATTCCGCCTAAAAATTCCTCACGAAGAATTTGAATTACTACACACAGTACCATTACCATTTCTTATGAACGACACGCTTATGACAACAAAAACAACATAAGCTTTTAATCATCAGCCTACATCGAGACCGAACACGACCTAAGGGGTTGTCTTACCTTTGGCGATGCCTACATCAGTAAACAACAACATTATATATATAGTAAGGGAGCCAACATCAGTGTTGTGCGAGCTAAGCGTACTTAGTCATGGACCATTCGAAACAATGTGTTCCTCTACTCACCACGATGGATTCCATTGTTAAATCCAAATAAATGGATCTACATAAGACCAAATCCTGCCACAATTAACGTAGTCTGTAATGGTAAGGTCGAACAGAGGACGATATATGGCTCCATAATCATTACGTTGCACCGAACTGCGCAATCAAGGTCGGATACACAACCATCCACGGGCATAATGTACTTTCCACTAACTGAAAGGATGGATTCACTCCATCAAGGCAGTTGATCTTGATAGACTTCATAAATTTTAATACTACAGTCAAACCAATAAGTTACCGTGCAAAAATCAAAAATTTCAACGAAAATGTTATGAAATCGTCGCACACAACAACGCATGATGTTCATCAATACACAATTGCGTATACCTGTTTAATTGCGATCATCATTGCCGTAATATATTATTAGACGCTTAAGAGTCAGCCCTGCTGCCATTCGTGGAAACCAGCCATCACCACCCGTCCCAAGGTTGAGGAACCTATTTACCGGTCGGACCGACAACGAGCAATTATCCAGGACAATATCACAGCCAGCATTTGAATGTTTTGTATAGTTCAATTAAGTTTTTCTTTGTTTGTTAGTAGATAGATAGTTAAATTTTGAGCCCAGCCCAAGGCGGGGAGAATTTTTAAACTCAAGGTACTTACCATAAGGTAGTCAAATTTCATTTCATAATAATTATTTATTTCCACTGTCTACACTCAATGTACTTATCATGAGGTAGTCATATTACATTTCATAACAATAATTATCTCACAAAATACCAGCCGCAACCCGAAACGTCACAGGCAGCGAAAAGCTTTCAAGGCCTGGGAACGAGCTTGCGGTGCAAATTGTGAGAGTTATCAAGAACTTAACGTGTGAACCAGAGAATATTTGTTGATTTTTTTACTTGTAATTTTGCTTAAATATTAAGAGATAGAAATATAAAATGTCAGTTTTTAATAATTTTTTCAACAGTTAACAGTGGACGCGAGTTGTTTTATTTAACCAGTTTTCTTTCGGATTAAAGCGTACTCGGTACAAGAACCGAATACGCATCAACAAGATTGAAGTTTGTACTTCAGCCTACTGAACTTCCCCAAGAACAAAAGAGGTCTTGATTTAACACATGTATTAATAGATAATGCGAGATATGATGTAGCCAAAGCCGATGTGGTAACCCTATGGTGCGTTAGCATGGCTTGAATGTCTTATTTTTGCATTTGTGCGAGCTAGACAAAAGCTCCGAGATGGAGTGGGGAGACTAAGTCTCGAACCCTGGAACCATGGCGTGGTAATCGTGACATTTATCCATCGATCCAACTCCGTCTGTGGATCTTCGCAGGCCATTCTTTCATTTTCAACATTTTGCACTTTATACTCTACACGCTTAAATATTTTAATATTCGCGAAGAACAAATTAGCACAGCTCCTTAAGAGGGCAGACCCAGTACGAATTTTGAAAAAATTAATTTTTTTTGTTGCATTTTCTCAAAGTAGTGAAATATTCTAGTATTCTTTGAAAATTTCGGACAAATCGGACTGTTATTTATGCAGGTATATAATATCATATATTTATGGAGATATACATACATATATATCGTAGGTACATAATATATCGTACTCAGAACGGAGAACGGCTTTGGGGATCGGTTTAAAAAAATTTTCATTCAGTTCAACTGACTTTACAAAGCGCTAAAAAGCATAAAATAATATTAATTTTTATATCTATTAAGACATTTGAAGATCTGTGCAAATTAAGCAAACAAACCAACTATAT
Source organism: Leptarthrus brevirostris (assembly GCA_964036015.1). Taxonomy (NCBI): domain Eukaryota; kingdom Metazoa; phylum Arthropoda; class Insecta; order Diptera; family Asilidae; genus Leptarthrus; species Leptarthrus brevirostris. The sequence continues at coordinate 54,038,140 of OZ038374.1, forward strand.
ACATACAATAGATAGCTTTATAGAGATAGATTTTCAATCTATACGAACATATATTAACCCTCCTTCCTTATAATTTATAATAGGTAATTATTTTATTTGTTTTCTTTATTTAACTTGTACCGACTTCAAAATGTCGTTAAAGATATAAAATTAAATAGTATTTTATGCTTTTTAGCGCTTTTTGTGAAGCCAGTTCAACTTTTTGGCGTCTTTAAACAAAGCGATTGCAACAGTTGTAGAGGTAGTCCACTGTATAGAAAGAAAATGTTATGAAATTAGTCACGGCCATCCTTTTATACCCTCATCTTAGGCACAAAATTCTTACTATGGCGCTAGTAAGGCAATGAACTCTACACAGCAAGAGAGAACCACACATTACGAAATAAGACGACTGCTCCTCTGCTCTGCTCCTCTTCCTACAACCGCTCTAGGTGCACCATCTATTATAATTGCACCAATAAGGAACGTATTCTGTACAACAATCAAATCATCAAAATCGATATACGCCTTACGAAGTTAGGTACCATCCCTCCTCCCACCCGCACTATAAGCCAGAGTTTTTGTCATGATACAAATGGAGCAAGATGCTATATCCTGATCACGTCACGGCTTTCCGCTGTCGTCGGTACAAGTAGTTTATTTCACCGCAAAATTGAACAATAATTTCACTTTTACCTTTATGTAATAGTCGCGGAATTTTTATATTGACTTCGAGTTTACGAGCATCTTCTGTAATATTGATTTTGAGTTTTAAAAATTGTACTAGGTGTTTATTCGATAAGAGTGATAAGATCCATTATTCAAAATTGTTTGATGTGCAAACTACAAAATGTTGTGAAAAAATTTAGAAATATAAAATTCAAAGGAAGTGATAATTACCTTACACATCAGTGCCAGTTAACCAGTCAAATTTTCAAGACTATTAAGTGGAATTGACATTGTGATCAACTCTTCTGTGTTTGTAGCGGTTTAAGTGATTTGTTTCTGTGAAAACAATTTACTTGCTCAGTGCCATGTGTTCCGCTATGTTTATTGTATTCTCCGTGGAATAATTATTGAACTTTATTGTCAGTTTTATTTGGATATTGCGAGCTTTGGTAATAGCGTACAATTTATAATTTATATTGACTAATTGGCACTTCGGATCACAAATTTTATTAATTTTCAGCAATAACATAATCTTTTTGGGAACTTAATTTGTGGTATATTTTTTGAAACAAACTCATCTGTTTACATTGTGAATTCGCCTCGTTTTATGCAAATTTTTTAACTTGTTTATTGTTACGTACTTTGCAATCAAAAAGTTTTGTTCTTGCGTTTGTCACACTACGATCAACGATTCTACATGATGACACCGTAAGACGTGCGGTGTCGAGATTTTCGAGGATAAGGTTATCTGCGATGGGATTTGCGGGCACGCTTTTCATGCGGCTTGCTTGAGGGGTACATCTGGTGATCCTTTAAAGTGTGGAGATTGCTCCGTCATTAGGCCTTGCCATGTCTTACGCCTTATGAGGGGCATTGCTGAAACTCTTTCCGCTTACCAGTTGTTCTTGGCTGAAAAGATTAACTTTGTCTCCACAAACTTGGCCGGACTTCAGATTCTATCTGACGACGTTTCTATTCTGAATAACAAAATCGACAAGCTTATTCACGCTACTGATGTTTTTAATGACATTTCAGCATCATTATAAGGGAAAACTCATGAGCTCTCATCTAAGTGCTGCCAAGTGGTTACTTCGCTGGACGATCTCCGTATGTTACTAGCTACCACTTACTCCCCGTCGCTTTCTCACGGCCCATCTGTAGAGTCAGTTATGCCTTCCATTGATGGCATTTGGCGCGGTGTTCGGCGCGTGAAGGAGGACCTGGAATCCTGCACTTTGGCTGTCAAAAAGAACAGTGACCTAATTGTTTCTGTTGCCGCTGATATTAGGAGTATCTCATCCCGTGCTTTTTTCGGCTCTACTTCTACTTCATCTGCTGACGTTGTCTTGGATGCTCCACCTACCCAAACTGCGTCCTGCCCTCGTGTCTTGGACTCGACTTCTTCCGCCATTTCTCAGGATACCACTAATCAACGGCTGCCTCGACAAACGGCGGGTAGGCGTCTTCGTCGTCGTAAGGGTCGTGTTTCTCAGCCTGCTTCCGATATCGCGTCTTTCAAGGTTGTTATCCCTGATGCTTTGTTCAACGCCATCGTTTCCCCTGAGATTTGGCCCAGTGGAACCATCGTCCGGGAATTTGTTCCTAAAAACCGTTCAGGCTTCAGAAATGCTCCAAAAAACTCATCATCGAGATCACGTTCTACTACGCTAACGTAACCGGCCTTCGATCAAAGACGACTTGCCTCTATACCAGCTCTACTTTTTCATGTTTCGACGTGGTCTGTCTGACTGAAACTTGGCTTTGTGATATGATCGCCGATGCTGAGCTCTTTGGACCGGAATACATCGTCTTTCGGCGTGACCGACATCTATCTGCAGTCAGCGCTCCTGTCGGGGGAGGAGTACTATGCGCTGTTCGTCGCAACATCCCTTGCTCTGTTGTTGAGATCTTAGACTCAAATATTTTGGAACTTTTATGTATAGTTCTCAGATTGCCGGATAAGAACGTGTTTATTGCCACCTCTTACATTCCTCCGGGAGCGACCAGGGATACTTACGACTCACTTGCTTCCTGCATCGACACTCTTTCCTCCTCTTTGCGTCCTCAAGATGAGTTGTTGCTCCTCGGAGATTTCAACCTGCAAGTATTAGCTGGGTGTCATCAGATGTTGACGGGCTGATTCCTTCCCGATCACCTGCATCGTAGAGTTCTCTATGTTTCATCGACGGCATTACCTCTTCCGGGCTTGTACAGTGTTCCAGCATCGCTAATGATTCCGGCAGATTTTTGGATTTGGTGTTTAGCACTGACCCATGCAGTACCTTGGTCAGGCGTTGCCCGGTTCCTTTAGTTCCTGAGACGTCTCATCCTGCGCTTCAAATTGCTTTGGTCTTCGATCCACTACCTGCTGCATTCACGACGACTTCTCTTGTAATATTAAAAAGGCTGACTTTTCTGTATTGAATAATTTTTTATTGAATTGTAATTGGTCTAATGTTTTTTATGAGCGGAACATTGATGTGGCGGTAAGTGCTTTTTATGACAATTTGTTTACTTGTTTCTTGCATTGTGTTCCTGTTTCTCGTTCGTTTTCTTCTTTCTCTAGTCCGCCTTGGCTCAATAGCTCGCTGAAGCATCTTAAAACCTTAAAAAATAAAGCATGGAAGCGGTTCTGCTCATCAAGGAGCGACTCGGATTTTTATATCTACTCACAATTGCGCGATGAGTTCAATTCCGAAATTCATGCCTCATATAATAATTACATTAACAGAATGAGGTCCATTATACGCGGTGAGCCTAAGCAGTTTTGGAGATTTGTTAACTCTAAGCGTAGCACCGACGGCTACCCTACTTTATTAAAACTAGGTGACACTGAAAGTAGTGATCCCTTGACGATTGCGAACTTTTCGGCGACTTTTTTAAGACTTTTCTTTCTGACAACTGCGATACTTGCTCTAAGGATTTTAGTACTTGACATTATTTCCTCCTTCTTCACTGGAAATGAAAGATCTTACATTTGATGACGATACAGTCGCGAATTACATCAATAATTTGGCAGATAGTTTTTCGTGCGGTCCTGATGGTATTCCTGTTTCCCTTTATAAGAACTATTCTTCTTCCTTGGTTTCTGTTCTTTGTTATTTATTTAATTTATCTATTTCTTGTGGAGTCTTTCCAAAATCTTGGAAATCATCTCTCATTATCCCTCTTCACAAGAAAGGCAAGAGGTGTGATATTTCCAATAGCAGACCCATTGCAAACTTGTGTTGTATTGCTAAGATTTTTGAGGCATTAGTTTGTGATACACTATACTTTCATTGCAAACCTTTTCTTGGAACTTTCCAGCATGGCTTTATGAAAGGTAGGTCTACTGCGACTAACCTACTGGAAATTTCTGCTAATCCAAAATTGAGGCTGGAAAGCAAGTGGATTGTATCTTTACAGATTTTAGCAAGGCATTCGACAGTATAAGCCACCAAATTTTGATTCACAAGTTGACGGCCCTCGGGTTTCCTTCATTGTTTGTAGACTGGGTTCGTTCTTACCTACTAAATTGGACTCAGCGTGTGTAATCTCGTGGATCACTATCCAAGTTTATTTTTAATTCCTCTGGCGTACCTCGGGGAAGTCACCTAGGCCCGATTTTATTTATTATATACACCAATGATGTATCTTTATTCTTGAAATACTCAAAAATTCTTTGTTATGCTGACGACGCCGTGTTGTGTCCTCTATTCGAGACTGTGAACTTTTAAATCCGAATTGATTCACACGATACAAAGTAAAGCTCCACTCCTCAACCACCCCCACTCCACCCTAAAATGTTTGATATGGCAGATATGAGAGAATATTGTAACGTAAATGGGGCTCTTCGGGCTCGACGGATTAATTAAGACACTTATTTACAGTCATAAATGTTCACAATTTTATTCACTTTACTGATTAATTCGATGCACAATTTTCTTGACAATATTTCTTCACAATATATCGTTTCACTTCACTTATTTACACTTCTTACTTCATGGGTTAAAATACAACTCACTATTCCCATTTATGTAAACGCTTCGCAGTCTAAATAACGACTAAACTAACTTGGCTACTGCTCAGCCCTATTTATACTACTTAGTTTAATTATAGAAACTTCTGCCACTTAGTTCTACATGTTTCCGTTACACGTGTTCACCTCACATATTCACCATAGCTTGGAGTCGTCCTTGACTTTCCATGTTTGACATTTGCTTGCTTACATTTCCGGCCACCTGGGGCATGCGCATTAGATGGTTCCCTATTTCCCTTTGCGTGGCCTACCTCGTTAAACTGTCCTCCTCTTAGAACTGTTCGTCCCGACCAGTTTTCATCCTCAGTGGTCTTTCAGTAGGTCTTGTGTTTTAATAATCCTTCCTTGGCCTTTGAACCTTGTGGCAACTGTTCTACACATCTATATATATATATATATATATATATATATATATATATATATATATATATATATATATATATATATATATATATATATATATATATATATATATATATATATATATATATATATATATATATATATATATATATATATATATATATATATATATATATATATATATATATATATATATATATATATATATATATATATATATATATATATATATATATATATAGTTGACTTTTATATTCCAAGCGAGATAGAAGAATCTGCCGAACAGATTTTTAAGTGGTAAATGGGGTTTAATTGGAAAAGTTTCGTTCTCTGTTTTAAACTATATGAGATTTTCGAAAAAGGACTCGAAATATCCTGACAAGGACGAAAACAAAAATGAAAATTTTTTTTTATTAAAATGAAGGGGGGGGTTATTGCCGATCGAATGGTGTAATTGTTTTTGTTTTCAGGTTGGTCATTTTGGGTGGGCGTGGCCTCAAAGTTGAAACTAGGCGGGGCTATAGCGGGAGAACGGGTTGACGGATAGATGAGTTTAAGGTATTTATGGATAGGGGAGAATGTCACCGATACGATAAAACTAATTTGGATTTTTACCTTTGAATATGGCGGAGTTATTAAGGCTGCAGATGGAGCCTTCCGAAAGTATGAAAAAATGGTTGTTTTTTTCTCAACTGTCCGTTTATGTTTGAAGAAACGGCCGAACGGAATACGTTCATATTTACGAATTGCGTAGACCTAATAGCCGGATATATTTTAGGCAACTTTTTTTTGATTTTTTAAAAGGGGCGGGGCCTATTTACGTTGGCGTTCTAGGTTCCTTTATAACTCGGGCACTATTTATCCGAACCCTCTCATGCGGGTATTCATTTTTCGTAGAATTATGAGGTATATTCGAAAATGGAAGAAAAAATTAAAAATGTACTAGAGCAAAATTTTGCATAAGGGTGTAGTACTAGAATATTTTTGAAATTTGTCAAAAAACTTTGGCGCAAACTATGCTAGACTGTCTTTTCGATGGTTGAGAAAAAAATTTTCATTTTGGACTAGATTTTTTTCATCTACTACAAAATTTATTTTCAAAAAATTATTACTTAGGGTGGGGATGTCCGATTGAAGTGATATAAATTATTTTTATTCGTTTTGTAAATGAAGCTATGGGAAAAAAATAAAAAAATAATTTTAAGGGTAATTTTTCGGGGGGTGGGGAGGGGTTGTGGCCAACCCCTATGTCCCAATAAGGGATGTGGGGTATCAAATTAAAGGTAATTTCGTCACTAATCGATTGGGGTAGGTTTTTTTTTTAATCGAAAAAACTTTATCGCTGACTTTTTTTCGTCGAACATTGCTCCGGGGGTGTCATCCCCCAAATCCTAAGGGGTGCTCCAAAATGAACCGTTCTTTTTTTTAAAACTATCTACTCCAAAAGTTATGAAATGTTTACGAACAAAAATTTTTTCTATCACTTATAGTTTTTTCGCAAACACTGTGGGAGCATTTTGCAACAAATTTGAACGAATTTTCGTGAAAAAAGTACTATTTTCAATCATATGCGATATTTATATAATTATCTAATTATATAATTATCATATACGATAATTGAGTATCGTCGAAAACGTGAGAAAATTCAAATTATATCTCCCGAATTATTTAACTTTTTTCTAAAATTCTTTCAACCCCTAAATAAGGGTATGATTTAACATATTCTAAAATTATTTTGGACGATAAAAGTTCAGTGGAGTAAAAAAATACACCGAAAAACGGTCAAATGTCATAAAACGCTAACTTAATTAAGTTAAATTTGTTAAAGAAATTTTCATCCACCCGGGGGTGACTATCCTTATTTGAAAGGGGATGTAAACAGGATATAGAGGATGTTTTTATTTTTTCGCTGCGGTAAATTTTTTTATACTAATCGCAGATTTTTCACTTTTTGTCCAACATTTAATTATATTATCTAAGATGGGGGTGTATCTTTTGATATTAATTAAGGGTTGCAAATCTATTGGTGATGTTTTACACGTTTAATGAAACATCCTTATATATTTTAAAAGTTAATTCATAAAAATCGGTGCAGCGGTTGTTAACTTACTAACCTGAGAGCAAAGTATGACGAACTTTTGTACTATGACCAGTTAACTTAATTTATTGCTAATTGTTGTTAATAATAGAAATTTAAGGGATTTTTATTAATTATCCCTTTTCTACTTCATTAGGGCTAAAATGTTTCCATACATGTCAAAACTCGATATATAATACTTTATTAGTAATAGCAATATGAAAATGGTTTAAATTGGTTTTTTCGGTGTACTATCTCCTATTTTCACTATTACTAATTACTATTGGAAATTATAAAAACGAAGCAGGTTTATTGGTATAAACCGATAGGGGAGGAATCATAGAAACAATTTCTTACCACATTTGTTCTTAAATGTTTACATTTAGTAAACATTTTGAACTAATTAGTTTCACTTCCGGTTATGCAAATGAGGTAAACAAACCTCACCTTAAAGGGCGTTGCACATGTTTGAGTGCCAATAAGTTGGGTGTTTATTGACATATCTTAGTAATTCTTTTAACAGTTGCTTAAGGATGATATTAGTTATAATGTCACGTACTTTCGGTGGATTTAAGTACAGTAGTAGAAAAAAAATAGACGACACAATGTCAAAAAAATTTTATTGATATAGATTTTTTGTTAAATTTGTTTAAAAAATTTCAATTTTCGCGGGAGTGACTACCCTCATTTTAAATGGGATGAAGATAGTTAGCTTTGGTTAAAATTTCATCCCGATCGGGTAAAATTTTTAAAAATTTAAAATTTTGCCTCAAAAATTTTCACTGAAAAAATTAAAAGTGAAATTTTGTTAAGAAAATGTTACGATTTCTTCAAAGTGTGAATTTATATTGAAGGGGTGGCGGGTCCTTAAGCTCTATTCTAAGTTTTGTCCAAATCGGGATATATTTAGTCGCCCTTTTAGTTATTTTTTGTAATATCACTGATTTAGCGTTTGTGAGCCACCTGGTGGGTACAAATGAAACCTCAGAGATGCAGCAGTTACAGTAGTAGCTACATACCAACCTCTCCTTTGCTCTGGTTTTTAAATTACCGAAATCGGTTCATTATTTGGCGAGATATGAATTTTTATCTGTAGCAAGGTACCTTTTCAATGCCGAAATCCTGGACCATACCCTAGGAAAAATTACGAAATTTTTTTTTGTTTTCTTTCCCGGCAAGTTTGGTATCAAATGAAAGGGAATGAGTAGAATTCAAATATGAAATTTTGAATTATCTTTATTAGAGTAAGATTTATAACGGTTTCTTTTTGTTAAATCTTCTCAAATGTATGGGAAAGCGCATTGTAACGCCCTCTAACGGTCGGATGAAGCCTCAAAATATTGGTAAGTAATTAGAGACATGAATGTGCAAATCCTGTGCTTTCTTTTAAAGTTTATTTCATTAAAATTGGTAAATTCATTAAAAAGTTATAAAGCCAAGAGCAATTGGATATTACGCTTTTTTAATACTTTGTTCGCAGTTCGCAAGGGGCGGTAAGATACAAGGGTCGTAGCTCACAAGGGGCAGGAGGATAAAAAGGTCCTGGCTCGCAAGGGGCGGTAGGATACAATGAAAGTTTCTCGCAAGGGGCGGTAGGATACAAAGGCGGTAGCTCGCAAGGGGTGGGAAGATACAGTGGTACTAGCTCGCAAGAGGCGAGAGGATACAAAGGTGGTAGCTCGCAAGGGGCGGGATGATACATAGGTGGTAACTTGCAAGGGTGGAATTATACAAAGGTCGTAGCTCGCAAGGGGCGGGAGGATACAAAGGTCATACCTCGCAAGGGGAGGGAGGATACAAAGGTGATAGCTTGCAAGTGGCGGGAGGAAACAAAGGTCGTAGCTTCAAGCGCACATTAATTTCACAGGCGTTCGCTGCGGGAAAAAATGTATTTATCTTACATCAAAACTGCTACTACGAAAAGATATTATCATTGGCGAATACGTAAATTTCACAAGCCATCATTTATCACACTTGCGTTAACTTTTACTGATTACCACTCTCGCCCCGTATACATATGCTATTCCACAATTCCGGGCGTCTATACAAAATTTGTTTGCACAACACACAAATTCGTTATCAAAAAACCTTTTAAATACTCAACTCTCACTCGACTATCGATTTGAACCTTACAACCACCAAATCTGCATACACTATCTCGAGAGCCGTAGGCGCGGTCACCAGCTAGTATATATATTTATATATATATATATATATATATATATATATATATATATATATATATATATATAATTTCAGGTACACTTTTCAAAGGCAAAGTATTTTGCGGGGACTTTTGTATAATTTAAGGACCGACCTCAAATAATTTTATGTTTTTTCGGGGACATTTACACAACGATTAGTTTAGGGACTTTTTGATTTTTCACGGACTTTTACGAGATGACTATTTCAGAGCGTATCATTCAATATTTTTGCAGATTACTGTGATATATTTTCGATATTATACATGTGACATGGTGAACATTATGATTAACAATATAATAATTTTTTTAAATGAATATTTCAAACAAAAAGCATTATATTTCATAATCTGCAATAAGTCAAGTATATTTTGCGGAAATTTTTTTGATTTTAGTCTCGTTTATCATTTAGATTTTAATAAGTCTCATAAACTTCACCTTCCGAAAAAACTTCTATAGTAGTCAGTTTCTTCCGGTGGCTGTTATACTCGTATATCCAGTATTTGTCAAGTACAAGTTTAAAATAGTAGAATTTTTCGAGGATTTGCAACTATTTAATATTCACTTAATTCAAAGTACTTTTCGAGTACAAAGTTTGGGATCAAAGTATTTTTCGAAGACCTTTGTTTAATTCGAACACCGACTTCTATTAATTTTATTTTTTGCCACGACGTGTATACAACGATTAGTTTGGGGTCTCTTATGATTTTCCAAGATAATCGCACAACAAAATAATCAAGAGACAAATTTTTTCAATTTTCTTAATAATTTAAGCATACATTTATTTGAATTTAATTTCCTATAAAATTTCAAATATTTAAGAACACTTTATGCTTTACAGTATTCAAATTTTGCCGGCTGTTTCGTAAAAATTCCGATATCCTGAGTCTGTTGATCATCGATTGATCATGTAAATGCTAGCAAATCATTGTTTCCGCTATTTTTATTATACTAGAATGAATTAGCGCTATTAAGTGTCGAGTGAATAAAGAAATATATTAATGACGATTTATTATGACTGGATCTCCTTGAACGGTAAGTTACATATGCTGTTGTTAGTTTAATATTTAGTAATTTAATTAAATGTTATGGAATAACACTGCAAATTGACTGGAAATCGGAAGTGTGTTAAAATAACACACTTCAAGTGTGTTTAATGTTAACTTGTCATACACAGTAATATGGCACTTTTTGAATCTCCTTCCAGTAGTCCTTGGACTGTAATATGATCATATGAACGTCATCCTGCTGAATGGATAACCCTCCAGTCTTTTACTGAAAACGCTCATAATCGGCTTGCGTCTCGTCTCGGGCTTGTTTCAGAGTCTTTTCCGACGAGGTTATTTATTTACTGCTCGACGTCAATAGGATCTTCCGATGTTTCAGATCGCAATTCCGTGCTGTTTGATATTACACTTTCGGTGTCTCTTATCCCGCGGTTAGAACACGAAAATACCCCTCTTTGGGGTGCAAGTTGATTAGGGAGGCTGCTTTCATTTTCCAGGACAACCGCTTTTGCGTTTCAGTCTACTACACAATAAATGCAAATTATATCCGTCTATTCCTTTAAAAGGAATTATTTCCATTTTTAAATAATCTTAGCTTAAGAGCACCCTACTTACCGATTTTTTTTCGACTATGATCGATATTATTGCTGGCTAACCTTCTTTTATGGCAAAATTTCTATCGGGTATTAGTAACGAAAATCCAGTGTGTGAACTCTGGCTAACAGAAGTTAATATCGGCAAGTAAACAAAATTACACTAACATTTGCATAACTTTTTTGCAGCAATAGTTATAATTAATAGCCTGTGTATCATTATTGACCCTTCGTCTAAAACTTTTTTTTGTTTAAAGAATTTCCTTCCTAAAGTGCAATAAAATAATTAGGTAGTCAGGGACTTCTAAGGATGCAGTTTTCCTAATCGACAATGTTGAACCATTTTGAAAACGTAACAAGATGGACAATTTATTAAAAAACAGGTGTATCAATTACATGAATTTTGGATAAAATTTATACGTGCAGTGCTAGGAGTTAGATCAACATCATTAAGAACAAAAATAATTGATTCTGATTACCATTTTTTTAAACAAAGGTTGAAGAATTTATTTGTAATCTTTATATTATTTTGCAAATGATATATAGATGAATAATTTCATATTTATCAGCTAATTTTATCGGGAACTCCATGTATTTTAGAATTTTCAGAAATTAGAATTTAGTATTAAATTTATGGTCTGTATGTTATTTTTCCTAATTTCGGTTTAAAGAAAAGAAGGTTATTGTTTTCATCGAAGCTAATTTCCTTGAATTCATTGAAATGTTATTGTTACCAGCTATATTCCTAGAATTTACTGGTATCAACGTTGCGTGCGGTCTTTGTTTTGCGCTCGAGTTAGCAGCATGTCTATAAATGCTAACGTAAATACGTTATATTTCCACGTATTTGATGATTCTCGCCCAAAGGACTCAACATATCAACCTGACTCAACTACTATTCACACTTCTGTAGAACGGACATCTGTTAATGAACATTCGTCAATAGCAGATTTTCATCCTGTTGACATAAGAAAATTAACCATTCCTTTATTTTCATCTGGAAAAAGATCTTCGAAAAAACACTTCCGCAAATTTCGTAAAACATTGCAGTCTAAAATAGTAAGGCATCTATTAATCAAGCATAAAAATGAAACTGACACCCAGAAAGGAAAGCTGCAATCGACAAATTAAGAAACGATGGAGACTTATTACACAATACTAATAGTAAATATAATACAGGAATTATTATAGCTACTAGACAGCTATCAAAAAAATCCAAAAAAAGTCGGTAGCATTATTTAGCTTGTGCATCATGCAATGGGCATTTTGCTAAAAGTACTATTCGCTTCCATTATCGCAAATGTAGCAAGACCTACAAGAAAGGCTCCAAAACGATATTGCAAGAAGGTCGAAAAGTGTGCAAATATATATATAAACTAGCTTGCCCAAAACTAGCAGAGCAAGTATTCCCTAAATTAAGATATGATGATGTCGTTAAATGCATCTGCTATGACGAATTAATTATCAAAATGGGAAATAAATCTTGCAGTAAATACACTTTAGAACATCAACACGAACATATTCGTGCTCAACTACGAATACTAGGTAGAACAAAATTAGAACTGCTTAAATTAAGTACGGAATTCGAAGACTTTAAAAATGTATTTAATCCTGAAAGCTTCGATAGCCTAATGATTGCTATAAGGAAAGTAGCTGATTGGAACTCCGATACAATGACATTTGACACACCAGGAACTGCTCATACTTTGACAACTTTATTAAAAAAATTTGCTCGTAAACTTTCTGTTGAATACATTAAACAAAAAATGTTTGAGAAACACGATGACGTCGAATATTTCTTGAAGGTGTGGGACGAAGAAATTCCGATTCAAATTAATAAAAAATAGTTTTTAAAAAAAAAGTTGAACCGACTTTACAAAAACCGCTTAAAAGCATAAAATAATTTTTAATTTTATATCTATTACGACATTTTGAAGTCGGTGCAAATCAAACAAACCAAACAACTACAACAAAAGTATTTAATCGTCCTTCCTTTTGATCCCGTGAGCTGAAACGTTCAGGTAGAATTACGTAAATTTTCAATTGTGGTTCTGTAGTTGTTTTATTTGTTAAATTTGCACCGACTTCAAAATGCCGTAATAGATATAAAATTAAAAATTATTTTATGCTTTTTAGCGCTTTTTGTGAAGTTGGTTCAACTGTTTTTTTAAAAACTATTTTATTTTTCACTTTTTAGTTCTCGACTTTATACAATGAAAAGAACCATCCAAATCGGTCCACGCGTTAAAAGTTAGTTATAACCCCCTACCCCAACCCCATTCCACTAAACTTTTTTTCTCATGGTATCAATCAAGGAACATACTCTACTGAACAGAAAATAAATCATCGAAATCGGTCCACGCATTACGAAGTTACTACCCCTCCCCCTCCCCCACCACCACCATAGGACCAAATTATTCTCCTATTAGCAATGGTGGATCACATTATACAACAGCAAAAGAACCATCCAAATCGGTCCACGCGTTACAAAGTTAGGTTCCACCCCCAGCAACATTTGTTTTCTCGTAGTATCAACCAAGCATCATATTCTACCCAATAGAAAAAGAATTATCCAAATCGGTCCACGCGTTACGAAGTTAGACAACCCCTCCCCCCACCCACACCTTTCACCATAGGACCAAATTATTCTCCTATTAGCAATGGGGGATCATACTCTATACAACAGAAAAAGAACCATCGAAATCGGACCACGCGTTACAAAGTTAGGTTCCACCCCCACCCCCCATCCCAGCAAAAATTTTTTCTCCTGGTATCAACCACGGAACATACTCTACCCAACAGAAAAAGAATTATCCAAATCGGTCCACTCGTTACAAAGTTGCCAGTTTCAAGGATTGGTTCTTCGAGGAAAATTAGGACGGGAAGTTTAAATTTTGCTTAGTCCTTTTGATATAGCCTGTTTCGACATTCTTTTACAATTCAGAAAAGAAGCTGGAGAAAATGATGACAATGAATATTTATTTGCTAGACCACATGGTGCTGCAAAAAAATACATCAGGGCGTGTCCATTGATGTCTCAATTCGCAATCGATTGTAAAGCAACTGTACTAAGTTCGTTGCGAGGAACGCATATGTATACGCAAACATATTGCAACACTTACTGCAATTTTAAATGTGAAAGAAAGTGATGTTGACCGACTGGCACATTTCATGGGGCATAGCAAAGAAATACATAAAAGCATTTATAGAGTTCCTGTGCCATTAACAGAAATCACATCTGTTTCTAAAATGTTAACTGCGGCCATTGGTGTTGATGATCCGGAAGATCCTGAGGATCCTCAGAAAGAGAAAAATCCTAGTGAAGACGAAAATAGTGACTCTTCTGATGAAGAAACTATTAATCTCAATGATAACGTTAATGATTTATTTAATCATAACATTGACGTGTCTGATGACACTTTTTTACCTGATTATGATTCACCTGATTATGATAACCCAACTCCAAGTACTTCGAAAAACTATTCCAGTAAGGATACAACTTTTTTCTTAAAGAAACTTTTTTTTGGGATAATATTATTTAAATTTTAGCTACACCAATTTTGAAAAAAATGGTCTGATGACGAAAAAGAAGCTATTTATAAACATTTTGGTAATTTACACCAAATACGTAAATTGCCGCGTCTGCAACAATGCAAAGATGCCATTATAAAATATAATGTGCTGAAAACAAGGACGCCAGAAAAACTTAAAACATGGATTGACAACCAGCGAAGACAATCACAGAGGCACCAAGCATATGAATCTGAATAAAAAAGGGTTGCCTAATAAGTAATATCAATTAACCAAAATAGTTTTTCTATTTTATATCATTTTATATCGTTTATTGATTTCCCTAGTTTATATTTTATATTACCTATCTAGTTTATATATATTATCTACCTATTTTGTTTATATCTTACATCTATTCATCTAGTAGAGGAGGGAAATGATGATTTGTCTACTCATACGGTAATGACGTGCCTGATGATATTGTATATGATTTACCTGATTATGATCCACCTGATTATGATAACCCAACTCCAAGTACTTTGAAAAACCATTCTAGTAAGGAAAAAACTTTTTTTCTTAAAGAAACTTTTTTTTTTATAATACTATTTTAATTTTAACTATACGAATTTTAAAGAGGATGAATAAATGGACTGGTGACGAAAAAGAAGCTATCTATATGGTCTATATATCTATTGGTAATTTACACAAATTACCTAAATTGCCACTCTGCAACAATGCAAATATGTCATTGTAAAGTATAATGTGCTGAAAACAACTTAATTATAATAGATTAATAGATAACATAATAAATAATTCAAAATTGAATTGAATTTAATTTCAAAAAAGGTCTATTGATAGAAGTCGCTTCTAATTAGTGTCTAATAGAAATCAGTTAAAAAGTGTTCAATCATTTAGCAAATAATAGGAAAAACACTATTTCTATTTATATAATAAAATAGTTTTTTAAAAAAAGTTGAACCGACTTCACAAAAAGCGCTAAAAAGCATAAAATAATTTTTAATTTTATATCTATTACGACATTTTGAAGTCGGTGGAAATCAAACAAACTTAACAACTACAACAGAAATCATTTCTTATGAGCTGAAACATTCAGGTAGTATTATCTATTATTTTCAACTGTGGTTCCGTAGTTGCTTTATTTGTTTAATTTGCACCGACTTCAAAATGTCGTAATAGACATAAAATTAAAAATTATTTTATGTTTTTAGCGCTTTTTGTGAAGTTGGTTCAACTTTTTTTTAAAAACTATTTTATTTTTCACTTTTTATTGTCTTCTACTCCATACAACGAAGAAAGAACCATCCAAATCGGTCCACGCGTTAAATAGTTAGGTTTAACCCCCTACCCCACCACCATTCCACTAAAATTTTTTTCTCATGGTATCAATAAAGGAACATACTCTACCGAACAGAAAAGGAATCATCGAAATCGGTCCGCGGGTTACGAAGTTACTACCCCTCCTTCTCCCCCACCACTCCCATAGGACCAAATTATTCTTCTGTTAACAATGGGGGATCACACTATACAACAGTAAAAGAACCATCCAAATCGGTCCACGCATTACGAAGTTAGGTTACACCTTCCCTCGCCCCCTCACTCACTCCACCAACATTTTTTTTCTCGTGGTATCAACCAGAGAGCATACTCTACCCAACAGAAAAAGAATTATCCAAATCGGTCCACGCGTTACGAAGTTAAACTACTCCCCCCCCCACCCCTACCCCTCACCATAGGATCAAATTATTCTCCTATTAGTGATCTGGGATCACACTTTATACAACAGAAAAAGAACCATCGAAATCGGACCACGTATTACAAAGTTAGGTTCCACCCCCGCCCGTCACCCCCACTCCACCAAAATTTTTTTCTCGTGGTATCATCCAGGACATGCTCTACTCAACAAAAAAAGAATTATCCAAATCAGTCCACGCGTTACGAAGTTAGACTACCCCTCCCCCCAGCTTTGGCCAAATTTTTTTCTCCTATTAGCAATGGGGGATCATACTCTGTACAACAAAAAAAGAACCATCCAAATCGGTCCATGCGTTACAAAGTTAGGTTCCATTCACACCCCCCACCCTCACCCTACCAAAAAATTTTTGTACACCAATTTTTTTGGTACCAATCGGTGAACATACTCTACCCAACAAAAAAAGAATCATCAAAATCGGTCGACGCGTTACGAAGTTATGCCCAGTCAGACATAAAGAAAAGAAATACGCATCGAACTTAGAACCTCTTTGTTTTTGGGAAGTCGGTTAATAAATCAAACGTCTCTTGATCGATTTGTTAAAAATGTAATTGAATATAACTCACATGAGAAACAGAAAAATTATCTTAATTTTTGTAAGTGTCCTGGATATTGATGATAATTTAGATAATTTTTTCTCTGTTTTTCATGTGAGTTATATTCAATTATATTTAAAAAAAATTATCAGGAGACTCTGGAGTTATTATATAATACTGTTACATTCAGTACTTGAGGGTGTTTAAACATTTGATACTCAGCTTTTGAAAAATTATTTACAAATGTACCCGAATTATACTGCATATAAAAATAAGAAATTAAAGTATTTTCAGAGGACAAGAGTGAATAAAATACACAAAATATATTTCCGGGACTTGACGCTAAAAGATACATTATTTCTAAGAGTCCTGGATATAACCATTTCTGTACCTGAAGTTGTTTAAATATTTGATTCTAGTGGTAAGTGTTGTGTACCCGAAATATACAGCACATAAAAATTAAGATATCAAAGTATTTTTAGAGGACGGAAGTAAATCAATACAGAAAGTATAGTTCGGAGACTTGGCGCTGAAAGATACATTATTTCTAAGTGTCCTGAATATAATCATTCTATACTTAAAGTTGTTTAAACAATCGATAATTAACCATATATAATATTTTTTTCAAATGTCATGCTCAGAAATACATTTTCTACGTTTTCTACATATATATATATATATATATATATATATATATATATATATATATATATATATATATATATATATATATATATATATATATATATATATATATATATATATTTTTATATATATATATATATATATATATATATATATATATATATATATATATATATATTATATATATATTTATATATATATATATATATATATATATATATATATATATATATATATATATATATATATATATCGACACCAGTCAACGGCGATGCAGGGAATGGAAGAAAGCAGGTAAATATAGGAAACTATATAAGTGTACGTCGTGTAGAAGTAGATACACCACTTAACAAAAGGAAGAGGTTTGAGGCAGACCCAATTGTAAACCAGGAGCGTAGGGACATAGGCTATCTAGTTCCAAAAATCCTGAAGAAAGTCTGCAGCGAGATAGCAGCTCTCGATAAGGTAGTCAGAGAGAGCCAAACTGCCAAGAGGGAGATCAAGGATGTCAGCAGTAGGCTGATACTCCAGGCCGAGCGGCTGCAAGACGGTACGCTGGAAATCTGGGCGGCGAAATTAAATGATGCAGACGAGAAAGATGCCCGGATCAAGGAACAAGAAGCTGAGATGGAAAGGTTTCGAGAGAAAATTAGGTGGTTGGAGAACTCACACCAGCAGCAGCTAAACCTCGCTGAGAGCAGAAGAGACCACGCGAAATGCGAAGGGTGCCAAAAGGCCCAAACTTTAGAGGTGGAAAGAGCGAAGGTTGAAGAGTCGGCCTGGAAGGAGGGAATCTTCACACGCGCCCGTATGGCAGGAAATGTGTGGGACGGCCCTATGGATACAGTGGTCGTATTACCATGTAGCAAGGCCATTGACACAGGGCACAGACCAACCAAAAGGGCCATCGAGACATTTTGAGGTAGAGATGGCCTACTGTGGCAAAGGAAACGGGAGAAGTGGCCATGATGAGCCACACACTAGGGTTCCCGGGATAGGAAGGGAAGCTCGCCCAATCCACAAGGGTGCTATACTACCCTATCATCGTCAGCGACGTTGGTATGAAAGAAGACACCGATATAAAAAGTGTTTCGGTCGCTCGAAACCATTAAAGAAGATGTGCTCAAGCGGAGTAGGAAGAGGATAGCCGTCCCGGGAATTGAGGGGGACATAGGCAAGATTCTAAAGAGGATGCTAGAGTTTATTTTTGGGGACACTGGTGTGCAGGTTATAATGTATGCAGACGTCCAGAGTAATGCAGGCCAGAGTAATGTCCCGCTGAGTAAGAAGAAGCCGGAACCTTAAACTGGTTCAACACGAAAGGCAAGAGGGAGAAAGCCGAGACAAGAAGCTCTCCTGGTAAAACTGGACGGAAAAACATACGCCGAGACGCTGAAGGAAGTGAAAGAGACCGTGGATCCAAGCGGAATAGGCGTAGAGAATAAAGAGGTTAAAAGGACCAAGAGGGGGGAAGTGCTTCTGACCGAGAGGAACGGCAGTGGAAAAACGGAAGCACTCAAAAAGGCCATCAATGAGAAGGTCCCAAAGGTCTCTACGGTACTGCTGGTCAGAACAAAGGTTCTGCATATAAAAGATATGGACGGAATAACTACTGTGGAGGAAATAAGAGAGGCGATGTGCAGCGCTGCTGGGGTTAGCCCGGAGACCGTGGAGCTGAGAGGCCAGAGTCCAACCTACGAAGGGAGGCAGAACGTAACAGCGGTGTTGGCGGAAAATGTCGCGCTGACGCTCCTAAAAGTAGGCAAATTAAAAATCGGCTGGGTTATCTACAGGGTAGTTGAGAGAAAAACGGACCCCAAATGTTTTAAATGCTGGAATTACGGACATATCAAAGCCCAATGCAAAGGTCCGGACAGAGAGCATCTGTGCCTTAAATGTGGCAAGGAGGGACATAAGGCTGGCAGCTGCATAAACAAGCACTACTGTGTGCACTTCGAACAGGAGGGGCACCAGTCTGGGCATGTCAGATGTCCAAGCAACAAGGATCAGGGGGTAGGGGTTCCTAAAAAGGGTAACGGCATAGGCAAGTAGTATGAAAATACTACACATAAACACAAATCGGAGTCGCCCGGCCCTGCATATGGCAATAGCCACAGTCAGAGAAAAAGGGGTAGGGGTAATATTGGTAAGTGAGCCAAATAAGATAGCCATCAAAGGTAGAAGAGACTGGATATCGGATAAGGAAGCTGATGCAGCTATTACAATCCTCGATTAGAAGCTGGTGATACAAAAAGCAGGCAGTGGCCCAGGATACACGTACGTGCAAGTAGCCGAGTATAGTCTAGATGACATTGGCAGGCGCATCAGAGCCAATGCGCAAAGTGCAATTGTGGCGGGGGACTGAAATGCTAATTACCCCCCCCCCCCCCCCCCCCCCCCCAATGGGGAATGGAGTAAACGGACCGCAGAGGTCAAATTGTGACCGCCTGGATAGCTGAGCACGGGCTACTTATCGCCAACATCGGAGATAAGCCAACTTTCCAAAGGCTAGGATATGTATCTATCCTAGACCTCAAGCTGGTGAGGGAAGACGTCAAAAGTATGATTCCGCACTGGGAAGTGAGTGACACAGAATCACTAAGCGACCACAATCACATAGTCTTTAAGGTCGTAACAGCAAAAATCGGGCAGGAAACGAAAAAGTAGGAGTCGTAAAGGGTGGCAACGTAAGAAGTTAGACCATCAAAAGCTAGAAGTTGAGATAGCACCTGCTCCCCACGACGGAAGTACAGTTACTGCGGCAGGTTTCATGCAGATGCTGAAGCACGTCAGTAACCAAGCAATGCCTAGAAAGAGAGGACAAACTGCTGGTGCAATAACGACATCACAGAGTTACGAAGAAAGTGCATGAGAGACAGAAGGTCCTATACCAGAAGTCCCAGACGCTCAGTAGCGGAAAGGCAGAAGAAATGGGAAGAATATAACACCAGCAGAAAAAGGTTAAGAGATGCCATTAAAAAGGCCAAGAAGGCGTGCTGGAACTCTGTGTAGCGAAATTGATAACAACAGATGAGGAAAAGGCTATAAAATTGCCATGTCTGTGAGCTTCACAGAGGAAGTGGCAAAGTGCCTCTTCCCAATCCACGAGCCGGTGACATTGCAAAGGAGGAGAGACACAGTATTTGAGCCCTTCACAGAAAACGAGCTAAAGGAAGCATGGGGCAAGCTAAAACTCAACAAAGCGCCGGGACCTGGGAATGCCAGTGGACAGAGTGGAAAAAAGCGCTGTTACATACAGGCCAATCTGCTTGCTTGACGTTGAAGGTAAATTGTACGAACAACTTATCCTAATAAGACTCAAAGATGAGCTCAAGAAGTCAGGAAACCTATCGAGAAGGCAGTACGTCTTCAGAGAAGGCCGACAGACCATCGACGCCATCAAGGAAGCCCTCGGATAGCAGGAGAAGCACATACCTACGCAGCACGAAACCGTCGGCTATGCACAATGGTCACCATAGACGTTAAGAACGCCTTCAACAGCGCCTCGTGGCAGGTAATACTTGAAGAGCTAAGAGAGCGACAAGTAAACGAAAGCCTGATAGCCGTCATCGCATCTTACCTCTCTGAAAGAAAAATAGTGCTAGAAGCAGAGGGGCGAACGGCAGAGATGAGTATAAATAGCGATGTCCCACAAGGATCAGTGTTGGGCCCAACGCTTTGGAACGTTCTATATGACGACCTACCCGAAGGAGTAACCCTGATAGGGTTTGCAGATGACGTAGCAATGGTCGCCAGCGCAACAGAAGAAGAGATGCTCATGACCAGGGTCAACACTGCGTTGTAGAGGGTGGCGATTGCACCGGAAAAAACAGAAGCTGTGCTGCTCACTGCTAAAAGGAAAATAGCTACTACTATACAAGATGTTAAGGCGAGTCCAGCAGTCAGGTACCTAGGTGTCTGGATAGACCAAAGGATGACCTTCTCAAGACACATTGACAAGGTCCTGCTTAAAGCAGGGAGGACAATAACAGCACTGTCCAGCATCATGTCCAATGGCGGCCCAAGAGGATCAAAGAGAAGGACACTTGCGAGCGTTGTGCACTCGCAAATATTGTATGCGGCGCCTGTCTGGTACGGCGCAATGAACAAAACAATAAAGAGGAAAATGACTAACACACAACGAGGGAGACTAATAAGGGTCGTTAGCGCATACAGAACGATCTCAGCAGAAGCTGCTGGGGTGATAGCGGTAGTACCGCCTATCGACCTAATGCCCCAAGAAAGGTCCTTAAAAGATGATGGTATGGGCAGAATTGAAGCCGGGCAAAACTGATGCGGAACTGTCAGACAAGATGGACAGCAGGCCAACACGGAAAATGGACGCATAGGCTGATACCTGACATCAAGAAATGGATCGACAGACCATACGGAGAGGTGGACTATTTCCTAACCCAGGCACTCTCTGGTCACGGCTGTTTCTGAGACTTATTGTATAGGAGAAACAGGGCAGCTACGGATAAGTGCCCGTACTGTGGAGAAGCGGATGATGCCGAACACACACTTTTCATGTGCGAGAAGTGGTTAGAGGCCCGGAGAGAGTACAGTGAGTACACGGCAGAGGCATTCTGTGCAGCCAATATGACAAAGAGTCTGACTGCAGAATGGGAAAAATGGACAATAATGTACAGAACAGTGAGGTACATTATTGAAAATAAAGAGAAAGAGCTAAGGCGGGTGTAGTCCAGATTAGAAATAAGTAGAAATAGCCATTGACGTATAGGTAGGAAATTAAGTGCCCTATAAAGGTTAGGTAGGCAGCCACCACACTGAAATAATGCGAGCGGATACCGGCGTTGTGCGCGTAGACGCGAAGTGGAGGTGGTTTGTAGTGGGTAGAAATCCCACACTACCTGGGACTCCGGGTGTCTTTTAGAAAATTTTCCTCCTCCACAAAAAAATAAATAAATAAATAAATATATATATATATATATATATATATATATATATATATATATATATATATATATATATATATATATATATATTATATACTACCCAACCACAAAAGTATTGGGACACTTGCATTTTTTTCAGGGAGTCGAAACGGGACCGAAACCTGTCATATTTCGGTTGTTTTAACCGGTCTTGATTTCGGTACCGAAATTTAAAGTGTACCGAAATAGAGCGACCGAAATTAAAAGGTCCCGAAATAAACAGACCTTAAAAATATGTGACCGTAACCGCCAGACCGAAATTCAAAGACCGAAATTCAAAGACCGTAATTCAAAGACCGAAATTCAAAGACCGATTTAAATTGGTACCGACCGCGGGAGAAGTTATATGTCCGGTCTTGCGATTTTTCACTACCTTCATTTTATAGCATATTCGGTAAATGTCTTGATGAAGGGCCGTCTGCTGGAAGAGGGTGGATAGTGACTTGGTGAGTGGCGGTGGAAGGGGGAGGGGGAATGGGGAGGGGGGAAGGTTTAAAGGGGGAGGGGAGGGTGGTGGGAAGGAGGAGGGGGAAGGGGGTAGGTGAGGGGTGGGGAGGGTGGGGAGGGGAGGAGTGGGGAAGGGTGGATGGGGGAAGGGGGATGGGGAAGGGGGGATTAGGGGAAGGGGGTTCGGTTGCGGTCCCATTTCGACTCCCTGATTTTTTTCACGTTTTCATCTTTTTGGGTATATAAAAAATTGTATAATATTTATAAAAGAAAATTTCGTTATAGCAATAATTATTTTATTTGTTTTGTTGAAAATTCTTCTTGATAACAGCCTCACAGCGCCTAAACATGGTATTCACAAGTGTTGTACATTCGTCGGGGCTAATTGTGCTCCAAATTCTCTGTAATTTTTCCCGGAATTCACGAATAGTCCTGTGTTTGCGCGCATTTACAACGCTAATTTTAATGAGTGTCTAATTTAGTCCGAATTTGACTTTCGTTCATATAAAATTGATTTTAATATTCTTTGATTCATATAAAATTGATTTTAATATTCCTCGATCTACAATTCAGGATATTATAAATCTTTTTAAAAGGACCGGTAATATCATCGCACTAAAAAAACCCGGACGTCCTTCCTCAGTTAGTGAAAAAAATTTACGTTCTTTAAAAAGAGTAATTATGAACAATCGTCGTGTGTCAGCCACTCAGCTTTCAGTAAAGTGGAATGAAGCAACAAAAAAGAAATGTTCGGTCAGCACAACTGAGAGAGCTGTGAAAAAGCTAAAATACAAATTTTATAAGGTATGATTTCATATTGTTCGATGGCATTTAAGCTTTGTTTATTTTATTAGGCAAAGAAGAAGCCCCTTCTAACACCTGTTCAAAAGAAACGGCGATTAGAATGGGCCAAGGAGCACCTCAGTTGGACCCATCGGCAATGGAGCTCAGTTATTTGGAGCGACGAGTCGACTTTTGAAGTGTGTTTCGGAGACAGTCGAAAAAGTGTTATTCGAAAAAGATCTGAGGCCTTCCATAGGGATTGTTTGAAGAGAACTGTGAAGTTCCCAGCCAAAGTAATGATTTGGGGATGCATGTCCTCCAGAGGAGTTGGAAATCTTCATTTCGTTGATGGTCTAGTTAATGCGCCTTTGTACATAGAAATACTAGCAAATCAATTATTACCTTCAATTCCAAATCTTCAAACATCAGAAGGAGAGTATTTGTTCCAGCAGGATGGTGCACCCTGTCATACGGCAAAATTGACCAAAAAATGGTTTACAGAAAACAATATCCCCGTGATGCAGTGGCCATCTAGTAGCCCTGATCTTTCTCCAATGGAGTCTCTTTGGGGCAAAATGAAAAGGGAATTGAGAAAGAATCCAGCAAGAAATATCACTAAGCTGAAGGAAAAGTTGCAGAGAATTTGGAGCACAATTAGCCCCGACGAATGTACAACACTTGTGAATACCATGTTTAGGCGCTGTGAGGCTGTTATCAAGAATAACGGGGATGTTACACAATGGTAAATCTGCGTGGCCGAACTATTTTGACGCATTGCAGCCTGTGGCCGAAGTATTTTGAAGTGAAATTGTATTTTTTAAATAATTTTCTGAATTTCAATTGAGATATTTTCTTTTACTTTTTTCGGCATGTATTTAAGAAACTCTTGTGTATATAAAATTAAATAATTTCGTTGAATGAAAAACATTTTAAGTTATTCAAAATTAGAAATTTATTTCGTTTCACTAAACTCAAACAAATCGGCCGAACTATTTTGACAGAAGTTGGGCTGGAAGGAGGTTCCCTTGTCTTACATGGGTTAGTATCTGATCAGGCATGAAAGTTGTGGAAGTTTGTAATATGATCCCTCGTGAACTGCGTTTCATCCGTCCACAGATGTCGGCCCAGAATCGTAATTCTGCTGGATGGATAACCCTCCAGTCTTTAACTGAAAACGCTCATAATCGTCTTGCGTCTCGTCTCGGGCGCGTTTCAGAGTCTTGTCCGACGAGGGTGATTATTTACTGCTCGACGTCAATAGAATCTTGCGATGTTTCAGATCGCAATTCCGTGCTGTTTGGTGTTACACTTTCGGTTTCTCTTATCCTTGGGATAGTCCACCACCACCACCTCTTGGAGGTGCAAGTTGATTATGGAGGCTCCTTTCAAATTACAGTACAACCGCTTTTTCGTTTCAGTCTATTACACAATAAATACAAATTATATCCGCCTATTCCTTTAAAAGAAATTGTTTCCATTTTTTAATAATTTTAGCTTAAGAACATCCTACTTATCGATTTTTTTCGACTATGATCGATATTATTGCTAACTAACCCTCTTTTATGGCAAAATTTCAATCAGGTATAAGTAACAGAAAGCCAGAATTCTAGGGTGTGAACTCTGGCTAACACAGGCTAATATCGGCAAGAAAACAAAATTACACTAACATTTTCGTAACTTTTTGCAGCAATAATTATAATTAATTACCTACGTACCACTTTTGACCCTTCGTCTTAAAATTTTTTTTTGGTTTAAAGAATTTCCTTCCTAAAATGCAATAAAATCATTAGGTATTCAGGGACTTCTAAGGATGCAGTTTTCCTAATCGACAATGTTGTACCATTTTGGAAAGGTAACAAGATGGGCAATTTATTAAAAAAAAACATGTGTACTAATTACATGAATTTCGGATAAAATTTGGGAAAATTCTGAATTTTTGATAAACTTAAAACATCACTTTTGGTAGTGACTGTACCTGCAGTGGTAGGAGTGAGATCAACATCATTAAGAACAAAAATAATTGATTGTGATTAATACCATTTTTTTTAAGCAAAGTTTGAAGAATTTATTTGTAATCTTGATATTAATTTGCAAATGATTTATAGATCAATAATTTCATATTTATCAGCTAATTTTATCGGGAACTCGATGTATTTTAGAATTTTCAGACATTAGAATTTAATATTAAATTTATGGTCGGTACAATGACTCCTAACTATGGACCGATAGAGCTGTCAAAATTACATGCAGCAAAGTGAAACACTTTTGTATATTCATCCTTATCCCTATAAGCACATCGCATTGAACTCTAAAAGATAAATTCGTTCATAATAATTTTTTTTTTATGTATATATGGCTCTTTATTTGGCACAATCGTTATAAAGCGTAAAAAATTTTGAAAAGAATCCGAAACAAAACCTAGAGCTTAACCTAAAACGAACGAACAAAATGAACCGAAACCGAAAAAACAAACTAGAACATGGTTGTCTGAGTGTTCCCAGAGGGTAGATGCAGCACCGGGCGAAGTTCCTACTTCGGGAACCACTGCTCCCTAGCAAATGCCCTCTCCGTAGAGCTGTTCGCCACTTTTCTAGTCCTCCGGGAGCACTCATCCAAACATGTTCTAAACGAACGCACCAAAATTTCGAACCGATTAGAGTTCCGCGGGACCAGTCTGCAGAGTCATTGACGTCTGCAGACTGCTCCCATCATCCTCCCAGTTCTACGATTCCAACGTGAGACTTGTCCTTCCCGCAGCACTTGCAGCAATACCAAAGCGAAGAGAAGCTTCGTGGACAAGCTGCTGCAAGTCTGCGGCCTGTTATTCCCAGTGAAAGACGAGGCTTCCGTTCCGCACCGACGATAAAGGTTGCCAGGTGCAGTTGAATGTGTCGGCCTTTGTTGCCATGAACTCTAGGCGTAATCGCCTCTTCAATCTGGCAACGAAGTGGTTCTTAAGTGCGTGTGTGTGAGACTGTGGGTTAGTGGGCTGTTGCCCAGGCTCGATTCGCATGCAGTACAGATGAATTGTCGATTTAGCAAGTGTTAAGATAAAGCTTATCAAGCAATTTACCTGGTTACATGTCCTTTGCCCCAGTAAAAACGACGTTCTTGTAATGCTGAATGTCGGGCAGATATGCTGGCACATATCGCGAACAAGATTATTAATGTCGCACAAGGTCGGGCATGTGAAGTATCTGTGGAACAGGGTTCCTTCACCACCACAAACCGTGCAGACTCTTTGAATTCTTCGATCGATATGTGACAGCTGATTTGGATGCACGAGGCTGTGATGGAGCAGTTTGAATGCCACATCAGAGTCTCTGTAATTGGACGGATAACTATAGATGACTCTGCTAGTTATGGTCCCCATTACTCCCAAGTCCACCCCAAGATGTGCGCGCCATCTATTATCCCCTAAGGTATCCGTAGGATTTACTCCTACGAAGAGCTCGCGCAGCCTACGTGAAGTGAGTGTACTGAATGTCATGTGCGGTGGTCGATTCGTTACGAATGCGTTTATCACCTCAGTGCTAGGTTCCCTAGTAGAGAGACGACTAAAACGCTCTCGGGCTGTATCCACCAATTCGTGTAATTGTGTTGTGTGGGGGTGTATAAGTGTGTTCCCAGAAGCATCAATGATGTCTCCAAGAACTGTGAGTTGTCCTGTATCGGCCGTTACACCTCGAGCATTACTAAACACCGAATCTACTAACTCAGGGTTCAATCTGATCGGAATTGCTGAGAAATCCCCGTACCCAAGTTCACTCCATCGCAAATGAAATGTTGGTCTTATTCTGCCCCAGGTTGTAATCGTGAAGATCATATCCTGGGACCAGTCATGCGGATATGGTGGGCGAACCGAGAGCAGATAGTAGTGCTCCCCTGCGCCGCTACCCCCCATAGAACTTACCCACAGCTGCGAAATTAAGTTATCTCTTTGACAGAACACTCGTTGGAATGCCCGTACCTGAAGACAACGAAATTTCACGACCATGTCTGTAAGACCCAAACCACCCTCCGCTACTGGTCGGCAGAGCGTGCTTTCAGCGACCCATCGTCTTCCTCCCCAGAAGGCGTCAACGAGTTTCGCCTGTAAAAGTTTTACGAAGCCTTCTTCGAAGCACTCTGATTTTAACAGATGCACGATGGACGAGGTAATCAAATAATTGACAACGACTGCACGTCCTTTCAGCGAAAGTGGATGCAGTCTAGTCCGCCACGAATTCACAGCTCCGGAGAGTTTCTTCAGAGCCATGCGGCTATTATATGTTTTACCATCGAGCCCCACATATACACCTAAATATTTCAGGCAAGTATTTGTCCATTGTATGCCGAGGGGAGAATCTGAACGATTCCGCCACCTCCCACACCATAGGCCTTGGCTTTTGCTTAGGTTAACCCTATCGCCCGCTAATCGCTCATATTGTTCGAAAACCCTACGAGCGACTGGAAATGCATCATCTTTCGTTACAAATATAGACAGGCTGTCCGCATACGCTAGAATAAGTGGCCTTATAGTAGTGTATGGTAAGTGAATTGAATATTGTCTCAACGATTGACGAAGATTTACTAGCAGCGGCTCCAGTGAAAAGTCATAAAGCATTCCTGACAACGGGCATCCCTGCCTGATACCCCGACGAAACGGAATAGGAGACAATATATGCCCATTATGCTTTATGAGAATCACTGAATCTCTATACAGACCACTGATGATCTCAATCGATCTGGACGGAAGCCCACATTTATCGAGCACTCTCAGTAGATACTCATGCGAGACGCTATCAAACGCCTTTTCTTGATCCAAAGAGATCATGGCCATTTGCGAACCAGTTTTTTCATGGTAGGCGAAAAGATGCTTTGCTACGGAGATGTTGTCGTAGATACTACGACCTGGAATGCAGTAGGACTGTGACGGGTGTATTACTGAGGCAATCACTGAGCGAAGTTGAGTTCCCAGTGTTTTGCAAACTATTTTGTAGTCGACATTACACAGAGTAACTGGCCTCCAGTTTCCCATCCTCTGATTATCCCCCTTCTTAGGTATTAGACGCATAACGGATCTCCGCCAACTTGAGGGAAATTCGGTATGTCCAACCACTGCAGAATTAGAGACATCCAAAAGGTCCGGAATCAAAAGATTCCTAAAACGAACAAAGAATTCTGGAGTTAGACCATCATAACCAGGAGAAGTATGACGTCGAAGATCCTTCGTTGCGGTAAGCATATCATCGAGAGTAAGCGTTCTGTCCAGGAATTCTCTACTTTCATCAGAGAAAGTAGGAATATGATGAAAGAATTCATAGTTGGACGAGAATGTTGGCAACGTCGATGCATAAAGCCACGTGTAGCAGTTGCGAATATAATTCGCAAGTTCCTCTCCGTATAGGATCTGGCCCGATTCGGCAAGAATCGAGGCTACTTCACAAGAAGCGGTACGACGTCGAGTTGTCTGGAAGAAGTACTCGGTCGGAGACTCGCCCTCTCGCAACCAGCGCGACTGGTTTCGGAGCACAAACTCCAAGCTATGCTTGTAGTTTTGTGCTGTCAGTCGTTCTTTAAGTCTCTCGTATTGTGCGAGTAACTCTGGTTGCGCGGGCAGAAGCGTACCAATCCGGGTGACTTCGGCCGTCAAACTCGATGCATGATATCTGCTCCGATTGAATCTCGTCTCGATAAATGAGCGAATCTGTAGCTTTCCAACATCCCACCAATGACTAAGGTTTGAATAAATATTCTTGTTATCACGCCATTGGTGCCAAAACTGAATGAATTCTTCGATGAACTGCTCTGAATTCAACAAGTTATTGTTGAAAATCCAGTAAGCAGTTCGCTTTTCGACCAAAGTGCTAGTCGCCACAACAAGAAGGTGATCACTTAATGAACACACTTCATGAGTAACACTAACGAAAGCGTTGAGAAGGCTAGACGAGACGTAAAGTCTGTCTATCCTCGAACCCGAAAAGCTACCTTGGACATTTCGGGAAACCCTTGTGTATGACCTAGTCGTTGGATTAAGCCAACGGTAGATATCCACAAGGTTGCTATGTCTGACTAGGCTCGATAATCGCGCGGCGTTCACCGAGTTGAATTCAACTCTAGAATGACGATCGATTGAAGAATCTAGTGTGCAGTTGAAGTCACCCCCAAGGATAACCTCACCACCGAAGTTCGTAATATGCGACAGGATTGAGTCCAACACCTGTCTTGCAGTATCCTGGTCATGCGGCAGGTACACGTTTACTACCCTTAGCGTTTTGTCCCCTAAGACAAAATCCAAGGAAGATGCGAAACCTGGGAAGATGTCTGTGTATACAGGAGACATCAGTGTAAAGCTGTGGGACACAGCAATTGCCACACCGGAACCTCTACGGGGTGTTTCTGTGGCAAAAACTGTGTAACCCTTGTGTAAATTGGAATTTTGTTCTAGACGTGTAAATGTGTTATGTGTAAAATTTGTCTCCTGCATAAGTGCAATGTCCGTGTTCCATTGTTTTATGTCTTCGAAAATACTGTGTAGTCTAGTGGGTGCACTCAAGCCCCCTGCATTTATCGATGTTATCTTACACATTCAAGAAATCGCAAGTACTCAGACAATGACTGTGCGACTCTAATGATGAAGAGTTCTGTCCAGTTGGAGATCCTCAAATATCCCCGAGACTTTATTGAAGAGGCGCTCACACCTCGACACCTCATTATATTTGGCCTTCTTTCTGGCCTCTGCCATGGGGAGTTTCAGTTGGGGCAGGATCCTGGCTGGATCTCCAAGCTCACGCCTGAGAATGGTCAGGATCCTGTCCGAACTCTTCTTATAGTGAAGGCTATCGAGGAGCGAGCGCAACTTCTCCCTCGGGACCTCCACCAAAGCAGGATCCACTTCAAAGCGGCTACTAATCGAAATGGAACTTCCACACGATTCATAGCCGCTTTGGGTTGGACCGGCCGTCTCGAGAGCAGAGACAACCTCTACGTCCGAGAGAACTTCAGTGACTTCCATTGGAGTCACTGATGGTGCACTCGGAGCGCAAGGTGTAGCCTCTTCCCCCGAGACCTTCCCAGTGTTCACTGCCTTCTTCGGTGGTGGCATCACCTCCTGGTCAGGCTTTCCCTTCGTCTTCCTCTTCATCCTCCTCTTTTTCTTCTTTTGGCTACCACTTGTAACCTCCTCGTCCGAAGAGTCTACTTTTTCCCGTGTTGGAGTGGCACTGTTTACAGCCGGCGTCGGATTTGCCGCAGGGAGTGGCTCCTCAGACACCTTAGTGGCAGGTTGCTCCAAGAGGACAGGCGCAGCACTGGGCGAAGTCACCGGTTTGGAAACCTCTGCTGGGGCAGATGTTTCCTCCACAGTGACCTCAGCCACTTTCCTGAGCCTCTTAGGACACTCCGCAATAAAGTGCCCTGCCTGATGGCAAGCAGGGCGTTTCGCTTCAGTGCTCACTTCAATCCAGGTCATCAATCCCGCAACACTCCAGTAGAAGCCATCTGGAAGCACACACCCCTGGTTCAGAGTGATGTGTGCTTCACGGCTTAAACTTAAGATGCCACGGCCGAGTCCCTCGTCCCCAATTCTGAGTGGTACTGCCCGGACCTTGCCGTGGATCTTTCCGAACCTTCCTAAGAAGGCCTCAAGATCCTCCGACCTGGCCCGGAGGGGGACCCGAGAAAAGCAGACTCTCGTCGGCTTCACTGAGACCGGGTAAGGCTGGAGGTGCCTACCATCCACGTCGATGCCCTCAAGCATCAGCTTAGTGGCTGCGTCGATTGTGGTGGTATAGACCTCCACCATACCGCGGCCAACCAGTCCGAACGAGAAAATATTCTCCAACGGGACCACCAGTGACAAGGCTTTCAGGTATGCACTTTGTGTGCACCCTCGAAGATGCTCAAAGTGCATACCATACCGTTCGTCCTGCCACTGACAGTCAAAAAGACTTTGAAGCCCCGCGACTGTCTTGGGACGAGACTTTTCCAAGTCAGCCGGAGGCTGACGTGGAGTCACATAGCTTCCCTGAATTATAATATTTGAAGAACTTTTTTTAGAGCTACCACTCACCTGTTGGGCGTAGCTTGTCCTTGCTACTACCTCTATACTAACAGGTGTTGGTCTTTTTGGCACTTGCTTAATTGGTCCAATCTTCTTGGCCCCAGTGAGGCTCGGGCGCATGATAACTGGATTAGGAGGCGGGGCTGCCTTTGAGGCAGCTTGTACCACATCCTTCAATTTGGGAGCTGGAAAATATTTAATTTTTGCGGCAGATGCCACAGGCACTTTAGCTGCTGATGCTGCTGGATTATTTGCGGCTTGCGCCGCTGCAATTTCTGCGGTTGATACCCCGGACGTTGTGGCGCAGTTCGTCAATTGCGCACTAGTGGCGGGTGCCACAGAGGAAATCGCAACTGCTGCTGTCCTACTTGATGCGGTGCTAAAAGTTTTCTTCGCTGCTTCAACAACTTTGGCCTCTTCTTTTGGGCCCTTACAAGCCTCTTCAGTGGGCTCTTTAGTTTTGAGGAAGGTCGTCAAATTAATTTTCTGGCCACGATCTTTCTTTTTTCGTGAATTGGGGGGTTTCTTCTTTCCCCCAGAACTACTTTCACTACTACTGCCACTCATTTTGTGGCAGTAGCCAATTTATTATTTAAAAGTCTCTGCCGACTAGTATAATAAGTTTGACACTTCAAAAATTAATTAATTTATTGCAAAAAATGTCAAAAAATTTCCGAAAATTTTTCTAAACAATTAAATACTTGTAAAAGTTTTTCTTAAAAAAATAATAACTCGGAATAAACATACAATCGGAACTGGAAAACAAAACACAACACAATAAAATATTAACCGTTTTACGCGTTCGCTTTAAAGATAATTATTTTTTCGGCACAAATTGGCACGTCCGCTCTCTACTACTGACAGAATAATAATAATAATAATTCTGTTTCAAAATGAGAATTTTACTTTCTTTAATTATAATCACTGTCTTATACTTCGTGTAACGCACTATAATATTTATTGTAGTCATAATTTGAGATGTAGGAGTGTCCGCAGATCTAAAATATTTTTAATTAAATTCTCGTTCTCGATTTTAAATTGCCGCCAGCAAATACAATTGCGTTCTTATGTTGGTGCCACATACAAAACAAGAAAGCACATATAATAGAAATAGACGAATATACAGGAAAATATCTCCGCTCTCATTCTGCTTAAGCACATTCCAGAGGAAATAACCATTGATTTTTAAATTTTATTTTAAGAAATACGAAGAGTGCAGAGAAATAGTATATCACAAAAAATAATTTCAGGGAAGGCAATTTAATCTGTATATAATAACGTTTTTTTTCTCTTGACAGTGTTAGGAAAATACTCGCAATAAAAATGCAAGCAAAAAAGGTTTCCTACTACTGGTAACAAAAGTTGTCTCAAAATGAACTAGCATACGATCGGTCCATAGCTATATGTCAGTGGGTCTGTATGTTATTTTTCCTAATTTCGGTTTAAAGAAAAGAAGGTTGTTGTTTTCATCGAAGCTAATTTCCTAGAATTTATTGGAATGTTATTGTTTTTAGCTATATTCCTAGAATTTATTGGTCTCAGCGTTGCGTGCGGTCTTTGTTTTGCGCTCGAGTTAGCGGCATGTCTACAGGGCGTTTCAGATCTGAAGTGCCAAAATTAGATAGATCTCAAGTAGACAAACCAAAAATTATAAGGCGGGGGGGGGGGGGGGGGGGGGGGCGGCAATCTCAACCGTTTAGGAGTTACAGGGTGATTCATAAATTTCAGTTTTTCATGGTATTACCCTTTCATTTTTATCTTTTGATCTACCCAACACAGCGACACCGAACAAACGCTAAAAAACTACTATCCGAATGACTTTTCCAAAATTGTTAACAATGTTGATCTAACTCCAGTCAGCTACAGTCACTTCCAAAAGTGAAAAAAAATGTTTTGAATTTACCAAAATCTCAGCATTTTCCCAAATTTTCTCAGAAATTTATGTAATTAGTATACCTCTTTTTTATTTTTATTGGATTGCCCTGCCCGTCTTATTACCTTTCCAAAAAGGTGCAATATGCCAAGGTAGACAAAGAACTAGAAAAACCGCATTTTTAGAAATCTCCGACTACCTAATTATTTTATTGCACTTTAGCTAGCAAATTCTTCAAGTAAACAAAATTTTTATGATAAAGGGTCGAAAATGTTTCTTTTGGGTTAACAGGTAATTAATTTTAATTATTGCTGCAAAAAAGTTTTAAAAATGTTAGTGTAATTTTGTTTTATTGCCGATATTAGCATGTGTTAGCCAGTATTCACATCCTTGTATCCTGTCGTTCTGTTACTCGTACCTCATGGAAATTTTGCTATAAAAAAGTGTCAATAAACAAGAATACCTATCATAGTTGAAAAACAAATCAATAAAAGCGGGTGTTTCCATAACCTCCATAGCTGGTCGAACACTAACCCACACAGGTCAAAGGTGACCTCATGTCAGCAGAGATTCAGTGTCAATTTTTGGGCTGGTATCATCGACAACCATTTGGTAGGACCATTCATTTCGCCGCAAGTGCTTAATAGTGAAATTTATGCGGACTTTTTGGGCAATACACTGCCAGATCTAATAGAGGAGAACCCTACGGATAATTTTAGGGGAATGTTTCACGAACACGATGGAGTACCAGCGCATATGACTAACATTGTGAAGGCAATACAAGAGAAAAATTTCCTAACCGATTACTTGGTCTGCTAGATCTCCCGAACTTATCCTATTGGACTTATTCTTATGAGGAACAATGAAGTATGAAGTTTATTCAAGCCCAGTTAACAATAGGGAGGATTTAGTTAGCCGAATTGGGAATGCAGCGACGAAAATACGGGAGAGCTGGCTGAAATACGCCTTAGACAGGGACTTAGAAGGAGGTTTTGAATTTTTGTGGAGTTTTTTGTTTTTGTTGTGTTTGCGTTTTTACCGTTTCTGTCGATTCTCTTAATTTTGTGTGTAATTCTTTTTTGATGTTTTTATTTATTTGTGATGTGTGCTTTGCCGGTTTAATTTTTAATTGTGAGATTTTTTGTTTTGGTTTTTTGCTGCGGTTTCCGGGTCCCAATCGCGTTGCCCTGTTTGGTTTTATTTAAATCTTCTTTGATTTGTTTATTTGTATATTCGATTCTTTCGTTGAATGTCTGATTTTGTGTAGTGCTGACGTGCTTAAGTTTTACTCTTAATTTTTTCTTTGTGATCTGCTATCCCGTGCATGCTTGCATTTTTTTGGCGGTCGTGCGTGTTGTTGTTTGCTGTGTTATTGCGCGTGGTTTGATCTGCCTGGATTCTTGGGGTTCTTGCTTTTGTTTTTTTGTTTGTTTTCTTTGTGCAAGGCTTAATTATGTTGCTGAGTTGCTCGTTCTGGGGTTTACTTATTTTTATTTATTTATTTATTTTTTTTTTTTTATTTATTTATTTATTTATTTTTTATATATTATTGCTTACTTTCCTTGTGTTTGGTCATATTGCCCCTCCTTGGTGCTGTTTTTAGTGTCGCTCTTTTTGATTGCTGCGTGATCTTTTTTGATATGGCCTGATGCAGCGCCTGTGGGAAGGTAATTTCCCGAGATAGGGTCGCCTGCGATGACGTTTGCGGTTCGCAGTTCCATCCGGGTTGTTAAGGGCGCGGGACAAGATCTTCCAGCTCCTCGACCTGTGGGGAATGTTCGGATATAAAGCAATGCCATGCTCTGAGGCTCGTGAGGAGCATGGTGGAGTCGCTTTCCGGCGATCTAACTCTGGTTGCGGATAGAGTCAGCTCTTTTTCATCACGCTAGGCTGATTTTCAGCTTCTGTCCGAGGATACTGGAGCCATTAACACCAAAATAGACAGGTTGCTTGGCGTCGTTGACGCTATTGAGTCTGCCTCTACAGTTCTATCAGAGAGGTCCCATGAGGTGTCCACCCGTATTTCAGAATTGTCCGGTTCGCTGGATGAGGTCCATTCTGCGCTTGCTGGCCCCAACTTGTTTCCTTCCGCGGGCCCTTCTCCCATCATCCCCATCGTTGATGATATTCGCCGCAACGTAAAACAGGTGAAGGGGGACCTTTGCTCTTGGTCTCATACTGTCTCAGCCAATTCCGAGCTCCTAGGCTCTATCGCCTCCGATTTGAGGATCCTGTGCTCTCGTCATGCAGCCTCTTCGGAGCTGCTTTCCGTCTCGTCCGGTACTGTCGCTCAGCCCACTCCTCCACTCCCCGTTTCCTCTTGTTGCCCTGTCTCTCCTATTTTGGTTGTTCCCCCGCCCCATGCTGTCCTTCAGTCCTGCTCCCCTGCCCCTGCTCTGCGGGATGATGAGCCAATCTGTTCCCCCTCTGTGGACATCCCACCGCCAGTTAGGGACCGGCCCCCGCGCCGTTCTCGGGCTACGCGCTTGCGGAGACGTCGTCGTGGCGCTGCTCACGTTTCCTTTACGGCCCCTGTGCCTCTTAATTTCAACATGGCTCGTCACCCTTCAGGCGTTTGTGCTAACGCCGAGCCTGCTGATGGCGATTTTGCTCTCCAATCCACGGGAACCGCCCCTTATCCTCCTCATTCTGGCATATCTGAGGATAGCGCAATTACCGAAATCTTTCTTCGTTTCTCGTCTCGATCCTTCTACATCTGTTGATGACGTAATTAATTACGTGAGGCAGAAGAGTGGGGCTGACGACTCTGCACTCCTCCGATGTCAGATTCTTGGTTCTCGTAATTCTCGGGGACTCATGTCATCTTTCAGGTTGATATCCTCCCCAGATCTTTTTGGGATAATGTCTGCAACCGATTTCTGCCCTGAGAATATAATCGCACATGAGTTTATGCCCCGTCGCAAGGTCGCAGGCGGCACTCGCAATGGAGCCACTGTCAATAACCAAAAAAACTAAGCACACTATCCCTTTACTACCAAAATGTAATGGGATTAAGAACAAGAATAGGCCAGCTATTTTAGGCTTCTCAAGCCTGCAGTTATGATGTCATCGCTCTGACAGAAACTTGGCTTCACCACGGTTTTAATTATGCTGAAGTTCTTGACGATTCCTATCAGGTTTTTCGTAAGGATAGATATTCTGACTCTGTAGCTCTTGGTGGCGGTGTGTTGGTTGCATGCAAGTCTCACTTGGGTTGCAGCTTGATTGATGTTCCTTCTTTCTTCGACACGCTCATAATTGAGCTCTTTGCTCTTAAGCTCTCTATTTTTAAGAAGAACTTTTTCCTGCTCTGTTGTTATATTCCTCCAAATTTGACAAACCGCGTTGATGAACACGGTCGTAGTCTCTTTGACATTTTAATTCTTAGCCTAGATTTTATTAATAATATGACGAACCCTGAGGACGAAATAATCCTTCTTGGTGACTTTAATTTACCCAATCTTCAATGTTTATTGAACACTGATGACGATGACTACCTTCCCTTAAATTGTCTTACTGTTAGAGACTCCCTTTTTCTTGACGCCATCTCCTCCTTTGGTTTACACCAAATGAGTGATGTAAAGAACTCTATGGGAAGACAGTTAGATCTTATCTTTACTTCTGACTCGAGTAACACTATAGTCGAATCGGCTTCTCGTAGCTTATCCGCTATCGACAGTTTGCATCCGCCCATTTTCATCTCGTTTTGCTACAATGGCTCTTATACTGCCGACCCCAACGTGAATCAGTACGTTCTTGATTTTAAAAGGGCGGATTTCTCTGTTCTCTCAAACAGGATCCTCTCGATCGATTTCGCATCTCTTTTTGATGATAGTGATATCGATGAGTGCGTTTCCGTGTTTTATGATAGGATTTATGATCTGTTTAATTCGTGTGTATCACTCAAACGGTCGAGACCATCCTGTCATTCTCATCCGTGGTATACTAGTGAGCTGCGAAGCCTTAAGAACAAAAAAATGGACTATGGAAGACTTACTAACGTTGTAGAAACACGTCAGCTTATTGTGATTTTGTTGATTGCTACGACAGATTTTTGGCATTATCTTCATGATTATACAGATAATACCTTGATAATGTGCGCGATAACTTGCATAATGATCCTCGTACTTTTTTCAAATTTGTTAATATGAAGAAGAGATATGATAATTACCCATCTACAATGTGGTATAATGGAACCTCTAAATGCAGTGCGCCCGACATAGCCGACAACTTTGCATTATTTTTTGAGGGCGCCTTTTCATCTGAAGACTTTGTGCCTTCCCTAGATAAGTTTAGTCATATCCAAGACCGTCCCGCTGCCTCCATTGCCTTGCCCATTATATCTCGTGATATTATCATGGATGGTATCCGTGGAATGATTCACTTAGGATTCCTCCTTATGTGGATGGCCTCCGATTGCTTTATATGCACTCGTTGGAAGAACGTCGTAGAGTTGCTGACCTAGTCTTTATTCACCAGATTTTGAACTCGAACATAGACTCTTGCACTCTCGCAGGTATGGTTTCTTACAGGCATAACGTATAGCTTAAGAAGACTGCCGTTACTGCATGTTGTTCACTCTCGGTCTAACTATGGTATGCATGAGCCTATAAATCGCATGTGTAGAGCCGTGAATATGTGTCCTCATTTTGACCTGACTCTTACTAAGGATTTGCTGAAGCGATCTCTGTTGTTTGTGCACCCCTGATTGTTTGTGTGGGCGTGTTTTGGATTTTTGTTTGTTGTTTACTAATATTTTATTGCATGGGTTGTGGGAGCCTCATTCATCTCAATATACGTTATATTCTGGTGAATAGGTCAATTTATTCTAGGCTTCTGCCTATGAAGTGCGCCTTCTGAGTTAGAAGGATTAATTCTATAAAAAAAAAAAGAAAAAAAACCGTGCAAATATGAGACGAGCATACAAAGGG
Source organism: Leptarthrus brevirostris (assembly GCA_964036015.1). NCBI lineage: Eukaryota > Metazoa > Arthropoda > Insecta > Diptera > Asilidae > Leptarthrus > Leptarthrus brevirostris. The sequence continues at coordinate 54,076,542 of OZ038374.1, forward strand.
GCACAAAGTCACATTTAAGTAAAATCCAAATGCCGTTTATTCACCTTGTCCAACTCATAGTCTTAATTTGTGTGGCGTCGACTCTGCAGAATGTTGTGTAGCAGCAATCACTTTTTTTGGAGTTCTTCAGAAGTGTTACAAGAGCTTTAGTAGCAGTCCACAACGTTGGGAAATTCTCAAAAAAAAATGTACCAAGTTCCCTTCACAGTCTTTCGGATACAAGATGGTCTGCTAGAGTTGAGGCAGTTAAACCGTTTGCTAATCATATTCAAGGTTTACAAAAAGCATTGGAAGGCTTGACCGAACTCAATTTGACTGCAGAAACTCGTAATGATGTTAACAGCGTTCTGAGGTATATAAAGAAGTTTGAATGTATCCTTATGTCCTCAATTTGGTTTAAGATTCTGAACGCCGTCAATGAGAGGAACATCATTCTTCAAGCCAGGGATGCTACAGTTGATATCGAAGTCCAAAATCTTGAGAGTTTATTTTGTGACTTGGATATGATTTGGAACCAATGGGGCAGCATACTACATGAATGCAAAACAGTTGCCATTGAGTTGGGTACTTCACCAACTTTTCCTCACTCCCGAAGAAAAACACGCAAAAGATATTTTGAAGAAAATGAAGAAGACGATGAAACGGATGAAGACGATCAAGAGACCGATTTCAAAAGAAAGGCGTTTTTAGTAATCATTGATGCTGTTATTGCGGGGATTTCAAATCGATTCAATGCCATGAAGGATTTGAATGCCACGTTTTCTTTTTTGTGGCAAATTGCAGTAATGGACGATACCAAAATTCGAAATGCTGTAAAGAATTTTGTTGAAAAACACAAATTGGACGTTTCTCGAGAATTAGAGGATGAAATGATTCACCTGAAACATATTTTTGAAGGGAACTTCGAAGAAAAGCTGTCGCCATTTGAATTGCTGAATGCCATCTTTCCATCTGCCGAATGTTTTTGTTGCCTAACGTGTATTTTGCACTATACCTGTAACTGTAGCTAGTGCTGAACGTTCTCGCTAGAATCAAAAACTTTCAGCGATCGTGCTCCACACAAGATCGTGTTTCAGGATTGGGTACTCTTTGTATTGAAGCGCCACTAGCGAAGCAGTTAGATTTTGATGTCATCATTAGAAATTTTGCTGCCCAGAAAGCAAGAAGAGCTTGTTTATAGGATACAAAAAATTAATGTAAAAAAAAATATTTGAAATAATTTTTACATAAAACATTTGAAGCGGTTTGTTTAAGCCTTCTTAATGAAATCCACTAGATATCCTAATTTAATAATGAAAACTTATAATGTATGTCATGTATTGTCAACTTTCCAGACACATAACCGCTTAGTCCCTGGCCCGAAATACCTTTAGCGGGGGCCCGTATAGTACCCCCCGGGCCCGAATTTCGTCTGTATGTATATATATATATATATATATATATATATATATATATATACATATATATATATATATATATATACATATATAGTGGCGGCCAACTAATTAGAAACGGTGACTTGTGGCACACAAATGTAAAATATTCCGCACATATTTACTCAAAGTATTTAAATTTAAAAATATTGAAATGTTCTCCAGTGTATGGTGATATTTTCCATAGAAAGCTCTCTTTGTGTTCTCGTACAGAAAAACAAATACCGTTAGGGTAGTAAAGTAACACGGACAGCTAATTAGAAACATTCGCAAAATTTTACTGTTAGGCACAAGTGTTCGTGTAAAATCACTAGATTACTGTCCTTGGTGAGCACAGTTTCGAAATGAAATAGTTTTATGAAACGTGAATATTATAAACGCTGTATTATAAGTATCTGAGAAATTGAAGTTATTTACTATGGGTAAGGCGAAAAGTAGCACCTCAGAAGAAAGAGCAATTATCTTCTTAAATTTAAGATAAGAGAACTATTCCTATGCAGAGATAGCCAGAAAATAAAAAAGATCAAAAATATTGGTATTTGATGCGCTTAATTAAACATTGGGATTTTTAGAAAACAGTGAATAATGTACCCCGAAAGAAAATGGCACGAGGGACATCATCAGCAACAGACAGGAAAATTATCCGTTTATTTAAGCAAGACCCCTTGAAATGGGCTGTAGACATTAGGAAAGAAGTATTATCCGAAGAAGTAACCACAGTATCTGTGCGAACAGTACAACGACGCTTGGTTGAACATAATCTACATGGCCGAGTTGCTCGCGAGAAGCCACTGTTATCCAAAAATTAGCTCGTGAACACATAAATTGGGCTTCCAAAGACTGGAAACGGATTTTATGGTCGGATTAAACAAAAATTGACCGAATGGGATCAGATGGGAGGAAGTATTGTCGCCGTCCTCCTGGAAAAGAGTTCGATCACAAATATACAAAGCCTGTAGTAAAATTTTGGAGGTGGCTCTATAATGCTTTGGGGGTGTTTTGGATGGAGTGGTGTTGGTCAAATTTATCGTGTGGAGGGTAAAATGGATCAGAATAAGTACCTCCATGTTCTTGAGAATGTAATGGAACCGTATGCGGAGGAAAAATTGCCTGTCACTTAGAAATACCAGCATAAGCATACATCTAAGAGGGTTTAAGAGTGGTTCAAGTCAAAAAGTGTTGAAGTATTGGAAGAAGACCTTTGGGGGACTCTTAAACACAAAGCTTCCGAAAAAAATATGGTAATATGGAAGAATTGTTTAACGGCGTTAAAGCAGCTTGGACCGAAATACCCCTTTCTACATGTCAGAAACTGATTGACTCGATACCAAGGCGATGTGCAGCTATTTTGAAAAATAATAGATGCCCAACAAAATATTAGGTAACAGATGTAAAAAATCAATTATAACTTTACTATTAAGCTTTCTATTTGACAGATTATAAAAACGGTAACCAACCGTTTCTAATTAGATGTCCGCATTGAATTTATTTATTTTTATTATTTCTCTGAAAATTTTATTAACTGGTTAGGCCACTCTAGAATTTTCGAAAAATCGATTTTTTTTTAAATGGTCCCTTAGGACCTCAAAAATGATGTCCCAAAAAATTATGGCCGGGAAAAACCTCCTCTAAGTACTCGATTTTCGAATTTTAAGATTAAAGGTATTACAATATTATTCATGATTTTCTACTACTAAAAACTTCAAACGCGTTTATCTCAAAACTAGATTTTTCAAGTTGGCCGGAAACATAACTCAGACAGTTTTCAACCGATTCACTTGAAATTTTGAATGTATCTTTAAAAAAAACATTGTCTATAAAAGACCGTAGGATTATTTTTTTATATTGCATAGTTCATTTGTTATTAACAATTTTCTGACGATTTTTTAGGCAAATTTTCAACTTTTCACTTTAGAAGTGCGCCTTTTGAAATTAATCGCTTCAAAAAAATTATGGTATATAACCAGTGTTATTGATGATAAACTCCCTTTTTTGTAATCTGGAGTTATTTTGTAGTTTTTCTGAAAAAAAAATCCCTAAAAAAGCCTATGTTTTCGGCCTCTAGAGTGGCCTAACCCCTTAACATATCAAGATTATGAAAAAACTTATATAAGGTATATAGAATACAGGGTGTTTTAGATTTGACGTGCCAAAATGAGTGGGGTGATAGATCTCACCTAGGCAAACAAAAAATTGTATGGAAGGGGGGGAACTCTCATGGTAACATGGAACTTCATGGTATGCACATTACTCTTTTATATTTGTCTCTTCATCTACCCAACGCAGCTTCATGAAACAAACGCTAAAAAACAACTATCCTAACCTTTCTAAAAATGTCAACAATGTTGATCTCACTACTACCACTGCAGGTACAGTCACGGCCAAAATTGAAAAAAATGTTTTGAAATTACAAAAATTTCAGCATTTTCTCAAATTTTCTACGAAATTTATGTAGTTAGTATATCTCTTTTTTATTTTTATTGGATTGCCCGTCCAAAAAGGTGCACCATGTCCACGTAGGGAAAGTATTTAGATTTTATACGTAGAAATCCTATCGGAGAATATTATAAAAATCTACAAATTAAAAAAATTAAGCTAATATTAACTCAAAAATTCTTTTTATTGAATTTAAAAATAATTACAATTAATCTTGATAAGCCGTTCAAAATGTCCACCGCGACTTTCGATGCATTTGAACAACCACCTTCTAAGTCCCTGTCTAAGGCGTACTTCAGCCAGCTCTCCCGTATTTTCGTCGCTGCATTCCCAATTCGGCCAACTAAATCCTCCCTATTGCTAACTGGGCTTGAATAAACATCATACTTCATTGTTCCTCATAAGAATAAGTCCAATATAAGTTCGGATAAGTTCGTATATATATATATATATATTTATATATATATTAATATACAGGGTGTTTCAGATTTGACGTGCCAAAATGAGTGGAGTAATAGATATCACCTAGGCAAACAAAAAATTGTATGGCCGGGGGGGGGGGGGGGGGGGGGGGGGGGTGAATAATTCTCAACCGTTTGAGGGTTACAGGGTAATTCATAAATTTCAGTTTTTCATGGTATGCACAGTCTTTTATTTTTATCTTTAGATCTACTCAACATAGCGACATCATACAAACGCTAGAAAATTATCTCAACATTTTCTCACATTTTCTCCGAAATTTATGTAATTAGTATACCTCTTTCTTATTTTTATTGTTGATCTCACTACTACCACTGCAGGTACAGTCACGGCCAAAATTAAAATTTTTTTTAAATTACCACAATCTCAGCATTTTCTCACATTTTCTCCGAAATTTATGTAATTAGTATACCTCTTTTTTATTTTTATTTTTATTACCTTTCCAAAAAGGTGCAATATGCCAAGGTAGACAAAGAATTAGAAAAACCGCATTTTTAGAAATCTCTGACTACCTTATTATTTTATTGCACTTTAGGTAGCAAATTCTTCGAGTAAACAAAATTTTTATGATAAAGGGTCGAAAATGTTTCTTTTGGGTTAACAGGTAATTAATTTTAATTATTGCTGCAAAAAAGTTTTAAAAATTTTAGGGTAATTTTGTTTTATTGCCGATATAAGCATGTGTTAGCCAGAATTCCATCCTTCTATCCTGGCGTTTTGTTACTCGTACCTGATAAAAAATTTTGCTTTAAAAAAGGGTCAGTAAACAAGAATACCTATCATAGTGTGAAAAACAAATCAATAAGTGCGGGTGTTTTTAAGCAAAAATTAGTAAAAAATGGTAAAATTTACATTTGAGGAATACGCGGATATTATCTACATTTATAGTGTAGTAAACGGAAAAGAGAGAGTGGCTGTACTGGAATATCAAAGGAGATTCCCTAACCAGCGAGCACCCCAAAGAGGGGTATTTACACGGACTTTCCAAAGGTTAAAAGAAACAGGAAGTGTAACTTCACAAGAAATGGAGACACGACCCGAAACTTCGGGAAATGCTGAGATTTCGGTAATTTCAAAACATTTTTTTCCATTTTGGCCGTGACTGTACCTGCAGTGGTAGTAGTGAGATCAACATTGTTGACATTTGTGGAAAAGCCATGGGGATAGTAGTTTTTTAGCGTTTGCTTGATGTCGCTATGTTGGGTAGATCAAAAGATAAAAATAAAAGAGTAATGTGCATACCATGAAAAACTGAAATTTATGAATCACCCTGTAACTCTCAAACGGTTGAGTTCCCCCCCCCCCCTGCCAAAAAATTTTTTTGCCTAGGTTTGCCTAGGTGAGATCTATCACTCCACTCATTTTGGCACGTCAGATCTGAAACACCCTGTATATATATATATATATATATATATACGCCTCCCATCCCCTCCCCCCCCCCCACCTTAGGAACTAATCAATTGGGAATCACACTCGATACAACAGCAAAAGAACCATCAAATCGGTCCACACGTTACAATGTTAGGTTCCAGCCCCACCCCTCCAAAATATTTTTTCTCATGGTATGAACTAGGGAACTTACTCTACCTAACAGAAAAAGAGTTATCTAAATCGGTCCACGGGCTACGAAGTTAGACTACCCCTCCCCCAACCTAGCCACATTTGTTCCTTCTATTAGCAATGGGGGATCACACTCCCTATAACAAAAACAGAACCATCCAAATCGGTCCACGATTTACAAAGTTATTTTTCACCCCCAGCTCCCACCCCCACCCCATCATTTTTTTTCTTGTGGTATCAACCAGGGGACATACTCTGCCCAACGGAAAAAGAATTATCCAAATCGGTCCACGCGTTAAAAAATTAGACTACCCAATCCCGATCCACCCACCCTAGGCCAAATTTTTTTCTCCTATTATCAATAGGGGATCATACTCCGTACAACAAAAAAAGAACCATCCAAATCGGTCCACGCGTTACAAAGTAAGATTTGACCCCCACCCCCGCCCCATCAAAAATTTGTTTGACATGGTACCAATCGGTGAACATACTCTATCCAACAAAAAAGAATCATCAAAATCGGTCAATGCGTTACGAAGTTATGCCCGGTCAGACATAAAAAAATATTTAACACCAGCGTGTTATCTGTCAATTGAGATATTAATAACGTCTATAACACTACACTGTAGAAAATATGCGGTAAAATGCAAGACTGGTTAAAATCATCGTAAAAAGATTTCAAACTCCTATAGCTTAGGGGGGTGTGAGATAGACTCCCCCTACCATAAAATGTTTTCCATTTATCACCTACATCTATCAATTCCTTCATTATTGACCTAAGAAACACCCGGTATCTTTACAATTTGCCATATAACATATTGCCTATTGTCAGTATAATTTCGAACTTACTACAAACCTTACCTATAGTGTAAGTTGTGGGAAGCAGCAAAATCCAAATCTTGAGAGTTTATTTTGTGACTTGGATATGATTTGGAACCAATGGGGCAGCATACTACATGAATGCAAAACAGTTGCCATTGAGTTGGGTACTTCACCAACTTTTCCTCACTCCCGAAGAAAAACACGCAAAAGATATTTTGAAGAAAATGAAGAAGACGATGAAACGGATGAAGACGATCAAGAGACCGATTTCAAAAGAAAGGCGTTTTTAGTAATCATTGATGCTGTTATTGCGGGGATTTCAAATCGATTCAATGCCATGAAGGATTTGAATGCCACGTTTTCTTTTTTGTGGCAAATTGCAGTAATGGACGATACCAAAATTCGAAATGCTGTAAAGAATTTTGTTGAAAAACACAAATTGGACGTTTCTCGAGAATTAGAGGATGAAATGATTCACCTGAAACATATTTTTGAAGGGAACTTCGAAGAAAAGCTGTCGCCATTTGAATTGCTGAATGCCATCTTTCCATCTGCCGAATGTTTTTGTTGCCTAACGTGTATTTTGCACTATACCTGTAACTGTAGCTAGTGCTGAACGTTCTCGCTAGAATCAAAAACTTTCAGCGATCGTGCTCCACACAAGATCGTGTTTCAGGATTGGGTACTCTTTGTATTGAAGCGCCACTAGCGAAGCAGTTAGATTTTGATGTCATCATTAGAAATTTTGCTGCCCAGAAAGCAAGAAGAGCTTGTTTATAGGATACAAAAAATTAATGTAAAAAAAAATATTTGAAATAATTTTTACATAAAACATTTGAAGCGGTTTGTTTAAGCCTTCTTAATGAAATCCACTAGATATCCTAATTTAATAATGAAAACTTATAATGTATGTCATGTATTGTCAACTTTCCAGACACATAAACGCTTAGTCCCTGGCCCGAAATACCTTTAGCGGGGGCCCGTATAGTACCCCCCGGGCCCGAATTTCGTCTGTATGTATATATATATATATATATATATATATATATACATATATATATATATATATATATATACATATATATATATATATATATATATACATATATAGTGGCGGCCAACTAATTAGAAACGGTGACTTGTGGCACACAAATGTAAAATATTCCGCACATATTTACTCAAAGTATTTAAATTTAAAAATATTGAAATGTTCTCCAGTGTATGGTGATATTTTCCATAGAAAGCTCTCTTTGTGTTCTCGTACAGAAAAACAAATACCGTTAGGGTAGTAAAGTAACACGGACAGCTAATTAGAAACATTCGCAAAATTTTACTGTTAGGCACAAGTGTTCGTGTAAAATCACTAGATTACTGTCCTTGGTGAGCACAGTTTCGAAATGAAATAGTTTTATGAAACGTGAATATTATAAACGCTGTATTATAAGTATCTGAGAAATTGAAGTTATTTACTATGGGTAAGGCGAAAAGTAGCACCTCAGAAGAAAGAGCAATTATCTTCTTAAATTTAAGATAAGAGAACTATTCCTATGCAGAGATAGCCAGAAAATAAAAAAGATCAAAAATATTGGTATTTGATGCGCTTAATTAAACATTGGGATTTTTAGAAAACAGTGAATAATGTACCCCGAAAGAAAATGGCACGAGGGACATCATCAGCAACAGACAGGAAAATTATCCGTTTATTTAAGCAAGACCCCTTGAAATGGGCTGTAGACATTAGGAAAGAAGTATTATCCGAAGAAGTAACCACAGTATCTGTGCGAACAGTACAACGACGCTTGGTTGAACATAATCTACATGGCCGAGTTGCTCGCGAGAAGCCACTGTTATCCAAAAATTAGCTCGTGAACACATAAATTGGGCTTCCAAAGACTGGAAACGGATTTTATGGTCGGATTAAACAAAAATTGACCGAATGGGATCAGATGGGAGGAAGTATTGTCGCCGTCCTCCTGGAAAAGAGTTCGATCACAAATATACAAAGCCTGTAGTAAAATTTTGGAGGTGGCTCTATAATGCTTTGGGGGTGTTTTGGATGGAGTGGTGTTGGTCAAATTTATCGTGTGGAGGGTAAAATGGATCAGAATAAGTACCTCCATGTTCTTGAGAATGTAATGGAACCGTATGCGGAGGAAAAATTGCCTGTCACTTAGAAATACCAGCATAAGCATACATCTAAGAGGGTTTAAGAGTGGTTCAAGTCAAAAAGTGTTGAAGTATTGGAAGAAGACCTTTGGGGGACTCTTAAACACAAAGCTTCCGAAAAAAATATGGTAATATGGAAGAATTGTTTAACGGCGTTAAAGCAGCTTGGACCGAAATACCCCTTTCTACATGTCAGAAACTGATTGGCTCGATACCAAGGCGATGTGCAGCTATTTTGAAAAATAATAGATGCCCAACAAAATATTAGGTAACAGATGTAAAAAATCAATTATAACTTTACTATTAAGCTTTCTATTTGACAGATTATAAAAACGGTAACCAACCGTTTCTAATTAGATGTCCGCATTGAATTTATTTATTTTTATTATTTCTCTGAAAATTTTATTAACTGGTTAGGCCACTCTAGAATTTTCGAAAAATCGATTTTTTTTAAATGGTCCCTTAGGACCTCAAAAATGATGTCCCAAAAAATTATGGCCGGGAAAAACCTCCTCTAAGTACTCGATTTTCGAATTTTAAGATTAAAGGTATTACAATATTATTCATGATTTTCTACTGCTAAAAACTTCAAACGCGTTTATCTCAAAACTAGATTTTTCAAGTTGGCCGGAAACATAACTCAGACAGTTTTCAACCGATTCACTTGAAATTTTGAATGTATCTTTAAAAAAAACATTGTCTATAAAAGACCGTAGGATTATTTTTTTATATTGCATAGTTCATTTGTTATTAACAATTTTCTGACGATTTTTTAGGCAAATTTTCAACTTTTCACTTTAGAAGTGCGCCATTTGGCCAAAAATCAATATATCGAAAAAATCCTACGTTCTTTTACAGCAGTTGTTATATACAATCGAAAAAAAATTCATTGGCTCATTATAACTGAAAAATTACAGGAACTGTTTGTCCGGCCGTGGACCCTTGAAAAACGGAGACGTCATCGCTAAAACGCTGCACACCCGCCATTTTGAAATTAATCGCTTCAAAAAAATTATGGTATATAACCAGTGTTATTGATGATAAACTCCCTTTTTTGTAATCTGGAGTTATTTTGTAGTTTTTCTGAAAAAAAAATCCCTAAAAAAGCCTATGTTTTCGGCCTCTAGAGTGGCCTAACCCCTTAACATATCAAGATTATGAAAAAACTTATATAAGGTATATAGAATACAGGGTGTTTTAGATTTGACGTGCCAAAATGAGTGGGGTGATAGATCTCACCTAGGCAAACAAAAAATTGTATGGAAGGGGGGGAACTCTCATGGTAACATGGAACTTCATGGTATGCACATTACTCTTTTATATTTGTCTCTTCATCTACCCAACGCAGCTTCATGAAACAAACGCTAAAAAACAACTATCCTAACCTTTCTAAAAATGTCAACAATGTTGATCTCACTACTACCACTGCAGGTACAGTCACGGCCAAAATTGAAAAAAATGTTTTGAAATTACAAAAATTTCAGCATTTTCTCAAATTTTCTACGAAATTTATGTAGTTAGTATATCTCTTTTTTATTTTTATTGGATTGCCCGTCCAAAAAGGTGCACCATGTCCACGTAGGGAAAGTATTTAGATTTTATACGTAGAAATCCTATCGGAGAATATTATAAAAATCTACAAATTAAAAAAATTAAGCTAATATTAACTCAAAAATTCTTTTTATTGAATTTAAAAATAATTACAATTAATCTTGATAAGCCGTTCAAAATGTCCACCGCGACTTTCGATGCATTTGAACAACCACCTTCTAAGTCCCTGTCTAAGGCGTACTTCAGCCAGCTCTCCCGTATTTTCGTCGCTGCATTCCCAATTCGGCCAACTAAATCCTCCCTATTGCTAACTGGGCTTGAATAAACATCATACTTCATTGTTCCTCATAAGAATAAGTCCAATATAAGTTCGGATAAGTTCGTATATATATATATATATATTTATATATATATTAATATACAGGGTGTTTCAGATTTGACGTGCCAAAATGAGTGGAGTAATAGATATCACCTAGGCAAACAAAAAATTGTATGGCCGGGGGGGGGGGGGGGGGGGGGGGGTGAATAATTCTCAACCGTTTGAGGGTTACAGGGTAATTCATAAATTTCAGTTTTTCATGGTATGCACAGTCTTTTATTTTTATCTTTTGATCTACTCAACATAGCGACATCATACAAACGCTAGAAAATTATCTCAACATTTTCTCACATTTTCTCCGAAATTTATGTAATTAGTATACCTCTTTCTTATTTTTATTGTTGATCTCACTACTACCACTGCAGGTACAGTCACGGCCAAAATTAAAATTTTTTTTAAATTACCACAATCTCAGCATTTTCTCACATTTTCTCCGAAATTTATGTAATTAGTATACCTCTTTTTTATTTTTATTTTTATTACCTTTCCAAAAAGGTGCAATATGCCAAGGTAGACAAAGAATTAGAAAAACCGCATTTTTAGAAATCTCTGACTACCTTATTATTTTATTGCACTTTAGGTAGCAAATTCTTCGAGTAAACAAAATTTTTATGATAAAGGGTCGAAAATGTTTCTTTTGGGTTAACAGGTAATTAATTTTAATTATTGCTGCAAAAAAGTTTTAAAAATTTTAGGGTAATTTTGTTTTATTGCCGATATAAGCATGTGTTAGCCAGAATTCCATCCTTCTATCCTGGCGTTTTGTTACTCGTACCTGATAAAAAATTTTGCTTTAAAAAAGGGTCAGTAAACAAGAATACCTATCATAGTGTGAAAAACAAATCAATAAGTGCGGGTGTTTTTAAGCAAAAATTAGTAAAAAATGGTAAAATTTACATTTGAGGAATACGCGGGTATTATCTACATTTATAGTGTAGTAAACGGAAAAGAGAGAGTGGCTGTACTGGAATATCAAAGGAGATTCCCTAACCAGCGAGCACCCCAAAGAGGGGTATTTACACGGACTTTCCAAAGGTTAAAAGAAACAGGAAGTGTAACTTCACAAGAAATGGAGACACGACCCGAAACTTCGGGAAATGCTGAGATTTCGGTAATTTCAAAACATTTTTTTCCATTTTGGCCGTGACTGTACCTGCAGTGGTAGTAGTGAGATCAACATTGTTGACATTTGTGGAAAAGCCATGGGGATAGTAGTTTTTTAGCGTTTGCTTGATGTCGCTATGTTGGGTAGATCAAAAGATAAAAATAAAAGAGTAATGTGCATACCATGAAAAACTGAAATTTATGAATCACCCTGTAACTCTCAAACGGTTGAGTTCCCCCCCCCCCCCTGCCAAAAAATTTTTTTGCCTAGGTTTGCCTAGGTGAGATCTATCACTCCACTCATTTTGGCACGTCAGATCTGAAACACCCTGTATATATATATATATATATATATATACGCCTCCCATCCCCTCCCCCCCCCCCCACCTTAGGAACTAATCAATTGGGAATCACACTCGATACAACAGCAAAAGAACCATCAAATCGGTCCACACGTTACAATGTTAGGTTCCAGCCCCACCCCTCCAAAATATTTTTTCTCATGGTATGAACTAGGGAACTTACTCTACCTAACAGAAAAAGAGTTATCTAAATCGGTCCACGGGCTACGAAGTTAGACTACCCCTCCCCCAACCTAGCCACATTTGTTCCTTCTATTAGCAATGGGGGATCACACTCCCTATAACAAAAACAGAACCATCCAAATCGGTCCACGATTTACAAAGTTATTTTTCACCCCCAGCTCCCACCCCCACCCCATCATTTTTTTTCTTGTGGTATCAACCAGGGGACATACTCTGCCCAACGGAAAAAGAATTATCCAAATCGGTCCACGCGTTAAAAAATTAGACTACCCAATCCCGATCCACCCACCCTAGGCCAAATTTTTTTCTCCTATTATCAATAGGGGATCATACTCCGTACAACAAAAAAAGAACCATCCAAATCGGTCCACGCGTTACAAAGTAAGGTTTGACCCCCACCCCCGCCCCATCAAAAATTTGTTTGACATGGTACCAATCGGTGAACATACTCTATCCAACAAAAAAGAATCATCAAAATCGGTCAATGCGTTACGAAGTTATGCCCGGTCAGACATAAAAAAATATTTAACACCAGCGTGTTATCTGTCAATTGAGATATTAATAACGTCTATAACACTACACTGTAGAAAATATGCGGTAAAATGCAAGACTGGTTAAAATCATCGTAAAAAGATTTCAAACTCCTATAGCTTAGGGGGGTGTGAGATAGACTCCCCCTACCATAAAATGTTTTCCATTTATCACCTACATCTATCAATTCCTTCATTATTGACCTAAGAAACACCCGGTATCTTTACAATTTGCCATATAACATATTGCCTATTGTCAGTATAATTTCGAACTTACTACAAACCTTACCTATAGTGTAAGTTGTGGGAAGCAGCAGAGTCTGAATAAATCAAAGGTGTTGGCTCATATATACAAACTTTGTCTTCATAAGCAGCAGAAATTTTTCCAGTATCAGTACTACAATCTAAGGCCGAAATCCGGATGTATCCGTGCGTAGCTCCAGGAATAATCTGAACTCTCTCAAAAGTGCTTGCCAAGATAACTATGTTGCACCCCGCTGCATACGCCTGAAAAGATGAATATTATAACAAACAATATTAATTTTCACATTTATGGCGTTCTCGCCAGACTTAGAATGAACTCAATGAATAATCCTACATAACTAGTTGTTTGCATCCTATTGCAGTAAGTTCAAGCAATCCGAGGTCCTCAAATGAAGTAAATTGTAGATTTTTTTGGACTTCTTTCAAAATAAGCTTTTTGCACTAATATTACAAAGTTTTTCGTTTTCTATGCCAAAAGAAGAGTTAACAATTTGAATTTTCGTTTTCCGAAAGCCTAATAAACTTCCTCTACAGTATTTACAAACGAGACGGGCTTAGAACAGTGGGTTGAGTGGCACGATCACCACCATAGATGCAGGTACAAACCTAGGCCTGCCTACGAGTTTTTCATAAAACGAAAAAAAAACAATGGGCTGTTGTCTCTAGGCCGCAGAAACGCAAAAAAAGTAGACATTCGATTTTCCTCAAGCCCCTAAGGTTTGGCTACATAATACAAAAAAAAATTTAAATATTTATTCATCCGCCGATGATTATCCGTGTTTTGACACAAAATTTGAAACTCAGTCGTGAATCTTCAAAGTTTGGGCCGGGACGGAGATGTTTAGGTCGTTGAGTAGTTCGGCGGCGTTAATCGATCCTGCAACATATCATACAACCTCAAACCTTTCGCGACAACCAGCAGAAAAAGTGTCATCAAGTTGCGAGGATCGAAATTTAATTGGAAGATCTTTTAGAAATCGAAATAAAAAGTCGTCTGAGCTGGCTACAGCAATGTCAAAGGACAGATGACAGATGACAGATTTCGAGGGCTGTGAGAAGAAGAGGCACTGAGAAAGATTGTTCAAAGGTGGTCTGGTCAAAATAATCAAATTTTCAGGCATGCTATTGATTAATAACGAAAATGTAATTTAAGGAAATTTAAAGTTTAGTTATTGCATATCCATATAGGAATACACCCTAGATTGTGTTATGGCTATTTTGAAACATGAAGGATACAGCGTCATGGTCTATTCGTTGTTGAGGGTTTCATGAACAATCAGCGATACATAAATATATTGGAAGATTGTCTTCAGCTGTAGTTTCGAAGGATATTTGGAGAAATCGACTTCATTTTTCAGCAAGACTATGCCTTCTGCCACACACCTCGAACCACAATATCGCTATAACGGAGAGTACGCTTTAGTCGGGAAATAGTAAAACTTGACGCGAATTAAACGAACTCCGGATTCACTTGTTAAATTTTATTAATCTCTATTTATTTTTTGTCCGTTTACAGATTCGAGTACCGTTCAATTTTAAGTTAAAGTTCCATCCTAAGAATACTGAGGACGAGGCCATCACCCATCTTCCGCTGTGTAGCGACAGTATAAAAGTTAAATTTAGATTCAAATTTAAGTGATCGAGTATCGATCCGAAAAGGGATATCCGTTGAACTTTTACTCGTATTACAGTTTGTCTTTTCTTTAAAACATTCCATTTTTTCTCGCTCTCTAACGGTACAGAAATTTAGTGCAGTAGCTAACGTAAAACATTAGATAAGTCCGCGCACGCCCACGCGACGAAATTGGTAATTGAAGTTGTCTAGCAATAAATATTATTTTCGGTATCAGAATTGCACTGTAACAAGTTTAGCACTGTTGCATGTAATAGGTTTGGTTCCTCACGCTATCGGCAGGACTGTTCTTTCCAGAGGATTTATTCCAGGAATTTCTTTTTCCTAAGATTTGGTTCCGCAATGCTATTTTGCGTGAGTTTGCTTCAAGAACTCGACTTGGCTTTGCCGATGCTTCCTCAAAAAACGGATTACGGAAATGTCGATCTACTATGCAAACGTAACTGATCTTCGTTCCAAAACGGCAAGGCTCTTTACTGGATCCAGTGATTCATGCTACAACATGAATTGTTTAATAGAAATTTGGCTGTGCCAGGGAATTTTAGATGTGGAGCTGTTTAGCTTGGAGTAGATTGTTTTTGTTTTGTGTTTGAGTTGGTGTTCTTTGCGCAGCACGTCGCAACATTCCGTGTAGACGTACCGAACTCCGAAGAATTGGAGGTTTTGTCCCCGTCTAGATTTGTCATGTTTAGATGACCTCTCGGATGCCTCGATACCTTTCGATGAGTTAAAGCTTTTCGGTGACTACAACTTGTCTGAAATTGGCTGGGAGCTCTCTCACGCGGATGACGGCTTGTTTCCTTCTTTTATAGCCTCGCTTCCTCAGGCTTAACACAGATCTGCAGTATATCAAATGATCATGGAAGGTTCTTTGACCTTGTCTTTTCTACAGATCCTGACGATGCTTCATGCCTCCTGTTCCTAATGGCTTTTTGTGTGCCTGATGTCGCTTATTTTAGGTTCATTAAAACTGACTTCTCCCTGATTAACAACTGGATCTCAGCTTATGATTCATTGTCTATCTGTTTTATTTACTGTGTCCCTATTTCTAGATTAAATAACTCGATTGCTAATTCAGGCGTCCAAAGAATTTTAAGAATAAGGCCCGGAAGAGGTTTTACTCCTCTATAGCTTATTCCAAAAAGATTGGCAGTATACGGTAAATGGGAAGTTATGATGTCAAATTTCTCAAACTCGTTTCAAAAACCGTTTTCAAAAACCGTGTACAGCCATCCTTTCGATCTTTCTTGGTCGAGAAACCAAGAGTCATTGATTATGTCAGCAGCCAGATGCTTTTGGTCGACCGACAGGGAGCAGCACTCAGTGGTGGGTGTTCTTATATGCGAAGTTCTCCGATGCTATACGAATTTGAGTGAATGGTCGGAAAGAACATTTGGTGTAGCAAGATTATATCTTTTAGCAGTAGGCCACGACGAAATATAAGAAAATGTTCTGAGTTGAAATCGTGGCAACAGCGTGCTGAGGAAGAGGGATGCATGCATAAGAAAATTATGGGATAATAAAGCAGACAGGAATACTCCATAAGAGCGTGTACTGGCAATCTTTATGGAACAGATTATAGGAGTTACGCTGACTATAACTTATGCCAACTTAGGCAGTCAACTTTTATCTGACTTAGTGTCTTCTTATAATAACTACATTAACAGAATGATCCCTGCGCGTCGATCCTAAACGATTTTTGCGGTTCGTTAACTTGAAACGCAATTCAGTTGCTATCCATCTTCTTTGTCTTTCGGAGACACCGAAAATAATGAGCTTTTCACGATATCAAATCTCTTTTTTGACAATTTATTTATCTATTTTATTTATTTTAAGACTGCGTTTTTGTTTTCATAGCTTTAAGGATTTTACCCATTTGACGCGATATTCACCGACTTCTCTTGAGTTCAAAGACCTTTTAATTGACGAAGCTACAATTTAAAGAAAATTAATCCTGACGATATCCCCACTCCTATTCTGTGTTATATACCTTATCTGTCAACTCATTGTGGTGTTTTTCTCAAAGCTGGGAAGATCTCCTTAATTGTTTCTCCTCACAAAAAATCTGTTAAATGCGAAATTTACACTACAGACCAATTGCTAATCTTTACTGCATATCCAAGATCTAGGAGGCTGTTATTTCCGATGTCCTTTACTTTCACTGCAAGCCGTTCTTGCAACCCTTGTAACATGATGAGGGATAAATCAACTCCCACCAATTTATTAGAATTTTCAAATTGTTGTATCTCTGCAATTGAAGGGGGTGGGAAAGTTTTTTT
This sequence comes from Leptarthrus brevirostris, assembly GCA_964036015.1. NCBI lineage: Eukaryota > Metazoa > Arthropoda > Insecta > Diptera > Asilidae > Leptarthrus > Leptarthrus brevirostris. The sequence goes on from OZ038374.1 coordinate 54,093,724, forward strand.
TTTATACGATGTGGCCAAAGAATAGGGAACAACCCTTTGATGTGTTAGCATGTTTTTGGCAGGAAGGAACTGTATTTTTACTAACTTCAGCAAAGCATTCGACAGAATAAATCATCGAAGTCTTGTTCTAAAAGTTCTTGGGTTTCCGCGGGTTTTTGTAAATTGAATTCATTCGTACTTATCTGAGCGCACTCAGTGGGTTTATTTTTGTAGTGCTCTGACTAATATTATTAGCAATAATTCCGGGGTAGCCTAGGGCTCCCACCTCGGACCATTGTTATTTATAATTTACTAGCTGGTGCCCGCACCTACAGCTCTCAAAGTTTTATGCAACAGATTTAGAGGTTGTAAGGTTCAAACCGATAGTCGGGTGGGAGTTGTACAGTTGTGCAATTGGAGACTAGTATATGTTTATTACGGAGCGTGAGTAGTATAGAGTCAACGTTAACATATGTATGTAAATAAAGGCTTGTGAAATTTACGAATGGTATGTGTGGCCTATGAAAGATTTTTTTCGTAAAGGCAGTTCACGGGTTCAAAATGACTACATTTTTTCCACAGCGAACGCCTGTAAAAGTAATATGCGCTTAAAAGTGATGAAAATGGTAACATATTTAATCGTACTTACTCATCAAACTCTTTCTTTTTATACCAATGTCAAGGGGATAGTGGAGAAAAGCTAATCCGCCATCTTGAAGCGTTCGGCATATTGGATTTAGAATTACGTTACATAGTAGATAACATAATTTATAGGGACTGTTGCGTCCTCCCATTCGCTGCGGGCTACGACGATTGTATCCTCCCGTCTTCTGCGAGCTAACACCCTTGTATCCTCCCGCTCCTTCTGACCTACCACCCTTGAACCGTGAGAGATATTGGAGTTAGAATTACGTCACATAGCAGGTAACATAATTTATACTACAAAAATGAAAAGATCCAATCCTGCCCCTGGCGAGCAACAACTGTTGCGTTACATAGTAGGTAACATAATTTATAGCCACTGTTGCGTTCTCCCATGGCTTGCAATGTTGTATGCAAGCAAATTAGAGGTTGTAAGGTTCAAATCGTAGTCGAATGGGAGTTAAGCCATTAAAATTTTGATAACGAATATGTGTGTTTGCAAAAATTGTTCGCATAGCCGCCCGCAATTGTGAAATAGCATATGTATACGGGGCGAGAGTGGTAATCAGTCAAAGTTAACGTAAGTGTGTAAATAAAGGCTTGTGAAATTTACGAATGGTATGTTAGCCTATGAAAATATTATTTGATAAAGGCAGTTCATGATGCAAAATAATTACATTTTTTCCCGCAGCGAACGCCTGTGAAAGTAATATGCCCTTGAAGTGATGAAATGTTCAAGTCAACTTAAGATGGTAACATAGTTTATCGTATTTTCTCATCACACTCTTTCTTTTTATACCCATGTCAAGACGATAGTGGAGAAAGAGCTAGATTTTATGAAGCGTAAAAACACGCTCCAACTGCTCTAACTGCAAAATATATGTACATGATGTTCGTGATTGTAGAAACAATCTCCAGGTTCCGGGCCAGAGTTACAAGGCTCCCCGAACGACGAATTCATGATCAGGAACCTTCCACTGGTCCTCGAGTTTTCAATACAAAACTCACACATTCTACAACCGTCGCGGCCATTCCACTAAAAAACAAAAATTTCAAAAAAGGGTCACAAAGCAATACTAAACTTGTAGTAGATACCGGCGCTGAGGTTGGTATAATTAGGAAAAAAGCAATTAAAAGTACCGATGATATAAATACCTGTGAAACATACACGTTACAAACCCCCTTTGATACCGGAAAGATGCTAGAAACTTGCTAGGACAATTTTACATTGAAGAATAAAATTCCCTGCAATTTTCATGTTATAAAAAACCTCCCCGGCCTTTTCGGCGACGGCTTGCTAGGATATGACTTCCTAGCAAAGAATTGTAATGTTGAGGGCCCGAATAAGGCATTACGATTACCTCGAACGGTAAACAATCCTGTGGAGTTTGCTGTTCCATTAACAGCTGCTTTGGATAAGTGGTTAAAGAGAACACCCGTACAGATGAGGCAGACCCAGGGAGGCTGGACTACAATCTGTCGTGTCTCAAAGGCTTCTCAAGAGGAGAACAATGACCTGAGAGATGAGGCAGCAACAAGTACAGTTGAAAGAACCTGTATGCATACCTGCTAGGACACAGAACATAATCGGACTTCCATTGCAGCTGCCGGAAGGTATGCTCTGTCTGTCGAGAGAGATAGAACAAGGAGTCTTCCAGCAACGGCCTGCTCCCCGCTGGTTTAAAAGGAGTGACTCTTGGAGTTCTCAACACACACAATTCAAAAGTAGTTCTGACTAACATTAGTCTACACCTAGTCCTTGTACACAACTACCCCCTCGTCCAACTAAAACAGGACCGCAAAGAAATAAAAAATTTGGAATCCATGGAAAATGGAGAACGCGCAGAGGACGCTTACCTGAAAAACAGGAATTGCGATGACACAAATTCACCAGCTCCCACGCACAAACGGAACAACATGAAACAACGGAAATTAAAAAATTTTAAAACAAGCGTAGGCGGAGCTCCCCTTGATAAAAGGAATTACGATAGCAGAAGCCCTTCACCTCCCATACCCTCCAAATAAGCGAGCTCACCACAGGGACAGTATCTCCAACAGCTCCAAAATTAAATATCAATGTAACTAAACTACGGCGTAAGAGCCCAATAGAAGACGAGTTCTCCTCAAATAAAGCAACGTATGGCGATTCGGAAACCCCAACTCCATCGTCATTTAGTAATAAGAGTGATTTCAATAAAATAAAAAGGGGTAAAGGTGAAAAAAGTAAAAGTGTTTCCAGCGCCGAAAAAAGTAAAGTATTCATTCTCGTAGTACGAAGACCCGGATTACCCTAGATATAACCCGCGTCTCGCCGGGTTAGACGAAGAGCTCAGCCTGGACGAAAATCTAAACTCGGAGGGAAAACAAGCGATATCCCAACTCTGCTATGAGTATAATGACATCTTTTTCCTCAAAACTGATAGGCTTACTTTCGCTAACGCCATCACCCATGATATACCATTGATGCACGACCAAGCACCAATCAACCACAAAATGTATCGTTTGCCACAGATGCAACGAAACATAATAAACTAACCGCTTTGCGAAATGCTAGAAAACGACATAGTGCAGTCAAGTAAAAGCCTTTGGAATTCACCTCTCCTAGTCGTCCCCAAGAAGGCGGGACCAGACGGTGAAAAGAGGTGGCGCGTCGTCATCGACTTTCGTAAATTAAACGAAAAGACGATAGCTGACGCCTTCCCGCTACCTCGGATTGAGGATATCCTTGACCAATTATTTCATTCTCGGTGTTTTACCACCCTCGATCTTGCCAACGGTTATCACCAGGTGCTCGTCGATCCTCAAGATCGACCGAAAACCGGGTTCAGCACCAATTATTGCCACTATGAATTTAGACGTATACCATTTGGACTAAAAGGAGCCCCAGCCACGCTCCAACGCCTAATGATTTTCGTCTTGACAGGACTACAAGGCTTGGAATGCTTTGCCTACTTGGGTGATATAGTCATCTGCGGTAAATTACCTTTCGGAGCATCATAACAAGCTCCACCAAGTCTTCGATCGTTTGAGAGAAAACAACCTCAAACTGCAGCCGGACAAGTGTCAGTTTTTAAGTTACTTAGACCACAAGTGTTCCAGTGAAGAAGCACTTCCAGACCCAAGTAAACTGGCTTGCGTCAAAACTTTCCCAAAAACTGTGCGGCAAGTTCAAGCCTTTATTGGACTTGCCAATTATTAAATTATTGCCAAAAATGATCCCTGACTTCTCCAAGATTGTGCGTCCCATCACGAATTTGCCCCGCAAGGACGTTCAATTTACATGAACTTCCCAGGATCACAAGCCCCGCAAGAACACACAACAGACAACCCGCCAGATACTAATCCGCTCGTCGACGATATAGCTAAACCCCCTGAAATAATCACAAGCCCCAAGGAGATACAAACAATCTTACATGATTATCATGACTCTCCTTTTGGCGGCCATCAGGGCGTAAACAAAATATATAAGCATATTCGAAGGAAATACTGGTGGAGGCACATGCTTAGCAATATCATGAAATACTTTAAGAGTGGCTCAAAATGCCAGAAAATGAAGGCATCACCTCAATTTAAACTGCAGGATGGTCATCACGGACATCGCAGAACAGCCCTTCGAAAAAGTCTATCTCGACATTGTCGGTCCATTCGAGGAAACTGATTCCGGAAACAAATACATCTTGACTTTCCCGGATAACCTCACTTAATTTGTCACCATACCTAAGGGGAAACCGTTACTGTAGCGCAAACCTTCTTCGACGAGATCACCGCGCGCTGCCGCATCCCCAAACGAACAGTCACTGATCAAGGAAGCAACTTCCTTAGTGACCTATTTAAAAAGGAATGAAAACTGTTACGGGTGAAGAAATTACAAACTTCTGCTTGCTACCCACAGTCAAACGGCGTACTTGAACGTGGTCACTTCAGACTCGCATTGTCCGTGATAATGGTAAATGGATGACCTTCAATATAAGCTCGAAATTTCTTCACTCAGCACAACAGCATAGCATTCGAGTGCCATAATGCTGTAATTACACTGCGCTCGATTTAGACATGAATGCTATAGGCCTCTCTGCGCATGAGTGGTCTACTTGGAATAACACGCTGCCAACAGCAGATGTGCTAGCATCACATTGAATAAAGAACTTTTTTGTGAAGTCAGCTGTTGTCAAGATTGCTGCACTACACGTAGCTTGTTTCAAGTTCTCACACGATTGCTGCACTTCTTCCATCCACGCGAAACGTTTGCTCTTCTTTAAGCAATCCGTAGTAGGAGCGGCCAGGGTTGCATAACTGGGGATTAATCTCTGATACCAACCAGTCATTCCGAGGAATCTGCGGATCTGTTTAGCAGCGAGGAATAGGGAAGTCAGTTACCGCTACTACTTTCTCCGGGTCCGTTTTCAGAGTTCCATCTCCAATCATGAAGCCCAAATAGCGGACTTGCTTGACGCAAAAGCGGCTTTTTTCGACGTTTACCGTTAGTTTGGCACCGCGCAGACAGTCAGCTACTTCTCGTAATACTTTCAAGTAGGAATAATTTTGTCCATCAGTCAACACATTCGTTGAGGGTAAAGGGCATGATGGTGTATTGATATAGCGGCCTGCCGGGCACTATAAACGCACCTTCTTTGGTTTACACCAAATGAGCGAATTCTATAGGAAGACAGTTAGATCTTATCTTTTTTTCTGATTCGAGTAACACTATATTCTCGTAACTTATCCGCTATCGACAGTTTACATCGCCCATTTTCATCTCTTTCTGCTATGATGGTTCAAATATTGCTGATGCCAACGTAGATCAGTACGTTCTTGATTTTAAAAGGGCGGACTTCTCTGATCTTTCAAACAGGATCCTCTCAATCGATTTCCCATCTCTTTTTTATGGTAGCGATATCGACGATAGCGTTTCCGTGTTTTATGATAGGATTTATGATCTGTTTAATTCGCGTCGAGATGATTTTGTCATTCTCCCCCGTAGTATACTAGAGAACTACGGAGCCTTCAGAATAAAAAAATAGACTATGGAAAAATTACTTACGCTGTAGAAACACGTCAGCTTATTGTGATTTCGTTTATTGCATGACAGTTTTTAAGCGCTATCTTCATATTTATACAGGGAACACCTTGATAATGTTCGTGATAACTTCATAACGTTCGTAGTACCTTTTTTAAATTTGTAAATATGAAGAAGAAAACTGATAATTATTCATCTACAATGTGGTACAATAGATCCTTTAGTTGCAGCGCGCCCGATATAGTCAGCAACTTTGCGTTGTTTTTCGATGGCTCCTTTTCATCTGGCAACTTCGTGCCTTCCCTGCAACAGTTTGGTCATATCCCGCTGCCTCCATTATATCTCGTGATATAATCATGGTATCAAGGAATTTAAACTAGACTTTTCTTTTGGTCCTGATGGTGTTCCACCTACATTCTTGAGATCCTGTTCTGACGCCTTACTCACTCCAGTGGAACTCATCTCCAACAAATCTCTTCATGCCGGTAGATTTCCTACGTTATGGAAGAGCTCCTTTATAATTCCTGTTTATAAAAAGGGGCATAAAAACTTAATAACAAATTATAGACCAATCGCGAAGCTTTCCTGCATACCCTGCATAAGTTGTTCGAATCTGTTATATATTCAGAGCTTATAGGGCAGTGTAAGGGGTTAATCTCATCTAATCAACATGGCTTTCTGCCTGGTAGATCGACGACAACTAACCTGCTTGAATTTACATCCCACATAACCTCTACCTTCTGCCTTTATTGCTCGACTGGATCTGCTCTTACTTAAAAGGTAGGACATACAGAGTATCTATTCGTAATACTTTATCTAGAGTCGTTAGGGCTTCATCTGGTGTACCGCAGGGTAGCCATTTCAGGCCGCCGTTGTTTATTCTTGCCATTGACGACATTGTCCCTCTGATTAAGCACCCCAAAGTCTTAATCTACGAAGACGCTATGAAGATTTTCTCATGCGTTAGAAACAGTTATGATTCATCCTGCATTCACGATGATTTAAATACCTTCAAGAAAAGGGTGTGGATATAATGGCCTGCAACTTAACTTGGCTAAATGTGAAGTTGTGTCATTCTCTAGAAACCAAAATCAGCTCGTCTTTGATTATACCTATTCGGAAACCTTGGTCTGAAGCTTGATCGAAAACCGAGCCGTGAATATGTGTCCTGTTTTTGACCTGACCCTTACTAATAATTTGCTGAAACGATCTCTGTTGTCTGTGCACTCCCGATTGTTGTGTGTGGCCGTCTTTTGATTACTAATGTTTTTTTGCATACTGGTGTGGGAGCCTCATTTGCCTTAATATATTATTATATTAGTTAGAAGGATTAATTCTATATAAAGTTATCTTCCTTGACTGATTTTCCAAAGGGATTTGCCTCCTTCAAATCAATGGATGAAATGAAGTGCGTATCCGCAGTCGTCTAACCAATTCGTCAATGTGGGGTAAGGGGTAGGCATCCTTCTTAGTAACTAGATTCACCCTGCGAGAGTCCAAACTTCCCAGTTTTACGCACAAGTACAACTGGAGAATTCCCGGGGCTGTTGGACTCTTCAATTACCCCTAACTCCAACATACGGTCCAGCTCGTCGTACATGAGCTTTGGATCACTGGAGATATGGGATAGAGCTTCTGCTTAATCAGCAAATCATGTGTCGCTAACATGTTCTTCTAGGTGGGTCTTTCCCAAACCTAGTGCTGTGAATAAAGGGAATTGCGCAATGATTGTGTCCAGCTTGGTTCTGTCAGTGTGATTCAATGAGCGAAAGTTCGTTTCAATCAGAGATGAGGGCTGCATGTCGAGAGAAGAGATGGTAGCTGGTGCGAGTTGAAGGTGACTACAGTTCTCACTGCGCCGGGGACGGACTGGCTAGTACCGTCGGCGGTACGAACTGAGGCCGTCAAAGCGGAGAGCCAAACAACTCACGCTGGCGCCGCTATCGAGCAGACCTAAGATTATATCTTTGGCTCTCTGAACTCTCAGATAAGGACGACCGTCGTCCTGGCTAGTGATTACAGTTGAGACTAACGACTGCTGGGTTTTCTTCATTGAGCGTTTTCTTACTCAGAATCTTGTCCAGCGCAGTCTTCTTCGATTGATAGTAAATTTTACTTCCTTAGCAAAATGCGAAAACGGTCTCTCTCATGCACTGGACCTGTCTGGATACCGCATTCTTGATGTGTTGGATCAGTCTGGCTATGTTTCGACAAAGCAGAGGAAATCAGGGGGTCGTCGATGTCATCTTGCTTATCATTTGCTTATCATCGCCCTGGCGTTTTCCGGGTTACACTTTGGGACTTGGGTGAAACTACTCCTGGTTGACCACATGTGTAGCAGCCTGGCTTTGCTGAGGTAGCTGTCGAGGTCTGTTTCGGCCGAGCCGAACTCTTGCCTGATGCGAGCTTTGAATTACTCGCAGTCAAAGTCCGGAGAGGCGCAACAAAGCCACAGTGTAATCCCCAGGACGCCATGATGGAGAGGCGTCTGGTCTGCCATTCTGGGTGCGGGCCTCTGCCTAGGTGGGGGTGGCTGAGGGAGTGCATACGAAGAATTGGGTGGCCATCTCGGGCACACTTCAGCCTGTTGACTACGGGAGTCTGGATGTGCGGCAGGATTTCGGTTATCAGCATATCGGGACGGGACTGAGTAAGCGTTATGGGCCTCTGTAGGACTGATGGCCGATCCTGACCGCTCCAGTATGGACTGGCCCAGGCTCGTCCTCAGCTGACCCAACATTTCCATTCTGAGATCGCCCATGTGTGTGACCAGCTGATCTGCCGTAATAACTGCGGTTTCCGGGTTGTCATCAGTTCTCGTTGGACGGGAGGAAAGTCGATGCTAATGCGCATCTCATGCTTTCGAGTCTGCTCTGAGTTATGCGGACCTACAAGCCGGCGGAGGTCCTTTAACGGCAGAGGTCCTTTAACGGCTGAGCCCGCTCGGGTCGAGGAAAAGCCCAAGCCTTTCCCAGCGACTAGCTTGATCCGGAGATCTGGTGAGCTCCATATATGAGCTTGTCGGGAAACCTCTCTTGGTTGGCCGATGGTCTACTGGGGTTGAAGTCAGGAGGAGGTTTAGACATATCTGGTTGAAGCACCGATGTAGCACCTGCAGTAAGTCTGAAGATAGCGTCGGAAAGGCATAGGTTTTGTCTAAGGCCCGTTTGGATTTACTCCTCGTTCTAGGCGGTGTGTAGGGGGCTTGTGTGTTTAGGCCTTGCACCACAACCATCGGCTTCAGCCCCTGGCTTACCACTGCATTTACATTTAAAAAAAAAATTTTCTTACTTTAAATTACTTAATCAGTTTCTTCTTCAGTCTTGCTGAGGGAGTGGAAGGGATTGAGAAAGGGAAGAGGGAGAAAACAAGTTTTGGAATAAAAAGCAAAAAAATTTAAAAAAGGGAGAGAACAAAAAGTTGTCCAATGCCCACAACATCTGTCCTGCCTATGGAGCTAGGAGCTATCTTGAACCTAGGCAAGCTAGACAAGCACTTCCATTAGCCATACCATGACAGCATCGAGGCTGTACATGGTACCCGACTAGTGGAGTGACTCGGAAGCCATTGCCTAAGACAGGCCTTCGCCTCAACAGCTCCCAACAGCATGAAACGCCGATGGTTTCGGAAATTAATCATACCTTGAGCGATATCGGGCATCGCTCAAGGTACTCGAACTAATCCCTAGCACATGTCATCCCATGCCGAGGACAGGGCAGGTGTGGATTCTGTGTCCTTAAATTAAAAACTTGTATGCTTGCGGACACTCGCAAACATACAAGGAAAGGACGTACGAAACCTTGAAGGTGCTTGAAGGAAAAGGGAAAGAGACAACAGCCGTTCAGGCCAACATCGCCTAAGTCCGTAAAGGACTAGTGGATCAGCCTAAGCTCACATGCCTTTCCTTTAGAGGCGAGAAGTGCGTCAGAAGATACTGATGTGCCTTCCCGATGGAAGGCGAACTTCTCGTTGAGCGCCATATTATATGTAATGTGTGCTGCCGCGGGATGTTCAAGTGACACACCTAGCTGGCAGCACATCCGTAGCTCGTCTTTTTAGGGTGAGGGTTCTTGAACATCCAATTCACACACGACGTAACTGAATCGCGTGCCTGTGGTCAAAGAAGATTGTGGAGTCCCTCTTTCAGGTCTGCCACCAAGGATAAAAAAACAAGAAACAGACAGAAGAGAGAGCAACATTCTCTGGTGTCACCTGCTACTCCCGGCCACACTGAACCATCATGAAATCAAAAGAAAAAGAAAATTTATCGCCATTAGTGATGGTTCAGGTCACTAGCCCACTCCAATCCTACACCTGGCTAGGGTGTAGGCCCAACCTAGAAGAGGATGCTGAAAGAAAAATAAAACAAACTAAAACATGAGGGCAGAGGGCAGAGGGAGAAGGGATGAGGGAGTCAAGTAGGATAAGAAACTTCATGAGGGTTCCTGAAATTGAAAACCAAAATTTAGCTAAACCGAAAATTCGTGGTTCATGATTTCTTATAAGATAGTGTTACATATCAGTCCGTTTCTTCAAACAGTAATTTTAATAATCCTAAGCATATAGCCTTTGCAACAGTTACACCGATCCTAATCTACAGTTTAGAAGCAAGCAAGAAAATGCTTAGAGGAAATTATTGCATATTGTATGTTAATAACTCTGACCGAGGGCGCCATAATAATTTACGTTCAAAACCTGTCAAATAACTAGCCAAAGGAAATACTCCTGTGGAACTTAGTTAAGTACATCAAGAACAAATAAAAATACGCGTCGAACTTAGAACCTCTTTGTTTTTGGGAAGTCGGTTAAAAAGTGCCTAAGAAAGCTAAACGTGTCTAGAATTAATCCACATTTAATCAAATTTAATTTTGATCTTAACCAATGTCCAATGATCCAAAAATCGTGATAATATGTATATGTTGTGCACAACATGCTCATAGCATACGAAGTGTGAATTTAACAGTGAATTTCAATCAGGATTTTGAGTGAACGATAGTTGAATTCACAATCTCTTAGATGCAAAGAAGAAAAAACTTAACCGCAGGACAACTACACTAACTGATGTGGAAAGAAAACAATATTCGAAGGTTTCGCAAGCATTTTAGGTTTTTTGCAAACCGAAGAAAAATTAAGTCTACTAGAGTTTTATTTTCTATAATAGAAATCAAGGTCATAGGGAGCCATTCGACAATTTCCTAATGGATATCAAAAAGATCGTTAAAAAATGTGGATTTACACTGCAGAAAAAGATGCTGGAGAGTGAAAATTTACCTCTGCAAAAAGCGATGGAACTAGCCACAATGAGAGGACCAGGAACATCAATAGAAACAATTATTAGGAATACAGGAAATTCTCGGTTAAGTAATAATAATATTAATAAAAAATCTAACAATGAGGTTACGAAAAAGAATATAAATTTTGTTAATAGAAATAATATTAAAACTGATCATAATTGCAGGCAAAATAATAACACAAGAAAAGAAACCGTACCACCCATCAAAGATCAACATTGATAGCAAGTTCTGTGGAAAGAAGCATGTAAGAGGGCAATGTCCCGCATTTGGCAAAAAGTGCAGCTACTGCAATGGGCACAATCATTTTGCGCTGGTATATAAAAAGAAATCAATAAACGAAATAAGACCCGTGCTTACTAGTTATGATAGTCCTGAATCCGAAAATAATTTTTTTATAGATGCAATTACAATTTAAAAATTGATAAAGAAAATATTACTAACCTCGAGACATATAATGGATCTGCAATACGAACTATTGTTAAAGTTAATCTAAAATGCACGTCTAGAAATAACATTTCTGTATAAGAATTCTACATCAAAATACGGTTCCCACACTGGGTCTGAAGGGCTGCGTAGATCTAAGGTTAGTCAAGCGAATAAATGACATTAAAGTGCTTACAAAAGAAAACATAATTAAACAGTATTCTAGTGTATTTACGGGGTTAGGTTGTTTTTACAAAAACTTTCATATAAAGCTCAAAGATAATGCTGTAGCAGTAGCTAAGCCACCGAGACGAGTGCCGTTAATACTTCGAGAACCATTAAAAAACGAATTAAATCGATTAATGCAAATGGACATTATAGAACCCGTAACTGACTCCTGTGATTGGGTGTTGAATATAGTTATTGTTGAAAAGCCTAATAAAACCATTCGAATTTGCTTTTATCCCAAATTTCTGAATGAATCAATCAAAGGAAATTATATAATATATAATAAATTCAAAATAAAAATCAAAACAAACTGCTTGTAAACTCGAGCAACGTAAGAAATATAAAAATTTCTTAACACAATCGGCGTTTCTAATGAAGAAAAGTTAAGCACCTTTGGCTCGTTATCAACAGCAGCACCAAAGGGTTAACTTTTTTTATTTTGAAAATTAACTCGGGTCATGTGAATATTTGCTGCACATTTTGTGCATTTTGTGAAAATATTTTTACCGCAAGGTTAGTGGGACAGTGTAAGTGATCATAATTTGATACAGCTGTCGATATCGGTTTTAAAAATTTTGTGTTTGAGTTTCATCTAGTTTTCGTTTTTTCGCGAAGGCGTCCAGCAGCTGAGGGAAAGTTAACCCTTTGGTGCTGCTGTTGATAACGAGCCAAAGGTGCTTAACTTTTCTTTATTAGAAACGCCGATTGTGTTAAGAAATTTTTATATTTCTTACGTTGCTCGAGTTTACAAGCAGTTTGTTTTTATTTTTATTTTGAATAAATATTTGTCATGTGAATATTTGCTGCACATTTTGTGCATTTTGTGATATAATAAATAAATTAATTATAATTAATAATACCCAGTTTTGAACAAGTAAAGGCAAACTTTGTAAATAAAAAAGTGTTTTCAGTTTTAGACCTCAAAGAAGGGTATTGGCAAATAATGCTAGATAATTATTCAAAACAATTGTGCACTTTTAGCACATCTTTGGGGTGTTTTCGTTTTAAAAGACTACGTTTGGCTTAAAAATAGCCCCGGAAGTTTTCCAAAAACTTAATAGCCAAAATTTAAGTGGAATGCCAAATGCAACAATTTACATAGACAATTTAATAATAGCTACGGAAAATGAACAGAACATGATAAAACGCAAGAATTAGTAATGAAACGCGCTCAAGAGAAAAATATCAAGTTTAACCAAAATAAATTCCAATAAAAGATTACTGAAGTAAAGTTTTTAGGTCATAAAATCTCTTATAAGGGCTTAGCCCTGGATGATGATCGTATACAAGCGATACAAAATTTAAGTCCACCTGCAAATAAAAAGTACCTTCAAAAACTCTTAGGGTTTATTAACTACGTAAGAGATTCCTTACAAAATTTATCCAATGTATCACCTCCATTAAGGGAACTGTTAAAAAAAAGATGTCCTTCTCCAATGGCTAGATAGACACGACCAGTGTTTAACTCAAATTAAACATATGGTATCAACTGCACCTACATTAAAAGCATTTGATGTAAAAGGAAATATAACCATTCAGACAGATGCTTCTAAACAGGGCAATCTCAAGCCATTGGGAGTAACAGGGTGATTCATAAATTTCAGTTTTTCATGGCACATTACTCTTTTATTTTTATCTTTTGATCTGCCCAACATAGCGACATAAAACAAAGGCTAAAAAACTATTATCCCAATGACCTTTCCAAAATTGTCAACAATCTTGACCTAGCTCCTACCATTGCTCCCGACTACTCCTCCCCCCACCTTGGAACAAATTATTCTTCTATTAGCAATTTGGGAGCATACTATATACAACAGCAAAAGAACCATCCAAGTCGGTCCACGCGTTACAAAGTTAGGTTCCACTCTCCCCCCCCCCCCACACCCCAACCCCACCAACATTTTTTTCTCGTGGTATCAACCAGGAAGCATACTCTACCCAAGAAAAAGAATTATCCGAATCAGTCAACGCGTTACGAAGTTAAAGTACTCCTCCCCCCACCCAACCCCCCACCATAGAACAAATTATTCTTCTATTAGCAATGGAAGAGCAAACTCTATACAACAGCAAAAGAACTATCCAAATCGGTCCACGCGTAATAAAGTGAGGTTCCACTCTCCCCCTCCCCCCACCCCACCAACATTTTTTTCTCGTGGTATCAACCAGGGAGCATACTCTACCCAACAGAAACAGAATTATCCAAATCGGTCCACGCGTTACGAAGTTAGAATACTCCCCCCCCCCACCCCTCACCCCAGGACCAAATTAATCTCCTATTAGCAATGGGGGGATCACACCCTATACCATCAACATTTTTTCTCGTGGTATCAACCACGGAACATACTCTACCCAACAGAAAAAGAATTATACAAATCAGTCCACGCGTTACGAAGTTAGACTACCCCCCCCCTCCAACCCCATCCACCCACCCCCCCCCCCCCCCCCACCCAAGGCCAAATTTTTTCTCCTATTAGCAATGGGGGATTATACTCTGTACAACAACAAAAGAACCATCCAAATCGGTAAACGCGTTACAAAGTTAGGTTTCACCCCTACCCTACCAAAAAATTTTTTGACATGGTTCCAATCGGTGAACATACTCTACCCAACAAAAAAAGAATCATCAAAATCGGTCGACGCGTTACGAAGTTATGCCCGGTCATATGTAAAAAAAAACAAAAAATACGCGTCGAACTTAGAACCTCTTTGTTTTTGGGAAGTCGGTTAAAAAGAAATTATTCCAGGAAGAAACCGAGAAGGATCCAATATTAAGAAAATTAATAGAAATTATAAAGTCAGGGTGGCACACAAATAAAAAAGCGGTTCCGGAAGACTTGAAATACTTCTGGAAATACCGAAATGATTTAATCCTTGAAGATGGTGTAGTATTTTTCGGAGAAAGGATCTTCATTCCAGAAGATTAAGATCGAGAGCTCTTAATGAAGTGCACAGATCTCTCCTTGTGCTAGAAAAAACTAAAAGGAGCGCAAGGACTTTAATATTCTGGCCCACGTTAAATGAAGATATAGAAAGGGTAATAACAAAATGTAAAGTGTGCCAGAAATTTAGACATTCAAATATCAAAGAGCCATTAATAAATCATCAAATTCCAAACGTGCCATTTGAAAAAATAGGTGCCGACATAATGGAGATATATGGAAAAAACTACCTTGTAATCGGAGTTTACTTCTCTAAATTCTTAGACATTACACATTCTACACATTACAAAAGAAATTGTAGCTGACAATATGCCATTTGCATCCTATGAATTTAAAGTTTGCAGAAACCCTTGATATTGACGTAATTAATAGTAGCCCACACTATCCAAAGTCGAATGGCCTTGCAGAGCATTTTGTTCAGATTGCAAAGGGTTTAATAAAAAAAATTTATGAAAGTAAAACCAGTTTGTGGTTAAGCTTTCTCGAGTATTGAAATACTCCCATTATTCCAGTATTAAAAAATAATAATGAAATTAATAAAAAATACTATGACAAGAATTCGAGAAGTAAAGCTAGTTTTCAAAAGGGGGAAAATATGGTTGAGACATAACCGAAAGAAGTTATGGACACCAGGAATAATTGTTGACAAGCATGAAACACCTAGGTCGTATTGGATTGAAAATCAAGATGGAAATGTGATACGCTGAAAAGGCGTATTGAATACGTCAGTGTCTTGATTGGCAGCGATTAATGAAGCACATAAAAGGACTTGCATTCAATGCTGATCTCTAAAGGTATGTGTTAGTTGTTATCATTTTTCTATTTTACTAAAGGAATAATGTGTATATGTAATAGAATAAGTCATAATTGCTATTTCAACATTAAGTATTTGGATAGTTATGCTGAAAATTTAAGTATAGGGAAATATTGTAAACTAAAAGATGTAGATTGATGAGAATTAGTTCATATAACTTTAGTTACGATTCCGGTTCTGTGTAAACATGAAAACATCCGTCAAAATTTTACCATTTGAGGAAAACTTTTCACCGAAATATTCTTTTGTGAAAAGTTTGGAAAAGTGTAGTTTACATTTGCAAGAAATTTTTAAAATGGATAAAATTAATTTAAAGCGGGGAAAAAGAGCGAGTGAGCAGGAAAAGAATCATCTAATTGATTATTTAGAGCTGCACGTTGATTTAGCTCATGATAGGTAATAATAAATTACGAGTAAATTAGCGATTGAATATAAAACGAAAATTTATTTACAGATTGGACTGCATAGATGGAGGCAGAACGCGTGAGCGTTTGTTGGGCGAACTTGCTGACGAATTTAATGCTGCAGGTGGAGCCCATAAGGACAGACAGAAGTAGAGAAAATTTTGGCTCAACTTAAGGTAAACACATTTATGAATAATTTTCAAAATAATTACTAAATACATATTTTATTTCAGGCAATACACTAAGGAGCGAAGTGAAGTGTAAACGGCACCAAAATGATTAAGCCGTTGACGGATCTGGCGAAGAGAGTTTTAGTGATAATCAACCCAGTGGCGGTTGACGGAGATGCAGATGTGCAGGAAGTTGGAGTGGAGCCCGATATTAATGAGGTAAGAAATTTTTAATCATGTTGTTGCTTCTGCAGCTGTTAAAATATACATTAACGAAGCTAAAGAAATAACTAATTTAAAAAATTTTACAGGATGTCGTATATCTGGTGGAAGAGGCAGATAACAGCAATCGTGACGAAGCAACTACGTCGACATCTCCCTTTGGTTGTGGTAACGCCCAAAATGGAAGCCCTGCGAAAATTAAAAATATAGGAGGAGAAACTGCTAATCAAAAAGCAGCGTCTTCATAAACGCAGGTTTGCGCATCATTTGCACAATTCAGCTGAACAGAGTGTATTGCTGAATTATGCAGCTGCAGAGCAAACCTGCGTTTATGAATGGGCCCTCTTTCTATCGAGAAAGAAAATTCTGAACATTTAAAAAGAATTTGTAATAATTTAAAATTATTATTAATAAATAAGCTTTCCTAAAATAATAATAATAAATGATTAAAAAAACTTCGGGAATTTTTTATTTTATTTCCATATTTTCATGTGTAAAATATATAATTATTTAGGTAAAAAATATTGATTAAATTTGAGAACCTCTTCTAATTTCTCTTAAAAAGAATCCGAATGAAAATTGAGGACATTTTTTGTTAAAATTTTTGCTTTTATTGATGTCTCACAGTACACTTTAATTACAGGGTAAGTATTTCACCAAAGATATGACTATCTTCTAAAAATCGCAAAATATGGTACCTTCTTTAACAATACGTGTTATCTTAGCTCAATTACAAATGTTGCGATATTATTGAAACAACTTTTCACCTGACAGCTTTCAAATGAAAATATAGGATTCAGCACTTGCATTCAGTGGAGCTTTTCACAAAGTGAACGAGAATCAGCATACTGAACAAAATGAAAAGTTGCAGGAAAAGTGGCGTTGAAAACTTCAGTGAAAAAGTTTTGTTCATTTCATTTTTTCACAGAACGAAGGAATTCCATAACAGTGCTTCGGGAGGATATTTTGTCGTCAATAAGACTTTGGAGAAATTAAAGGAACGATTCTAGTGGTTACATACATACATATGCCGGAGGATGTGGAGGACTGGTGTCGAAAATGTACCGTTTGTGCCTGAAGCAAAGGATCTTACATCAAAAGAAAGGGAGCGATGCAACAATATAATGTTGGATCGCCTTTTGAGAGAATAGCGATTGACGTTATGGGACCATTCCCAGAGTCAGATCGGGGCAACCGGTACATTTAGTGGTAATTGGTTATTTCATGGCCAGAAGTATATGTTGTGGAAGTCTATTTGATGGTACTTCCTATGCCAATGTCCCAGAATTGGCTTAACCGCTTCTTCACTATTTATTTCTGCTCACAACTTCCGGGCCTACAGGATCTGTAATTGCCTTAAGAGCAGCAAGCTCTGAAGGACTTTAAAATGTTGCCTTTTTCCAAAGGACTTAATTATTTTTGATAATCGTCATGATTATCGGAAAAAAAATTCCTGCTTTAAATTTAATTTTATTTGGATATTTTTTATTTTTTAAATTTTATTTTATTTTAAATTGTATTGACTCGTTCAAAAGTCTGAACTCAACTGAACTAGCTTTTACAAATTTTCTGACTTATATAGTAACAAAATGTTAAGCGAAACGTTTAGGGTTAATGGTTTGCCCAGCACTTGTTTTTCTGTAAGGGAACAGTGTGTTTCCGTCTTCTGTAAATGTTATATATTTTTTGGTTTTATTTCTTGTTCTATCTGCTTCCTTTTTGTTTGAGTTTGAGAAGTTGTTGGGTTCTCCAGCACTGAATGGAAACACACCCTTTTATCGATTCGGACGTGTCTGATCGTCTTTATTTATTTAAGCTTAATGCAAGCTGTTACATAAAAAATACAAAATAAATACTACAAACTAAAATAAACAATAATTCATAACAGATAATGTAAGCTACAATATGAGCTATGATTATGATAAATATAAACTGGGAGGAAGGAGAATTAGGAAGGGCGATCAAGATTGGCGGGATAAAGATATAAGGCTTCTTGAAGGGATGATTTACTCAGATGGAAGTCAAAGGAGGGAATGTCGTTAACTTTTCTTAGCATCCTGGTAATTGGTTCGCGTTGACCGTAGTTCGTGGAATGGCGATCGAGTCGGAAAAGGGGAGTGGACCTAAGGTTGCGAGGGTTGGTATAGATGGGTAAAGACTGCAGGACTGAAGGGCAGTCTATGTCACCAGCTAATAGCTGATGAATGAAGAGAACGTCGGAAACATCACGATGTTAACTTAGGGATTGTAAGTCGATCAGTTTCAGATGGTCTTCATAAGGTGGAAGGTTGAATCTGTCTACCCACGGAAGATCACGTAGAGCAAAGCGAATCAACCTACGCTGGGCAGATTCAATTCTGTTAATGTGGGTTGTTTGCGTAGGTGACCATACCTTGCTGGAATATTCAAGGAGAGGTCTAACGAAGGAAATATAGAGAGATTTGAAACATAAGGATTGGAGAACTCTCTAGACCAGCGCTTCACAAACCCTAGCGCGGAGTTAGCTCTGTTAATTATGCTGTCAATGTGGGAACGGAAATTGAGTCCACTATCACAGATTATCCCTATGTCACACAAAGAGGTAACGATATTAGTAGGGATATGCGGGTTCTGGGGCAAATGTGCAATGTGCACATCGAAAATGGTTAAATTGTGAGGGAATTTGAGGTCTGACGTCACATTTTTGCACATTTGCGCCAGAACCCGCATAACAATTCGGGGAGGAGGAGAGGTAAGGAAATGGCTGGAGATAAGAGAATGGTTGCGTGATTCCGAAGGTCAATTTTGTAGATTGTTTTTTTGGCGGCGGCGCGCTAGTAAAGATAAGTATGAGTTGCACCTGGGTCTAGATCTGGACCTGGACCTGGACCTGGATCACGGGATGAGCTAATTGATAAGGGAGCTGGTGACTCTGTAGAAATTAATAATTTGGTCGCAATGTTGTGGTCGTTGGGTGATAAGGTTTTGTAGATGAACCTGGGCTCGTGCTAAAGATAAGAGTTTGTTGTTTTGAGTTTTTACTACGAATGATGATAAAATAAGTTGTTAGTGTAGGATTACGTAATTTGGGCAGTAATATATCTTGAGGTCAATGGATTTCCGAGATATTGAGTATGGTCAGTAATTATAAAGGTAAAATTATGATGAAAATTTTCTAGGTATTTTCTGGAAGATATTTATGAAATAATTTCGTGTTTAAACACGTTTTGTGGTAATGATGAATTTACAGGGAAATTGCAGAGAAATTAAGCACTTGAGCGTGAGAAAGGAATATTTCTTTTTTTCTTTATATCATTAGTTTTATTCTTTTTTTATAGTATTTCTTAATAAAGATTTCACCACTTTGAGTAAATGGGTGAAGATTGTTTTTTTTTTTTTTTGCTTTTGCAACTTCTTATTTCTATGATAGCATTTGTTTCCAAGCAAGTTTTAACATGTTCTCAATAATGTAGTTTCAAAAGGAAATTGCGGTTTTTAATTTTTTTCAAAGAAGGGTATTGGCAAATAATGCTAGATAATTATTCAAAACAATTGTGCACTTTTAGCACACCTTTGGGGTGTTTTCGTTTTAAAAGACTACGTTTGGCTTAAAAATAGCCCCGGAAGTTTTCCAAAAACTTAATAGCCAAAATTTAAGTGGAATGCCAAATGCAACAATTTACATAGACAATTTAATAATAGCTACGGAAAATGAACAGAACATGATAAAACGCAAGAATTAGTAATGAAACGCGCTCAAGAGAAAAATATCAAGTTTAACCAAAATAAATTCCAATAAAAGATTACTGAAGTAAAGTTTTTAGGTCATAAAATCTCTTATAAGGGCTTAGCCCTGGATGATGATCGTATACAAGCGATACAAAATTTAAGTCCACCTGCAAATAAAAAGTACCTTCAAAAACTCTTAGGGTTTATTAACTACGTAAGAGATTCCTTACAAAATTTATCCAATGTATCACCTCCATTAAGGGAACTGTTAAAAAAAAGATGTCCTTCTCCAATGGCTAGATAGACACGACCAGTGTTTAACTCAAATTAAACATATGGTATCAACTGCACCTACATTAAAAGCATTTGATGTAAAAGGAAATATAACCATTCAGACAGATGCTTCTAAACAGGGCAATCTCAAGCCATTGGGAGTAACAGGGTGATTCATAAATTTCAGTTTTTCATGGCACATTACTCTTTTATTTTTATCTTTTGATCTGCCCAACATAGCGACATAAAACAAAGGCTAAAAAACTATTATCCCAATGACCTTTCCAAAATTGTCAACAATCTTGACCTAGCTCCTACCATTGCTCCCGACTACTCCTCCCCCCACCTTGGAACAAATTATTCTTCTATTAGCAATTTGGGAGCATACTATATACAACAGCAAAAGAACCATCCAAGTCGGTCCACGCGTTACAAAGTTAGGTTCCACTCTCCCCCCCCCCCCCCCCCACACCCCAACCCCACCAACATTTTTTTCTCGTGGTATCAACCAGGAAGCATACTCTACCCAAGAAAAAGAATTATCCGAATCAGTCAACGCGTTACGAAGTTAAAGTACTCCTCCCCCCACCCAACCCCCCACCATAGAACAAATTATTCTTCTATTAGCAATGGAAGAGCAAACTCTATACAACAGCAAAAGAACTATCCAAATCGGTCCACGCGTAATAAAGTGAGGTTCCACTCTCCCCCTCCCCCCACCCCACCAACATTTTTTTCTCGTGGTATCAACCAGGGAGCATACTCTACCCAACAGAAACAGAATTATCCAAATCGGTCCACGCGTTACGAAGTTAGAATACTCCCCCCCCCCCCCACCCCTCACCACAGGACCAAATTAATCTCCTATTAGCAATGGGGGGATCACACCCTATACCATCAACATTTTTTCTCGTGGTATCAACCACGGAACATACTCTACCCAACAGAAAAAGAATTATACAAATCAGTCCACGCGTTACGAAGTTAGACTACCACCCCCCCTCCAACCCCATCCACCCACCCCCCCCCCCCCACCCAAGGCCAAATTTTTTCTCCTATTAGCAATGGGGGATTATACTCTGTACAACAACAAAAGAACCATCCAAATCGGTAAACGCGTTACAAAGTTAGGTTTCACCCCTACCCTACCAAAAAATTTTTTGACATGGTTCCAATCGGTGAACATACTCTACCCAACAAAAAAAGAATCATCAAAATCGGTCGACGCGTTACGAAGTTATGCCCGGTCATATGTAAAAAAAAACAAAAAATACGCGTCGAACTTAGAACCTCTTTGTTTTTGGGAAGTCGGTTAAAAAGAAATTATTCCAGGAAGAAACCGAGAAGGATCCAATATTAAGAAAATTAATAGAAATTATAAAGTCAGGGTGGCACACAAATAAAAAAGCGGTTCCGGAAGACTTGAAATACTTCTGGAAATACCGAAATGATTTAATCCTTGAAGATGGTTTAGTATTTTTCGGAGAAAGGATCTTCATTCCAGAAGATTAAGATCGAGAGCTCTTAATGAAGTGCACAGATCTCTCCTTGTGCTAGAAAAAACTAAAAGGAGCGCAAGGACTTTAATATTCTGGCCCACGTTAAATGAAGATATAGAAAGGGTAATAACAAAATGTAAAGTGTGCCAGAAATTTAGACATTCAAATATCAAAGAGCCATTAATAAATCATCAAATTCCAAACGTGCCATTTGAAAAAATAGGTGCCGACATAATGGAGATATATGGAAAAAACTACCTTGTAATCGGAGTTTACTTCTCTAAATTCTTAGACATTACACATTCTACACATTACAAAAGAAATTGTAGCTGACAATATGCCATTTGCATCCTATGAATTTAAAGTTTGCAGAAACCCTTGATATTGACGTAATTAATAGTAGCCCACACTATCCAAAGTCGAATGGCCTTGCAGAGCATTTTGTTCAGATTGCAAAGGGTTTAATAAAAAAAATTTATGAAAGTAAAACCAGTTTGTGGTTAAGCTTTCTCGAGTATTGAAATACTCCCATTATTCCAGTATTAAAAAATAATAATGAAATTAATAAAAAATACTATGACAAGAATTCGAGAAGTAAAGCTAGTTTTCAAAAGGGGGAAAATATGGTTGAGACATAACCGAAAGAAGTTATGGACACCAGGAATAATTGTTGACAAGCATGAAACACCTAGGTCGTATTGGATTGAAAATCAAGATGGAAATGTGATACGCTGAAAAGGCGTATTGAATACGTCAGTGTCTTGATTGGCAGCGATTAATGAAGCACATAAAAGGACTTGCATTCAATGCTGATCTCTAAAGGTATGTGTTAGTTGTTATCATTTTTCTATTTTACTAAAGGAATAATGTGTATATGTAATAGAATAAGTCATAATTGCTATTTCAACATTAAGTATTTGGATAGTTATGCTGAAAATTTAAGTATAGGGAAATATTGTAAACTAAAAGATGTAGATTGATGAGAATTAGTTCATATAACTTTAGTTACGATTCCGGTTCTGTGTAAACATGAAAACATCTGTCAAAATTTTACCATTTGAGGAAAACTTTTCACCGAAATATTCTTTTGTGAAAAGTTTGGAAAAGTGTAGTTTACATTTGCAAGAAATTTTTAAAATGGATAAAATTAATTTAAAGCGGGGAAAAAGAGCGAGTGAGCAGGAAAAGAATCATCTAATTGATTATTTAGAGCTGCACGTTGATTTAGCTCATGATAGGTAATAATAAATTACGAGTAAATTAGCGATTGAATATAAAACGAAAATTTATTTACAGATTGGACTGCATAGATGGAGGCAGAACGCGTGAGCGTTTGTTGGGCGAACTTGCTGACGAATTTAATGCTGCAGGTGGAGCCCATAAGGACAGACAGAAGTAGAGAAAATTTTGGCTCAACTTAAGGTAAACACATTTATGAATAATTTTCAAAATAATTACTAAATACATATTTTATTTCAGGCAATACACTAAGGAGCGAAGTGAAGTGTAAACGGCACCAAAATGATTAAGCCGTTGACGGATCTGGCGAAGAGAGTTTTAGTGATAATCAACCCAGTGGCGGTTGACGGAGATGCAGATGTGCAGGAAGTTGGAGTGGAGCCCGATATTAATGAGGTAAGAAATTTTTAATCATGTTGTTGCTTCTGCAGCTGTTAAAATATACATTAACGAAGCTAAAGAAATAACTAATTTAAAAAATTTTACAGGATGTCGTATATCTGGTGGAAGAGGCAGATAACAGCAATCGTGACGAAGCAACTACGTCGACATCTCCCTTTGGTTGTGGTAACGCCCAAAATGGAAGCCCTGCGAAAATTAAAAATATAGGAGGAGAAACTGCTAATCAAAAAGCAGCGTCTTCATAAACGCAGGTTTGCGCATCATTTGCACAATTCAGCTGAACAGAGTGTATTGCTGAATTATGCAGCTGCAGAGCAAACCTGCGTTTATGAATGGGCCCTCTTTCTATCGAGAAAGAAAATTCTGAACATTTAAAAAGAATTTGTAATAATTTAAAATTATTATTAATAAATAAGCTTTCCTAAAATAATAATAATAAATGATTAAAAAAACTTCGGGAATTTTTTATTTTATTTCCATATTTTCATGTGTAAAATATATAATTATTTAGGTAAAAAATATTGATTAAATTTGAGAACCTCTTCTAATTTCTCTTAAAAAGAATCCGAATGAAAATTGAGGACATTTTTTGTTAAAATTTTTGCTTTTATTGATGTCTCACAGTACACTTTAATTACAGGGTAAGTATTTCACCAAAGATATGACTATCTTCTAAAAATCGCAAAATATGGTACCTTCTTTAACAATACGTGTTATCTTAGCTCAATTACAAATGTTGCGATATTATTGAAACAACTTTTCACCTGACAGCTTTCAAATGAAAATATAGGATTCAGCACTTGCATTCAGTGGAGCTTTTCACAAAGTGAACGAGAATCAGCATACTGAACAAAATGAAAAGTTGCAGGAAAAGTGGCGTTGAAAACTTCAGTGAAAAAGTTTTGTTCATTTCATTTTTTCACAGAACGAAGGAATTCCATAACAGTGCTTCGGGAGGATATTTTGTCGTCAATAAGACTTTGGAGAAATTAAAGGAACGATTCTAGTGGTTACATACATACATATGCCGGAGGATGTGGAGGACTGGTGTCGAAAATGTACCGTTTGTGCCTGAAGCAAAGGATCTTACATCAAAAGAAAGGGAGCGATGCAACAATATAATGTTGGATCGCCTTTTGAGAGAATAGCGATTGACGTTATGGGACCATTCCCAGAGTCAGATCGGGGCAACCGGTACATTTAGTGGTAATTGGTTATTTCATGGCCAGAAGTATATGTTGTGGAAGTCTATTTGATGGTACTTCCTATGCCAATGTCCCAGAATTGGCTTAACCGCTTCTTCACTATTTATTTCTGCTCACAACTTCCGGGCCTACAGGATCTGTAATTGCCTTAAGAGCAGCAAGCTCTGAAGGACTTTAAAATGTTGCCTTTTTCCAAAGGACTTAATTATTTTTGATAATCGTCATGATTATCGGAAAAAAAATTCCTGCTTTAAATTTAATTTTATTTGGATATTTTTTATTTTTTAAATTTTATTTTATTTTAAATTGTATTGACTCGTTCAAAAGTCTGAACTCAACTGAACTAGCTTTTACAAATTTTCTGACTTATATAGTAACAAAATGTTAAGCGAAACGTTTAGGGTTAATGGTTTGCCCAGCACTTGTTTTTCTGTAAGGGAACAGTGTGTTTCCGTCTTCTGTAAATGTTATATATTTTTTGGTTTTATTTCTTGTTCTATCTGCTTCCTTTTTGTTTGAGTTTGAGAAGTTGTTGGGTTCTCCAGCACTGAATGGAAACACACCCTTTTATCGATTCGGACGTGTCTGATCGTCTTTATTTATTTAAGCTTAATGCAAGCTGTTACATAAAAAATACAAAATAAATACTACAAACTAAAATAAACAATAATTCATAACAGATAATGTAAGCTACAATATGAGCTATGATTATGATAAATATAAACTGGGAGGAAGGAGAATTAGGAAGGGCGATCAAGATTGGCGGGATAAAGATATAAGGCTTCTTGAAGGGATGATTTACTCAGATGGAAATCAAAGGAGGGAATGTCGTTAACTTTTCTTAGCATCCTGGTAATTGGTTCGCGTTGACCGTAGTTCGTGGAATGGCGATCGAGTCGGAAAAGGGGAGTGGACCTAAGGTTGCGAGGGTTGGTATAGATGGGTAAAGACTGCAGGACTGAAGGGCAGTCTATGTCACCAGCTAATAGCTGATGAATGAAGAGAACGTCGGAAACATCACGATGTTAACTTAGGGATTGTAAGTCGATCAGTTTCAGATGGTCTTCATAAGGTGGAAGGTTGAATCTGTCTACCCACGGAAGATCACGTAGAGCAAAGCGAATCAACCTACGCTGGGCAGATTCAATTCTGTTAATGTGGGTTGTTTGCGTAGGTGACCATACCTTGCTGGAATATTCAAGGAGAGGTCTAACGAAGGAAATATAGAGAGATTTGAAACATAAGGATTGGAGAACTCTCTAGACCAGCGCTTCACAAACCCTAGCGCGGAGTTAGCTCTGTTAATTATGCTGTCAATGTGGGAACGGAAATTGAGTCCACTATCACAGATTATCCCTATGTCACACAAAGAGGTAACGATATTAGTAGGGATATGCGGGTTCTGGGGCAAATGTGCAATGTGCACATCGAAAATGGTTAAATTGTGAGGGAATTTGAGGTCTGACGTCACATTTTTGCACATTTGCGCCAGAACCCGCATAACAATTCGGGGAGGAGGAGAGGTAAGGAAATGGCTGGAGATAAGAGAATGGTTGCGTGATTCCGAAGGTCAATTTTGTAGATTGTTTTTTTGGCGGCGGCGCGCTAGTAAAGATAAGTATGAGTTGCACCTGGGTCTAGATCTGGACCTGGACCTGGACCTGGATCACGGGATGAGCTAATTGATAAGGGAGCTGGTGACTCTGTAGAAATTAATAATTTGGTCGCAATGTTGTGGTCGTTGGGTGATAAGGTTTTGTAGATGAACCTGGGCTCGTGCTAAAGATAAGAGTTTGTTGTTTTGAGTTTTTACTACGAATGATGATAAAATAAGTTGTTAGTGTAGGATTACGTAATTTGGGCAGTAATATATCTTGAGGTCAATGGATTTCCGAGATATTGAGTATGGTCAGTAATTATAAAGGTAAAATTATGATGAAAATTTTCTAGGTATTTTCTGGAAGATATTTATGAAATAATTTCGTGTTTAAACACGTTTTGTGGTAATGATGAATTTACAGGGAAATTGCAGAGAAATTAAGCACTTGAGCGTGAGAAAGGAATATTTCTTTTTTTCTTTATATCATTAGTTTTATTCTTTTTTTATAGTATTTCTTAATAAAGATTTCACCACTTTGAGTAAATGGGTGAAGATTGTTTTTTTTTTTTTTGCTTTTGCAACTTCTTATTTCTATGATAGCATTTGTTTCCAAGCAAGTTTTAACATGTTCTCAATAATGTAGTTTCAAAAGGAAATTGCGGTTTTTAATTTTTTCCAAAGGATATTGTGGTTGCCGTTTGCATCCCCACTCTAGTTCTATTATATCTCACTTCTTGCATAAATATCAAGAGTTCTTAGTTAGTGTCTTAGTATTCATAGTGAAGTCAACCAGTGAAATTGTCGCAATTAAAATTCGTGTTCGAACTCAGATTAAAATAATAAATTTTGTGTCATCTCCTTACAAAAAAAATTCAAAATGTATCAACAAGCTATCAACGAAGCAGTCATCGAAGACTTCGAAGTATTGGTGGAGCTAAATTCTGTAAATTTTAAGCCTGCACTGCTGTTAAAGATATGGAAGAGTCGCAGAATTATAAAATCATAAGCTGCAGAAGAACAACAACGAAATATGGACCCAGGATTCTTTTAGAACTAGAGAGTTATCATGTTTTCTTGCCGCCTAGAGTCGACGCTAAAATAACTGACCGTTCAATTGACAAAATTAACAATGGAGGTTTCTTTGTTGAAAGAAAAGCAGCAGGTGGCAGCTATTTTAATTTAATGTTTTCTAAGATAACACCTAGCACTGGCTATTATTTAAATTTATAAATAAATAAATAAAGTATTTTTATTAAATATATGTTTCATTCCACTTAACCTTACAATCATTTCCCCCTAGAGCCTGGAAATAATAAAAGTTATTTGCAGGAGGATGGTATATATATGACAACTTCATAAAATTCAATTAGTTCTCGACTTCGAGTCAACATGCTAACATTAAAAATGGATAGACGTTCAATAAATCTTTTATTTTTATCGCTAGGCATCTTACATATTAATAGTTTACCGATCCCGTTAAGTGTAAACCTAATGGATAAAAGTAGCAGCAATTTAGATTTTGCGCTCACTCTACCAAATAATGATTCTATTCAAATTGGATTAACTTTTAAACTGATGACTTACAGTAACACAAGCAATTCCAAAGAAGATTCAGCTTCTACCTTAAAAGAAAGTAATGACGAGGCAGTTCCTATTACTACATCAAGGACTACTACGATTGATAATCCTAAAAAGAAATTTGTGTCTATTGACGAGGCCATTGAAGGTTTCAAGCAAGAACTATTAAAGAAAGAACTGGATATTGCAGGAATTATTGAGAGCAAAGATATCTTTTACAGACACTTTAAACTTGAATTCGATGACGAAACTATGCTAACCATTCGTTGTACATATGACAGTAATTACGTAACTCGTTCATTGAAGATATCATGCTATGAATATCGTGAGTTTGAAACTGAAAGAATTCTAAGTAATGGTGAAGTAGAGATGGTGAAACAAGTTGATGCTAATTATAAAAGCGATGTGGAATTAGTGAATTTAAGAGGAATGAAGCAAACATATCAAATGAATATTTCAAAATAAGCAGCTATAAAAGAAAGTGTAATTAATTTTTAAGCCAGTTCAAAATGGAGCACGTTCATACAAAAATAATTTTGGATAATATTTGCAAATTAATCGAATTAACAGATTATAGTGAACTTTTTGCTGCATATAAAAAGCTAGATTTATTAGCTACCGCTATTAAAGTGCTCTATAACCTCCAACAAAGTAGACATTTAATTATATATTTCAATTCTTTCTTTATAGAACGAACTTTTGTTTAACGATTATCAAAAGCATGGGAGGTTCAATCTTAAGATTTCTAAATCTGTTTCAGCAGCATATAAAAAATTCAAGGATATTTGTAGGAGTTTGCACCTTTTCAAGATGTTTTGTTTTTGCTACAAAAAGAAGAAGAAAATGTCAAAGCAGTTGAAGAAAAAGTAGTTCAGTTTAATATCATCCCAAAGATACATTTTGTTCCAATATACGAGCGTAAGGGTCCCTGGCAAACATTTGCGTTGGACAGATTTCGATTTCAACAGCGAATTCGAAGTATGAAGGATATTTTGGACCCCATTTTATTCACCTCGCATAGAAATAAAATTTATAGGTTAAGATTTAAAAATTTAAAATAAAGTAATAAAATAAGAATTCAAGTACTTTTAATATAAAATATATATTTGTATAACAATATTATAATACATTATCTTTCTTAATCCAAGATGAAAATCCGAGCCATTTAACATAAACTTTATCTAAGATTCTCTTCAATATTTTTTCGACTAGGTAAACATCAGGATTCTTCGTCTTTTCGAGTTCCATTTCATAAAAACTCCCCTTTATTGCCTTTCCTTCATGGTCTTCCAAGAGATATGTTACAGGATTCGTTATCTGAATTTTTGCGATCTTGAAGATCTCTGTAGTCCAGTTTGGTGTATACCCCTTTTCAAATACATGTTTATATTTACTAATGCGAACAAAGTCTCCCAGTTTAAATTTTGGTAAATTAAACGTCTTTAAATGATTGTAAACTGTTGATAAAAATTTTTTCTCCTTCTGCTTTGTCACATCTTGGGGTCGCATTTTTATTGTTCGATGATTACTTGAGTTATATTTTACGAGTAATTTCTTAACCATATCTATCCATCGGTATGAGCCCTGCATACTTAACTCTTTCCACATCATGCTTTTTAATGTTCGATTAAATCGTTCAACTATAGACGCTTTTAAAGGGCTATATGTAGAAAAATGATTAATGCGGGATTTTTTCATTAAGTTTTGAAATGAGCTATTGAAAAACTCTTTTCCATCATCAGTTTGTAAATTTGTGGGACTCCGACCTTCTTTTAGTATGGATTTCATAGCTTGAGTAACTTCGGCACCAGTCTTTCTTTTAATAGGAATTGCCCATGCATATTTATAAAATCCGTCTATTACAGTTAATAAAAAATTATGGCCATTATTGCTTGTCGCATAAGCACCCATTTCAACTAAGTCGGCTTGCCATAAATCACCTATTCCTTTAATTAAAACACGTCTTCTTATAAAATTTTTTCTGGCTGGTTTATGAAGCTCGTTAACTACTTGGGTTTTATTCATTTTGAAATTGTCAGAGATTCTACATCAATTAACGCTTTTAAAGTGTCATTAATTTCCTGTAGATTCAGATCTATATATTTCACCAACTTCTCCTGAACGTCAACAATTAATTCATTTGTATAGAATTCGTATGCTATTTTCAGTTTTTCTTGTAGAATGGCAATTGATTCACTCGTATATAATTGACTGGCTTCTTTATCTTTTTCACTTGTTATATTTATTATGCTGTATATCTCCTTTAACTCTTCTTTAAGAACGGTACTTTCCTTAAGTATTACCTAATACTCAGGAAGATTGTTGCTGACTAACTGAATTTTTTCCTTAGCGTGGGAATTACTTAAATGTACTACCTTATCAGCTACATCGTCGACATATATTTTATTGGCTGCATCATCTCTTTCCATTGGGCTTTTAATATATTTCAAATTTTTAAAACCTATATTGAAATCTCCATCTTTAGTGAGCTTAAAACCTACACCATTTAGACCCTGTATTCCCTGGATCCCTTGAGAACCAGGTTCACCAGGTAGCCCCCTAGGACCACGATCGCCAGCAGGTCCGAACTTTGCTTTTTTAGAATATCTTCCAAACTTGTCGACACTCATTATTACATTAAAGCTGAATACGTTTAAAGATGTTATTTATATTATAATGCCACCTTCTTTTAACTCTTCAATAATTGAGATAATTTCATTGTTGTGGTTAGTGTGTCCAGCACCTTGTGATGCTATTAAAAGACGAAGTCTATCCACAAGCTCATTCATCACCTGGGATGTGCGCAACGCTTTCAACTCGGTGAGGTGGAGGGACGCACTCAGGGCGTTAGAGCGCGATTTCGGGGTCCCTCAGTATCTATTACGGATGATGAGGGACTACCTGACTGATCGCACTCTCATCTTCGAGACGGAGGAGGGGCAAGAAAGGAGGGTTCCTGGTTGGGTATGCTGACGACATCGCAGCGGTCATTACCGTTAAAGGTGTTGGGGAGGCTCAGATGAGACTCAACCAGGTGATGTGCCGGGTAAGCTCCTGGCTGTGTGACCACGGGTTGGAGTTGGCGCTTGCCAAGACCGAGATCGTCCTTCTGACAAAGAAGCGCATTCCGTTGCTGATCCAGGTGCGGGTAGGAGACATGTTGGTCCAGACGCGGCCCGCGCTCAAATACCTGGGGGTGAGCCTCGATTGCAGGCTCTCCTTCTGGGACGAGATAAAGGGCCGGGCCGACAAGGCGGCTGCGGTGACGGCGGCGCTGAGCAGGGTTATGGCCAACATTGGTGGGCCCAGACCCTGCAAAAGGCAGCTGTTGCTTCGCACCGCTGAGGCCATAATGCTCTATGGAGCAGAAGTCTGGGCTGATGCAATGCGGTGGGAGCGGTACCGTAAGCAAATACTCGCGGTGCAACGCCGTGCGGCGCTCCGTATTGCGAGCTCCTACCGCACGGTCTCGGAACCGGCGTTGCTAGTGGTCGCGGGGGTCATACCCATTGACCTCTTAGCCAGGGAGCGACAGTTCGTACATCTGGAGAAATCCATCTTGGGGGGAGAGGCCACGAGAGTGGGTCTGGCCAGGACAATGGCGTCCTGGCAAGAGAGGTGGAATGGAGAGTCGCGGGGCCGGTGGACAGCCCGGATGATCCCTCAGCTGGACACTTGGCTGAACCGTCAGGACGGTGAGGTGGACTACTACCTCACCCAAATGCTGACGGGGCATGGGAACTTTCGGGCCTTTCTCCACCGCATAGGAAAGGTCCCGAGCCCGTGCTGTGTGTACTGCGGCTCTCCATCGGACTCCGCTCTCAACACATTCTTTGAATGTGATCACTGGAGAGCGGAGAGGGCAGAGATGGAGGTGGAGACGGGCAGCGTGACCCCGTACAATATTGTTGGGGTCATGCTGCAGGGGGAGGACCACTGGCGAAGGATTGCCTCTTTCGTCAGGATAGTCCTTCGTCAAAAGGAGGGTGACAGCAACACAAGCTCATTCGGATCATTCCAATAAATGTAATGAATATTTTTCTTGGGTATATGCATCAACCCTCTGCCATCATGAGAAATCAGTTTATTTATAATTTCTGTATACTTTGAAGCTCTAGTACCTTTTATTTGGCCGTCCGTTCTATATTCTCTTTTATAGGCATTATTTTCTTTTAAGATATCTTGATAATCTTTCAAGTCATCCTTACTATACAAAGTTTTTGTAGGTTGTTTCATAAAAAGCAATTCACAGAGACCTAGCGTTATTTTATACGGTTTTCCGTTAATAAGGAAATAATCTTCCTCAATTGCAATCTTTGAATTTCCAATTTTCCATTCGTTATCATCAGCTAAATAAACTCCATAAGTGTTGTCAATTTTTGGGCTTTTGTTAATACATAGTTATAAATATTTATCAACTAATCGACTTGATAAATTAAGAGGATAATCTATCTTTTCCATCAAAGTTCTAGAGTGTGTAGGTGTTGCAAATTCATCGTCTTCCGACATTAAGGAATAATCTGGACTGGACTGGAATAGGTGTACTTGTGGGCTCCATTTTCGGAAGTTTAATTTTAGAAGTAAAATTTATATTGTCGTAATCATCATCATCATCTCTGTATTCATCTTTAATTTTTGGCTCAAATTTTGTTTTTGTTATGAATTCATGAAGCGGTTTTGTTATGGGCTTAAATGTCTCCTCTAGACGAGTTTCAGTTTCAACTCGGTCAGTTTTCATAGCGCGGAATTTCTTCTTAATGGCATTTCTAGTTTTTATAAGATTTTTTAATAGTTCGTCTCTCTTTTTAACCATCTCTTTAATGAGATTTGAACTGGTCTGGCAACTGAGTTGTACTGATCTGAACAGGTCTATGAACAGCTTTACCAGTTCTACGAACAGCTTTACCAGGTCTATGAACAGCTTTACCAGGTCTACGAACAGCTTTTACCAGGTCCATGAAAAGCTTTACCAGGTCTACGAACAGCTTTACCAGGTCTACGAACAGCTTTACCAGGTCTGCGAACAGCTCTTACCAGGTCTACGAACAGCTTTTACCAGGTCTATGAACAGCTTTTCCAGGTCTACGAACAGCTTTACCAGGTCTGCAAACAGCTCTTACCAGGTCTACGAACAGCTTTTACCAGGTCTATGATCAGCTTTAGCAGGTCTACGAACAGCTTTTACCAGGTCTATGAACAGCTTTACCAGGTCTGGTGGTTGTGGTAGTGGTGTTGGTGGTGGTGTGGCGGCGTTGGTGGTGGTGGCGGTGGTGTTGGTCGTGGTGGTGGTGGTGGCGTTGGTGGTGGTGGCGGTGGTGTTGGTGGCGGTGTTGGTGGCGGTGGTGGTGGCGGCGGTGGTGGTGGTGGTGGTGACGGCGGTGGTGGTGGCGTTGGTGGTGGTGGCGTTGGTGGTGGTCGCGTTGGTGGTGGTCAAATATCGACTTCAAGTCCATGAACAGCTCTTATCAGGTCCATGAATAGCTTTACCAGGTCTATGAACAGCTTTATCAGGTCTATTAACAGCTATAAGACAGCTCGAATAAGTCCATCAGATATATTAACAGCTCTAACGGGCTTAATATCGGCTAAACTAGATCTTCTAAATTTAAAGTGAAATATATGTATCAACTCCTTTTCGATAACGTCCTTTATCCAACAAACTGTCTTTCTCGATTACTAGAAAGCCGTAACTGTCTTTCCAGCAAACACTGCAAATATTGCGAAATTTTTCGAAGGTAATGTCTGTGTTAACATGATCATTATATATATGTCTAAGATTCATATCATCTTGTTTAAATAAAATAAGAAAGTTAGCGTTGTCACGTATTAAGTGCTTCGCTATATGGGTGTATGTCTGACAAAGATAGAAACTATCAATATTATTGTGTCGTCCCATGCAAAAATAATCACGTATGTTATTTTATATGACTTCGGTATGACTTCGCAATTATTAGAAAACGTGTAGTAGCCCAAACCAGCAATAGGACTTATCAACTGCTCTAGATACTGATATTAAGGCTGATGTAGTGATTTTGAGTAGATGTAGACATTCTCAAACTTGAGTCCATTGGGATGTTCTATAAGACCAATCATAAGATTGGTTTTACCGCAGTTAGAAGGTCCCACAAGAATTCCTCTTACATTATCAGGTATAAGTGAGCTATGTCTTTTGACTTCATTTCCAAATTTTATATCTAGATTTTTTATTGGTAAAGTAACTTTCTGCTTCACGAACTTCATTATTAGAACTGAAATATTTATTGCACAACACTGACCTTTTATATCAGTCATCAGCTCAGTGTGGTGTTGTGAGGACGTCTAAAAATATATTCTATCTATCGAATGATTGATCATTCAAAGAATCAAAATCGTTCTCGCCAGCGTAAATGTCGAAGAGGAGGCGGTTTGCTAAATACAGCAATTAGCAATTTACCATTTGAATTTCATTTGCCTGGATACCAATATTGCGGTCCTGGTACTTAATTACAAAAAAGATTAGCAAGGGGTGATCCTGGAATTAACCCTCTTGACGCAGCTTGCAGAAATCATGATTTCGCATATTCTCAGCATAAAAATATTGAGGATCGTCATATTGCTGATCGTATATTATCCGGTAAAGCCTGGGAACGAGTAACATCTTCAGACGCATCTCTTGGTGAACGTAGCAACGCCTGGCTTGTAACAAACGCTATGA
Organism: Leptarthrus brevirostris; assembly: GCA_964036015.1. Lineage (NCBI taxonomy): Eukaryota > Metazoa > Arthropoda > Insecta > Diptera > Asilidae > Leptarthrus > Leptarthrus brevirostris. The sequence goes on from OZ038374.1 coordinate 54,128,051, forward strand.
AAGCAAAAGTAAAATTCGGAATGGGGGTAAAAAAGGACAAAACTCGTTCTAAAAGGAATAAAAATACGTTAACGCTTCAAAAAGGAGTTCGTGAAGCCAGAAATATCTTAAAAGTGAAAAAACCAGATTCTTGAAAATAAGCTATTACACTGGCACTTGATAGCACTAAAAATGTATTTAAAAGATAAAGGAAGTATGTAAAGACTCCCCGTATAATTCCTATACCGAAGGTTGGAGGAATCTTACCTCTCATTCCTATTTTTGCTGGGCTTTCTGCACTGGGAGCTTTAGTAGGTGGTACATCTGGTGTCGCAGAGGCAGTAAAAAATGCTACAGATGCTAAGGAGCAGTTGAAGGAGAGCAACCGCCATAATGAAACGACGGAAGCTATTGCATTAGGAAAGAAGGGTAGCGGGTTATATTTGAAACCCTATAGAAAAGGACTTGGTTTATTCTTAAAGCCGCCTTCAAAAAACGTCTAAAACTGCTACCTAATCGAGCATTAAATGAAATCGATTTATATTAATATGCGAATGATATAACACATTTTAGAGGTGTTTTTATGCTTGATGCTCTCCCCAACAAACCTAGAAAATATGAATGTGGAATCGTAAATTTGGATACTACCACCGGTCCTGGAAGTCATTGGGTAGCATATTACAAAAGGGGGTCTGAAAAAGAGTACTTTGACAGCTTTGGAAACTTACAACCACCAAAGGAAATTTTAAGCTATTTAGGAAAAAACATTGTTTACAATTATAAGTCTTATCAAAATTATAACATGATAAATTGCGGTCACTTATGTTTGAAATTTTACTATAAACATTGTAATAATAAGTAGCTATAAGTTTAAGAATATAATTGACTATTGTAAGTTGGACTATAAATAAACTCTACATAAAAATAACAGTTTCATTTCACTTTGACCTACTATGTCATTAACACTAACTTTGACTGGGAATTCATCTGTACTCACAGTTGAGTACTTTTCGCCACTGGATCTTACATGGGAATACGTTTGTGGACTCATTCCTTTACAGACATATAATTCAATACCTAATGTGGACAGCAGAAATAACTTATTTCATGTTGGTGATGATGAAATTAAAATTCCAGAAGGTTCCTATGAAATTGATGATATTGCAGGATTTATCAAAAGAGAACTAGCTAAAACGAAAGCTAAGCCTATAGTACAATTAGTGGCTAATAATAACACATTGAAAAACGAAGTAAGAAGTTCTAGCCGAGTATTATTGAATAAGAAGAACTCTATTGGACCATTATAAGGATTTAGTAAACGCATTCTAGAACCTAATATTTTATATCAATCTGATTTACCAGTCAATATAATAAAAGTTAATGTAATACGAGTTGAATGTAATATAGTATCAGGTTCCTTCATTAATAATCAGCAAGTTCACACCTTACACGAGTTCTCTCCTAAGGTGGGTCCGGGGTATAAAATAATCGAAGTTCCTAAGAATGTCATTTATTTGCTTCTGAACATCAGACGGATAAGTTCTCTAACACTGAAGTTCGTGGATCAGGACGGTGATCTAATAAATTTTAGAGGAGAAACGATTACAGTGAGACTGCATTTGAAGCCGCAACATGCTAATATATAATAATATCATTGATAATAAATACAAGTGCAAAAGTGTTAAGTCTTCTAGTCAGTCTGAAACCACACAGCAGTCAGGAATAAAGCTAACAGCAGCTAACGTACAATTTTTAAAATCTTTCGGTCTTAAGTTAAAAAATGAATGAAATACTCGATATTTCTCAAGGTGCACGCTATGATAATAGCATTACAAAAGTTGAGTATCATAGCTACTCTCCTTTTCTGACATCATATAAAAACAGCGATGAAATTCGCATTTCAGTACAACATCAGGATTTATATGTGCTGCCAAGTGAAAGTTTCATATATATAGAAGGCGCGCTAGCAAAAACAGATGGAACTACATCAACAACAGCAAAATTAACTAATAATGCTATCTCTTTTCTTTTTGATGAAATTCGCTATGAATTAAACGGTGTAGAAATTGATCGTACGAGAAATCTTGGATTTGCAACAACAATAAAAAATTATATATCTTTAAATCAAAATGAAAGCAATGTGTTACTAAATGCGGGCTGGTCTCCAAATAATCCAATAGCGCCAGGGTTTTTCAATTTTTGTATTCCCTTAAAATTGCTGCTCGGCTTTGCTGAAGACTATAAGAAAATTGTTATAAATGCTAAACATGAACTTATTCTGATTCGAAGTAGAAGCGATGAAAATGCCTTTCTATCAATAAGTGATGAAGCTAAAATAGATATTTTTAAACTCCAATGGAGAGTACCACACATAAGTGTAGCCGATGAAGAAAAACTCTCGCTGTTTAAGTTAACTGATACTGAACGCCTTATACAAATGATTTTTCGTAGCTGGGATATATATGAAATTCCTATATTACCTATAACTGTTGAACATAATTGGACAATTAAAACATCAACACAGCTAGAAAAACCCCGATATGTAATTTTAGCGCTTCCAACAGATCGGAAAAACGTGAAGAGTAAAGATGCCAGCAAGTTTGATCATTGCGAACTTTCAGATGTGAAGCTTCACTTAAATTCTGAAACATTTCCATATGAAGACCTAAACATTAAATTTGATCGTGAGAGATATGCTTTATTGTATGATATGTATACGAAATTCCAACAATCGTATTACGGGCGGATGCATCAACCGCTGCTTACCCGAGAGAAGTTCAAGGAAAACGCTCCAATCGCAGTTATCGATTGCTCACATCAAAACGAGGTGATCAAATCAGGACTCAGTAATATTCCTGCAAATACGTCTGCCTTTTGTCTACTCCTGCACGATCGAATAATTGAGTACAGTCCTCTGACGAGTGAAGTCAAGAAAGTAATTTAAAGTCACAATGGCAGCAATCTTGGATATACAGGGATTTAAAGACGAATGTAACAAGTTCATTGGGAAGGAATTGGCAATTTTGACAAATGGAAATCAAATGCAACACTCTATTTTTCTACCTCCATTCAGATTTAAGGATTTAACACATGCAAAGAGAAGAGAAGTGTTATGGTCGCGGTAAAATTTCGCTTATGTGGCATGATGAGCATTTAATGGAAACGAAACTTTCATTATTCGTTTCACGGCTGATTCAACGCCATCTTCCGTATTAACCTCTTCACATGGAAATCCAAGAAAATTTAACAACTCCCTAGCTCCGGACCTGTAAAAATATTTGCAAGCAAACACAATCGCAAAATCCAACCTATACGTAATTCCGACAAGAGAGAGAGCAAATTGAACATGCACATCTACAACACACATGCTATGCCAGCAAGCCATTGTCAGACGCCGTCCCAGCACACTAAGGAGAACTTACTTAGCATATAGAATAAGCAGTATGAGTCTTACGTGTATGAGCCGTATACTTGTGCACAGCCATTTAGCATGGAAACCGTTGAAGAGGTACGAGCGAGACGTGCATATACCGAATAAAGGTGGTTGGAGTACAAACCAAGGCAAGATCAGAGGAGAACGAGTTATTAAAAATGTCTGTTTGGGTAGTTTGGAATGTATGGCTAGAGGAAGTGCCTCTGTCTGTACGTGTAATCGAACGTGTCTAAGCATTTTTCTTACAAGCACAGATTGACAGATGGCACATTGAAATTGTAATCGTTGGTTCGGTCGAAACTATTCGCGATATTATCCGAAATATAAAGTGATTAGTGAAAAATATTATTAAAATCGAACTACATCAGTTGAGTGATTTACTTTTAAAGCTTTGAGACTGTTTATAGAAGACAGATTTTCAGAACGAATGCAGTGCATTGTTGCTAAAATAATCGACGACAGACTCGTGGAATATCTTTCTCCAGGCAAGCAACTAATATAATTATGTTCATTGACATGTTTAATTTTAGATTTAATCATTTAAAGTCCTGCAAAAGAGAAATGGGTAACTAGACAAAAATCAAAGTTTTTGTTTCCATTCTCAGTTTGTTTACATTCTGATGAATTGGAATTTCTGCGTCGCCTGAAGTGTCCAGTGGCGGGCAGCCAAAGTGTGGTTAAATTTCTAAATTTATGTTTGCCCCGTCAAGCACCAGTCCGTGTTTTTACTACTGCTATGGAGAAAACTACCACAAAGATATATTTCTAACACATGACGAAAAATGCTGGACTTTTCTGAGCAATGCGCGCCTCCTCCGGTTATGCACTCTAGGGTGGGGAGTGATTGCCACACAGAAGATACGAGTGACATAAAGATCACAAGTCCTTTTCGGCTTCAGAACTCCAACCGAAGCAGACACATCGAGTCCCCTTTCTTTTGGGTAGTTAACCTGTATCATGGTGGCTAAGTGGACCACGTGCTGCATGGATTAAGTGCAAACAGATGCTATAAAGAAAGAAGTGTACCAGATTATAAAAGGGAAACGAGTGCTGGGGCTACCCAATACGGAATATCGTCAGGAAACTTCTTTTCGTCCCAAGTTTTAGGCGGGACTACAGCCATACCCAACTATAAAGCAAAAAAGGAAAAATATAAAAAAAAAAAAACTATCCTCGAAACCGCAGAAAAAAAAAAAAAAAAGGAAGCGTGGTCAGGTGCAACCCCGCAGGCAGCTGGACACCGACACACACACATACACACCAGCTCCAGTAACCTGTTTGCCCGAGGGCCTACAAAAAGGGGGAAAAAAGGCTAAAATTCAGGAGCTCATCGTGATTTTGGCTGTGGCAGATCATCACACCATACCCATGTGACAGCGGATTAAGAAGAATACCTGTAGAACTAAATCGACAACCTCGGTGAGTCCGTTCCATGTATTTTATTGTAAAAATATGGAAAATTTAAAACTATGGAACCTCTGAAGAAACGAGGTCATTATAGCTTGCCCTAAGAGAGGACAAAATTTTTTTTTGAATTAAAGTACGTATAAGTATCATACCAGAACACAAATTTTCTTCAAACGATAGGCTCAAAAGCATAACTAGATTTATATAGTAATACAAATTATAAAGTAAGTTAATTTATAGTAATTAGAAATACCGCGTCAATGACGATCATGAAAAAAAAAAAAGTTCTTTAATGTGTAATGATGAACCGATTAAAACAATTTTTACTTCCGTGCCATGATGTCATGAGGAATGCCTATTAGTCATGTAGCTATAAAAAAAAAATAATAGGATCAACCCACGAGTGAAACTGCTTTAGTTTTCCTCCCTAAGCGTACGTAAGTTCAATTCTGCCTCCTTTATATAGAAGAGAATACTTTTTATAATAGAAGAGAATAAATACTGTTATCTTCGTTTTTTTCGTGTGCAGTTTAGGTCAGATTGTTTTTTTTTGTGCTTAAAATCTGGGGCGTTAGCTGATGCTAAGTGCCGAGCAGTCATACTTTTCCTAGGTCAGACACTATCTGAGCAAGCATCAGGTCTTAGGTGAATTATTTTTTTCGATCAGGAATGATGTAAAACCGGAATAAGACGGTGCATTTATTTGTAAGCCCTTCAGAAGGGAGAAGAATTAATATTCTAAAGTGTATGAGTGAATAGGAGTTATTAGACGATACCAAAACTTTTAATATAATTTTTTTAGTTCCTATGTCGTAATCGGTTTCTGTAGGATAAGATTGTTTGTAGACTTTTTGGAATAGTTCATTTTAAGAGGTAACAGTAATAGTTAAGTTCTTGACTGCCTTTGAATTAGAGTCAGTAGCTTTGGATATTAGAGTTACCTGTGTTCAGGAAACTAAGATTAACCGAAAAAAAACACAAACTGAATTTAGAGTTCTTTATGGAGTTCAGAGGGGTTGGTAGACATGTAGTATAATGAATTCTGTAGTAGATATTAAATTGAATTTGTCAATAAAAGGAAAATATTATATGGGCCAACACTAAGTATTGTCATTTTCTCCTCTCTCTTCTCTCGCTATCACACCTCTTTAGGGCGGTCACGTCGGAGGGCTGAGCCTCAATATGGGGTGAGTGGATTCTCGTCGTTGATGTAAGGAAATTTTTTTTTATAATTGGAATAGGGCATTCAGATGACAGCGGCCCCCTGGATGCATAGGGTGGATGGGGCATGGGCCACGTAAGGGGAGTCAGGACACCAGACTCCCCCAACGACATCCGGTAAGTCGAGCAACGCCTGCTCGTATCCTCTTCCTCCTGTTCTATTCCCTTTTTGGTTTTTTTTTAAATTGAAAATCCTCTTTGATTTTTTTTTCTTCCTAGTGTTCTTATTTTCGCGGTTTTCCTTTTTCTTTCATTCTTTTTCTTTTCTTTGATCCATTTCTTAAAAATCATTTTCCTTTTTTTTTGGTTCGTCTCACCCTTCCCATCCTAGGCATGATTTTCTTGCTTTTGTTGCGCAACCGCGGGCGGAGATGGCATCCTTTTTGAACCCTCCCCCACCCTCTCTATCGCAAAGCTAACGATGCCAGCATGCCATCCTCCATCTCTGCCCAAGCATCTGCTGACAGATGAATGTCCAGCGGAGGCCGTGATCCTGGCTGACATCAGCTGACTTACAGTTGATGTCATCCAGAGTCATAGCCTGCCTTGGGCAATCATCCAGCAGCAGTGTCGGTACAAGCTCGCAACAAGAGATGGCGCCCAACGGGTAGTCATCATTCACTCGATATACAGCTTCTTCTGGAACTGCAGCAGTTGGCTCGTAGCTGACTGTTGACCAGAAGAAAGCGCGTTGTCGCAACAAGAGATGGCGCCCAACGCGCTGGCCTTAAGGGTTCCGAGTACTCGCAGGCTCGTAGCTGATGAGCAGCTAGAGCACTGAACTCGGAACCTGAGCCCAAGCGAAATTAGTTTTCGAGGTGGTGAGGTCCTCAGGTACTGCAGCTACAGGCTGTTGCGTGGCCTATTGTCTGCCCGAGGATCTAGCCATCTCAACCCCGTCGGCAGAGACTCTTCAAGAATGGCAGACTTATAGCAAGCGATAGCCAGCTGTCTGTCTTGAAGAGGCCCTGTCCGACACCCTTAGGGTTTCCTTTTCCCTTCCCTTTTTCTGCAAAATACTTTTCTCGTTCAAAATTTCTCGTTTAGAAGTCGTTTTTGTTCATTTTGAAAACTTTATCCTTCCCTACCTATCCTCCCTATTCCCTCAGGAGGCACGACTGCATCGCCTGATGTCTGGAATGCATCACGTCTCCGAAGAAGGTCGATGGCTGGCTTTTCCTAGCCAACCAGCTGACTCGGAGACCTGGTGTCTTTCATTCATTAGGTAATGACAGGTGTCCTCATCCTTTGTCCCGGTAGGCGTAATCAGACTTACTGAGGAGAGAGGACCACTCAACATGAGTGGCCGGCCCAAGCTTTAAGAGAAGAGCAGACGACGATGAGAGAGAGAGACATTATTATTTCTATTTTCTTTATTTTTCTAATCTTTCTGTGAAAGAACAATTTTGGCAGAGCTTGACTTTAAAAATTTTCAGATTTTTACTTTACACTTTTCAGACCCCAATCTTATTTTTCGGACCAACGCTTTGAATTCTGTTAAGCGTTATCTTGGTCCTTGAAGTTTTTTCTCAACTCTGGTTTGGTTGTGAATCAGAGTCATATATCTAAATTAAAATACGTCCCAGTCATCATGTGGGTGGCCAGGACGCCACCTGGAGCCATGGCCGCGGAACCTAACCACTGTCCGGTCTGCATGGAGGACATCACTCCAGCTGACAGCGCTCGGACTAACTGCGGACACGAGCTACATCGCAGGTGCTTGAGTCAGTGGCTCAAAACCAGCCAGAAGTGTCCGATATGCAGACAGGCATTGTCCAATCGAGGAGACGAGGCCGGAGCGGTCCCCAAGAGGTATAACACAAGAGCGACCACTCGGCAACCGGCAATTAAGACATCCGAAGAGATAAGGCAAGTGGAACCACAGGCCCACAGTTCGAGGCCAGCCTCAACGTCAGCTTCAGCTCCAAGTCCCGGAGAGGTGAATATAAGAACTCGACCGACATCCCGAGCCGATTCCACCGTAGCAGGCGAACTGAGACCTGAGGACGTCCCGCTTGAAAGGTCTGCTAGCACGCAAGCCTTGTTAGCAGCCCTTAGGCTACAAATCGCTGATACTGTCCGGGAAGAAGTAGCGAGAGGCCTAAACAGCCTACCCGAACGATTCGTCCAACCCTCCCCCAGACAACCAGTACCGCGTTATGAATACCGGATCAACGATTTCCATGACCTGCCCAGTTTCGACAACCCGAGAGAACAACGCACTTCAGACTTTGTACCAGTACGTCCACATCAACGAGAGTATCATCATGGACAGCAATATTTCAATCGACCTAGACGTTCAGCAAGCCCAATGCGTCGATGGTTCCTAACCTACGATGGCGATAATAGCAAACTAGATGTCGACGAATTTATTTTCCGAGTGGAGACACTCACACGCACCACCCTAGGAGGGGACTTCAGCCTAGTCGTGGATAATTTGCACGCTCTGCTGGGAGGAAGGGTCAGCGGTTGGTTCTGGACCCTGCGGCGACAGAACCCGTCTCCGCCATGGGAGCATGTGAGGCTGGCACTCCGGTCAGACTGGGGTGAACACACCACCGGTGTAGACATCAGACGGAAATTATTAAATCGGCGGCAACGGCCTAATGAGCCGTTTTCATTGTACTGCCAGGATATGACACAGCTGCGTAACCAGCTCCAGGCGCCCATGACGGAGATGGAGTTCGTCGAAAACGTACGGGCCAACTTGCTGCCCTCCATACAAGAGCAGATATGTCTACACCGAGTGACATCAGTGGCACAGTTGCGAGCATTGGTGATGGAAGTGCAGACTACTAGGGCACGAATCCGGTGGCACATGTCAACTTCGTATCATCGACCAAGAGTTGATGAATTTTATACATCCGAACTATCCCACGAAAATTATGGAGAAGAGCCTGGAGAAGCTTTATTATTGGCCGACGAAAGATTGATTGCGATTGAGTCATCCCACAACCAAACGACTGTCTGCTGGAATTGTGACCAGCCTGGACATTATTACACCGATTGTTACAAAGAGCCTCAAGGTTACTTCTGTTACGGATGTGGACGGAAGGGAACCGTGAAGCCGAGATGCCCAAACTGCAGTCAGAAAAACTATCGTCGGGTCGAGGGCAACAACAGCAGTCCTCGACCAGCAGCGTACCCGAGGAGGCCTGCAGAGCAGAGGGACCATGGACCGCGGCCGAACCCAGCAGCATCAATCCCGACGAGGCAGCTACCGTCGACATCCCAACAGAAGTGGACAACACCTTTACTAACGCTCCTGACTCCATCAAGGAGCAGACATCAGACCGCGTAACGATTCCAGAATCATCATTATTGCTTGACTTGCCACTGGAGGACGACCTGAATTTGCCTGAGGTATGTACACCCAACTTATTGGATCAGTTGATAGACACACCGGACAACAGCCCCTCTTCGAAGATGTTAACACCCTTAGTGCCCATTCGAGTTGCACCACCCAAGACCAAGTCATGGGAAACTGAAAAGGTACCAGTTCAGCTGCTGCAACGACCACTAGTGCCTGCCGAAGAGCGAACAACGCCGACAGCTCGACCCCTGAAGCCATACCATCAACGAGTCAGGGAGTATCAGGAAGCCAGACAACGAATATTCGCTGAAACTAATTCGTCGCCCGACATAACAAGCCCAAAGAAACCCAGACGCTCAACTTTACGGCTGAGAACCTTCTGGAAAAATGTTCGGGAAAACAGGAAGAAATTGGCCTCAGCTTTCGTGACTGCGCCTCACGACATCCGACCTTATGCCGAGGTGTTAGTGCTAGGTCAGACTCTTTCTGGACTACTCGACAGTGGAGCCAGCGTCAGTGTCCTGGGTAAGAATGCGGTTGAAAGACTTGAAAATGCTCGAGTTTCATGGAGCAAATATCGGACAAAGCTCATGGTAGCCAACGGAGAGACGCCTGAGGTACTGGGACACGCGGACGTGCAGATCACCTTTCGGGGTGACACCAAGGCTGTACGTCTGTACATCGTTCCCAGCCTGACACAAGACTTATACCTCGGAGTGGATTTCTGGCGGCTTTTCAATTTGGCGCCCGATATCATTGGAAATGTTTCAGCAGCAACTATAGTGCCCCAAACAGAAGATCCAAATCAACATCAACTATCTCCGACGGATCATATTCGTCTACAGCATGTCAAACAGCTTTTCCCGTCACACTCAACATTAGGTCTCGGAAAGACAGCGTTAATCCAACACCAGATAGATGTAGGAGACGCAACACCCATCAAACAGCGTTTCTATCCTGTGTCGCCAGCCGTGCAACATCTGATGGACGCCGAACTTCACCGGATGAAACAACTGGGAGTGATAGAGGAAAGCCAGAGCCCGTGGAGTTCGCCCGTGGTTCTAGTACGGAAGCCAGGCAAGGTCAGGCTGTGTTTTGATGCGCGGAAGGTCAATGCGGTGACCAAAAAGGATGCCTACCCACTACCGCATATAGACGGCATCCTTAGTAGACTTCCTCCATCAAGATACATTACCAGCCTCGACCTTAAGGACGCTTTCTGGCAGATTCCACTAGACCAACACTCGCGCGAAAAGACAGCTTTTACGGTCCCAGGCCACCCCCTCTACCACTACACGGTGATGCCATTTGGGCTGTGCAACGCGCCACAGACAATGTGCCGGCTGATGGATAAGGTCATTCCCTACGATCTCAGGGACCAGGTGCTGGTATACCTCGATGACCTGTTAATATTGACGGAGGATCTCGACTCTCACCTATCGCTCCTCGCAAGGGTGGCGGAATGTTTGAAGGAGGCCGGACTCACAATAAACGTGGAGAAGAGCAAGTTTTGCTTGAAGGAGACACGGTATTTGGGTTACATTATTGGTAACGGAGGAATTAAGACGGACCCCGATAAGGTCGCAGCCATCGTGGACTACCCTCCGCCCAAAACCGTGCGTCAAGTGCGAAGGTTCTTAGGGATGGCAGGTTGGTATCGTAAGTTCATAGCGAACTACGCCAGCCTGTCAGCGTCCATTACGGACACGTTGAAGATATCCAGTAAGTTCACCTGGAACAACGAAGCCCAAACAGCATTTGACGAGCTCAAGAGGCAGCTAACTACTTCTCCGGTGTTGGTGAGTCCCGACTTCTCCAAGCCCTTCGTCATCCAATGCGATGCGAGTAGTCAGGGTGTGGGTGGGGTTTTGATGCAGCTAGACGATGAAGGCAATGAGAGACCATTGGCATACGTATCGAAAAAGCTAAATTCAGCGCAGCGCAACTATACCGTCACGGAATGGGAGTGCCTAGCAGCCATACTCAGCATAGAAAAATTTAGGCCGTATGTGGAATTGATGCCATTCAAGGTTGTGACTGACCACGCCAGTCTACAATGGTTAATGTCACAAAAGGACCTCAACGGACGCCTAGTTCGTTGGAGTCTAAAGCTGCAAGGCTTCAATTTCACAATCGAACATCGTAAAGGCAGCTTGAATGTGGTACCGGATGCGCTGTCACGAGCTCACTGCGAAAGTATAGCAGCAGTGGAAGAGCAGTTGGATGAAGATTGTGCTCTACAAGTCGATCTGGATTCCCCGGAATTTGACTCGTCTGAATACCAAGAGCTAAAGGACAGAGTCGAGAAGAACAAGGCATCCCTGCCGGATTTGACCGTGTGTGATGGTTACGTCTATATCCGCACACAACCCAGGACCGGAGACCCTATTCAGGAAGACGAAGCATGGAAGTTATGGATTCCCCGTGGCCTAGTAACCGATGTCCTCAAGCGAGCTCATAATCCACCCCGTGCTTCTCATGGAGGCATAGGTAAGACGCTAGAAAGGGTTAGACGACACTTATACTGGCCACGGATGACTGCCAATGTTAGAGCATATGTCCTGGCCTGCGATACATGTAAGGAGACTAAGGCACCGAAAGCGATACTGAGACCACCAATGGGAGCGCAAGCTAAGACTGAAAGGCCCTGGCAACGGTTATATTTGGACTTACTGGGCCCCTATCCACGTTCCAAAAGAGGCAACATTAGTATATTAATAGCACTGGACCATTTTTCCAAGTATCCCTTGCTAAAACCATTGAAAAGAGCGAGTACTTCCATATTGAAGAAGAAATCTTTCACAAATTCGGCGTTCCGGAAACAATCGTCACGGATAACGGTAGTCAGTTCCGCTCAGGGCAATTCGGGAAGCTACTGGGAAGATATGGCATTCACCATTTGCGGACCGCCCCATATTCGCCCCAAGCCAACGCGTCGGAGCGAGTCAACAGATCCGTATTGTCAGGCATTCGAGCGTACATCCAGAATAGCCATGACCGTTGGGATGAAAAACTTAGCAGCATAGCTAGCTCCTTGCGGAGCTCGGTACACCAGGCATTAGGTTGTTCTCCATACAAGGCACTGTTTGGACTGCAAATGGTGGAACATGCTTCAACTTACGCTCTCCTACGCCGCTTACAAAGCGTTGGGGAACCTATAGAAGTTGACTCCGCAGACAAGCTTCAACTCCTGCACACCCAGATTCGTCAAAACTTAGATAAGGCCTTCGAGCGCGGAGCCAGGTCGTACAACTTAAGAGCAAAGGCAGTGGAGTTTAAAGTCGGACAAGAAGTCTTCCGAAGGAACTTCCAACCAAGCAACTTCGAGAAACAAACCAACGCCAAGCTCTGTAAAAAGTTTATTAAGTGTCGAGTAAGATCGCGAAAGGGAAATTCTTTGTATGAGTTGGAGGACTTAAAGGGTCAACTCATTGGAGTATACCACGCGAAGGATATTCGGCCTTGAAGCGTAGTAACATGACAAGTGAGAGTTTCGCGAGGATAGTCTACTGGAGTGTGTGTCCTCTTCTGATGATGATGAATGTCCACCTAACCGAGTTTCCCTGGAAACGATGACGAGGCGTCGACATAAACTGAGGGGGGAGGGTAAGCACACACACACCAAGGTCCAGTATTGCACGGCAGGAATCGCGATCCTCAATCTAGTCATGGGGAGACATCCGGCTGCTCGCGGAGATATCCTTGGGACTCATGCGTCTCTCATTAGGACGACGTGCTTGTCTCGATGATATCACCGTTGAGGTCAGGCTCTGATGCCAACGACTACTTCCTCATTAGGTGTATGCCTGGGGGAATCTGAGACCTGACGAGCCGAGATGTCAAACCAGATGCTCTGTCAGAAAAGCCGTTGTCAGCGACCAGGTTGTCCAACATTGACCCCTCTCATTATACCTACGTAATATGATTAGCTCCGAGCCTTCAGCATTTATTCCGGCGTAAAGCTTGTGTTTACGCCTTATAACACAGCCTATATTAGGCTTCAACATGTACCAGAAATAAAATTTTCTTCTCTCGCACATTTCGACCAGCGTTATCTACAACCTAAATCCTATCATGTGTGTATAGCACCGAGCCTTCAGCAACATTTTACCGGCGTAAAGCTTTTGTTTACGTCTCATTTCAATGCATGTTTCATGCTTCTCAGATCTCCTTCTCAGATCTCCCTTCGTAAAATATTCCGCGATTGGAATTGTGGAATGTGAGAACTCCACACTTGAGGTATTAAATGCGGCCTAGTTCACTAAGTGGAACATTAGAAGTCTTCCCGACTCAACTTTCCACTCCAAACCTCTCCTTAAGAGATCTTCTGGTTAGGCTTGGCCCCTGAGCCCATCAACATTCCCTTTTCATTTTTGCTTTTAGGCCTTAGTGCTTCCTTCGTCTTAACGACTGGTGAACTATTTTTGTGAGACTGCTCACAACCATCCAAGAGATGTCGTCCTTAACGGACTCTGCCGCGCCGCTCTCGCCCTCTTTCCGCCTCACCACCGGAGCCGCTTAGTCTTAAAGACCGGCTAGCTCAGATAAAGCACGAGACTGCAGAGGGGTCGTGCCACACATTGGGCGCCTGGCAAAACTACAAGAGAGTGCCTAGAGTCACCTCCGTCTCTCTCATTAGGAGCACGAAAGGGGCTCAGGCTCACTCTCGCTAGCTGAACAAGGGAAGCAAGTGTAAGCGACCTTTCTCAGCCTCCTCTGCTCTCGCAAGCTCAGCAGCCGATGCTGCCCTGTTATGGTCGCGGTAAAATTTCGCTTATGTGGCATGATGAGCATTTAATGGAAACGAAACTTTCATTATTCGTTTCACGGCTGATTCAACGCCATCTTCCGTATTAACCTCTTCACATGGAAATCCAAGAAAATTTAACAACTCCCTAGCTCCGGACCTGTAAAAATATTTGCAAGCAAACACAATCGCAAAATCCAACCTATACGTAATTCCGACAAGAGAGAGAGCAAATTGAACATGCACATCTACAACACACATGCTATGCCAGCAAGCCATTGTCAGACGCCGTCCCAGCACACTAAGGAGAACTTACTTAGCATATAGAATAAGCAGTATGAGTCTTACGTGTATGAGCCGTATACTTGTGCACAGCCATTTAGCATGGAAACCGTTGAAGAGGTACGAGCGAGACGTGCATATACCGAATAAAGGTGGTTGGAGTACAAACCAAGGCAAGATCAGAGGAGAACGAGTTATTAAAAATGTCTGTTTGGGTAGTTTGGAATGTATGGCTAGAGGAAGTGCCTCTGTCTGTACGTGTAATCGAACGTGTCTAAGCATTTTTCTTACAAGCACAGATTGACAGATGGCACATTGAAATTGTAATCGTTGGTTCGGTCGAAACTATTCGCGATATTATCCGAAATATAAAGTGATTAGTGAAAAATATTATTAAAATCGAACTACATCAGTTGAGTGATTTACTTTTAAAGCTTTGAGACTGTTTATAGAAGACAGATTTTCAGAACGAATGCAGTGCATTGTTGCTAAAATAATCGACGACAGACTCGTGGAATATCTTTCTCCAGGCAAGCAACTAATATAATTATGTTCATTGACATGTTTAATTTTAGATTTAATCATTTAAAGTCCTGCAAAAGAGAAATGGGTAACTAGACAAAAATCAAAGTTTTTGTTTCCATTCTCAGTTTGTTTACATTCTGATGAATTGGAATTTCTGCGTCGCCTGAAGTGTCCAGTGGCGGGCAGCCAAAGTGTGGTTAAATTTCTAAATTTATGTTTGCCCCGTCAAGCACCAGTCCGGGTTTTTACTACTGCTATGGAGAAAACTACCACAAAGATATATTTCTAACACATGACGAAAAATGCTGGACTTTTCTGAGCAATGCGCGCCTCCTCCGGTTATGCACTCTAGGGTGGGGAGTGATTGCCACACAGAAGATACGAGTGACATAAAGATCACAAGTCCTTTTCGGCTTCAGAACTCCAACCGAAGCAGACACATCGAGTCCCCTTTCTTTTGGGTAGTTAACCTGTATCATGGTGGCTAAGTGGACCACGTGCTGCATGGATTAAGTGCAAACAGATGCTATAAAGAAAGAAGTGTACCAGATTATAAAAGGGAAACGAGTGCTGGGGCTACCCAATACGGAATATCGTCAGGAAACTTCTTTTCGTCCCAAGTTTTAGGCGGGACTACAGCCATACCCAACTATAAAGAAAAAAAGGAAAAATATAAAAAAAAAAAACTATCCTCGAAACCGCAGAAAAAAAAAAAAAAAAGGAAGCGTGGTCAGGTGCAACCCCGCAGGCAGCTGGACACCGACACACACACATACACACCAGCTCCAGTAACCTGTTTGCCCGAGGGCCTACAAAAAGGGGGAAAAAGGCTAAAATTCAGGAGCTCATCGTGATTTTGGCTGTGGCAGATCATCACACCATACCCATGTGACAGCGGATTAAGAAGAATACCTGTAGAACTAAATCGACAACCTCGGTGAGTCCGTTCCATGTATTTTATTGTAAAAATATGGAAAATTTAAAACTATGGAACCTCTGAAGAAACGAGGTCATTATAGCTTGCCCTAAGAGAGGACAAAATTTTTTTTTGAATTAAAGTACGTATAAGTATCATACCAGAACACAAATTTTCTTCAAACGATAGGCTCAAAAGCATAACTAGATTTATATAGTAATACAAATTATAAAGTAAGTTAATTTATAGTAATTAGAAATACCGCGTCAATGACGATCATGAAAAAAAAAAAAGTTCTTTAATGTGTAATGATGAACCGATTAAAAGAATTTTTACTTCCGTGCCGTGATGTCATGAGGAATGCCTATTAGTCATGTAGCTATAAAAAAAAATAATAGGATCAACCCACGAGTGAAACTTTTTGTTGGAATTAGTGCATAAACCTTAGTAAAGTACCAATTTTCTTTTAAAACAAAAATTTATAAATTATTCTATTCGAATTTGCTTATACAGTGTAGTCGCCATAATTTCAAGCTATGATTCAATACATACGCAGCTTTAGATACGGCAGAAATACTTTTATTAAAAAAAAAAAATAATAATATTAAGATTGAATATAAAGAAAAAGGAAAACAAAAACGAATTGAATGTTGCAAGATTGAACTGTAGCGACAGTATCTAGTTCATCAAAAATATTTCTAATTGCTCCAAAACTAAATTAAAAGAAAAACGAAACGAAATCGAATTGACATTGCCAAATCGGTGAAATCATACCATATAATACCAGTTGAGTTAACCGCCCTTATGCTTACACGCGTAAATGAAATGCATATACCTAATTTAGTAAGAAACAAAAGCAAAAACCAAGAGGGCCGTCGAATAAAATGCGCATTTTCTTCGAAGTATATATATATATAACAGAAAATTTTTTTTTAAATTTATATTTCAATTTGCAGTTTTGACCATGGTTTTTTTTATTACATGCTTATCCACATTTTTGCTTTAGTTTTCCTCCCTAAGCGTACGTAAGTTCAATTCTGCCTCCTTTATATAGAAGAGAATACTTTTTATAATAGAAGAGAATAAATACTGTTATCTTCGTTTTTTTCTTGTGCAGTTTAGGTCAGATTGTTTTTTTTTGTGCTTAAAATCTGGGGCGTTAGCTGATGCTAAGTGCCGAGCAGTCATACTTTTCCTAGGTCAGACACTATCTGAGCAAGCATCAGGTCTTAGGTGAATGTTTTTTTTCGATCAGGAATGATGTGAAACCGGAATAAGACGGTGCATTTATTTGTAAGCCCTTCAGAAGGGAGAAGAATTAATATTCTAAAGTGTATGAGTGAATAGGAGTTATTAGACGATACCAAAACTTTTAATATAATTTTTTTAGTTCCTATGTCGTAATCGGTTTCTGTAGGATAAGATTGTTTGTAGACTTTTTGGAATAGTTCATTTTAAGAGGTAACAGTAATAGTTAAGTTCTTGACTGCCTTTGAATTAGAGTCAGTAGCTTTGGATATTAGAGTTACCTGTGTTCAGGAAACTAAGATTCACCGAAGAAAACACAAACTGAATTTAGAGTTCTTTAATGAGTTCAGAGGGGTTGGTAGACATGTAGTATAATGAATTCTGTAGTAGATATTAAATTGAATTCGTCAATAAAAGGAAAATATTATATGGGCCAACACTAAGTATTGTCATTTTCTCCTCTCTCTTCTCTCGCTATCACACCTCTTTAGGGCAGTCACGTCGGAGGGCTGAGCCTCAATATGGGGTGAGTGGATTCTCGTCGTTGATGTTAGGAAATTTTTTTTTATAATTGGAATAGGGCATTCAGATGACAGCGGCCCCCTGGATGCATAGGGTGGATGGGGCATGGGCCACGTAAGGGGAGTCAGGACACCAGACTCCCCCAACGACATCCGGTAAGTCGAGCAACGCCTGCTCGTATCCTCTTCCTCCTGTTCTATTCCCTTTTTGGTTTTTTTTTAAATTGAAAATCCTCTTTGATTTTTTTTTCTTCCTAGTGTTCTTATTTTCGCGGTTTTCCTTTTTCTTTCATTCTTTTTCTTTTCTTTGATCCATTTCTTAAAAATCATTTTCCTTTTTTTTGGTTCGTCTCACCCTTCCCATCCTAGGCATGATTTTCTTGCTTTTGTTGCGCAACCGCGGGCGGAGATGGCATCCTTTTTGAACCCTCCCCCACCCTCTCTATCGCAAAGCTAGCGATGCCAGCATGCCATCCTCCATCTCTGCCCAAGCATCTGCTGACAGATGAATGTCCAGCGGAGGCCGTGATCCTGGCTGACATCAGCTGACTTACAGTTGATGTCATCCAGAGTCATAGCCTGCCTTGGGCAATCATCCAGCAGCAGTGTCGGTACAAGCTCGCAACAGAAGCGAAATGGCTGCATGATAATTATCATGGATTCCGATGGACCGATGGATATATTCCCTATAATCAATTACGTGCTATAGTGACGTTTTTAATAAAAAACAAAGCACTGTATGTGAAAGGCTGCGAAAAAGTTTGCTGGATCAAAAATACATTTGGTGAAGGTGTTATAGTATATAATATGGAAGAAGAATTGCAGTGTCCAAAATTATCCTCTCTTAAATTTTTTTATAAAGCTCCATGCTGTTTAACTCATAAGGGAAAGTTCGCTCAAGAAAATGTTTACCATTTAAGAAATTTCCTAGAAAAGTAATAAAATTTAGAAATAAGAAATAAATGTCGTATAATTTTATACTAATAAATATGGGTTTTTTTAATTATTTTGCGTTTTCTTTAAGGTTTCCTAACATATTTCTAAACACAGGTATTTCGAAGATTTTCTTTTCAATAAATTTTAAATTGCAGTCTTTGGTTAAGGGAGCAAGTACAAAAAAATTTTTAATGTACATTATTGAGAACATGTTAAAACTTGCTTGGAAACAAATACTATCATAGAAATAAGAAGTTGCAAAAGCAAAAAAAAACAATCTTCACCCATTTACTCAAAGTGGTGAAATCTTTATTAAGAAATACTGTAAAAAAAGAATAAAACTAATGATATAAAGAAAAAAAAAGAAATATTCCTATACTATTTTACAAAATTTTCTCACGCTCAAGTGTTTAATTTCTCTGCGATTTCCCTGTAAATTCATCATTACCACAAAACGTGTTTAAACACGAAATTATTTCATAAATATCTTCCAGAAAATACATAGAAAATTTTCATCACAATTTTAACTTCATAATTACTGACCATACTCAATATCTCGGAAATCCATTGACCTCAAGATATATTACTGCCCAAATTACGTAATCCTACACTACCAACTTATTTTATCATCACTCGTAGTAAAAGCTCCCGCCGAAAATATCCGGCATAGTAAAAACTCAAAACTACAAACTCTTATCTTCAGCACGAGCCCAGGTTCATCTGCAATCCCTTATCACCGAACGACCACAACATTGCGACCAAATTATTAATTTCTACAGAGTCACCAGCTCCCTTATCAATTAGCTCAACCCGTGATCCAGATCCAGGTCCAGGTCCAGATCCAGGTCCAGGTACAACTCATCCTTATCTTTACTAGCGCGCCGCCACCATTCCCTTATCTGCAGCCATTTTCTTATCTCTCCTCCTCCCCGAATTCTTATGCGGGTTCTGGCGCAAATGTGCAAAAGTGTGACGTCAGACCTCAAATTCCCTCACAATTTGACCATTTTCGATGTGCACATTGCACATTTGCGCCAGAACCCGCATATCCCTACTACTAACGATAGGGACTGTTACGTCGGTTAGCATGTAGACTCTCGCGGTGGTGGTAAGACGCTTGCGGGAATAAGAGATGGACTGGCATTTGGAGACATTGAGCTCAAGAAAGTTTTTCATGCACCATGTGGTGAACGAATCGAGGTCATTTTGGAGAAGAAGAGAATCGGTTGTGGAGTAGATATGTTTAATTATTTTCATGTCATCAGCATAAATGGACAGCTCTGAGTATTTGATGACACAATCAACATCGTTAATTAAGGATGAAAATTAATGGACCGAGGTGGCTGCCCTGAGGGACGCCGGAACGAGCGACAATGGGGTTAGAAATGGATGAGCTGAAAAGAACATTGTACTGACGATTGTTGAGATAGGATTGAATCCAGGAGATGAATCGAGGGGGGAAGCCTAGGCGATCAAGTTTAAACAGGATAACGCTATGGGAGATCTTGTCAAAGGCTTTACTAAAATCGGTGGCGATAACATTAACATATTTACCGTTTTCCAGGGCACATAGTGTTTTGGAGACGAATTCGGTAAGGTTGGTGGTTGTAGATCTTCCTTTGAAAAAGCCATGCTGGGAGAGGGAGAAAATAGACTGACAGTGGAAGAAAAACCCCTTGAGTGACCGAGAGGCGGAAAAGCAAAGTAAGGGGTTGAACTTGATGCATGGCACACTTTTTCAGAACAAGCCCGATTTATTCGGGGTCAGGGTCGAAAGATGTAAACGACGTTTGAATACATTTGTCCAAGAATGAAAAGTAGTTAAGGTCAGGTTGTATGGAATTGTCGCTGAAAGATTTACTGAAGAAGTGTGCAAAGAGGTTGGCGATAACCTGAGGATCAGATGAAGAGGTATTCTCGAGCTTTAGGGTGGAAGGGTAACCGTTGAATTTCTTCTTAGAATTAATAAAGCTATAAACACGCTTGGGGTCAGAAGAAAAATTTGCCAACGTTTATTTCTCCTGTTGCGGAGAGAGCGTAATTCTTTGTCGTACCAAACGGGGGAGGAGGAGCAGTTTTTACGAGGAATAAGAGGGATAGATTGTGTAAGACAAGCGTGTATTTCCGAATAAAACGCCTCTACAGCAACGTATATTGGAAGTTGTTGAGGGATAGTGCCAATGTTGGAGTTGAGGAGCAAGTGATTTAATTTTTCAAAGTCGCATTTACGAAAATTGAAGAAAAGAGAAAACTCGGAGCTTGAAAGGGCGTGAGGGTGTTCGTAGGAGAAAACGAGGAACAGGGGAGGATGGTGACGATCGAGGGAGGAGAGGAGATGTTTGCTTTCCGCGACAGCCGAGTTAACTGGGTCTTAGGAAAAGATTAAGTCTAATTGTCTGTACAGTTCCTGACTCCACTAAATTGAAAGAGACCGGAAACAGAGAGCTGATCGGTAAAAAAGGCTTGCACTGACACTAACGACCTTGAAGTTTGATGTAACCTATCATTTGGTGATGATGCATCTTGTGTTAAAATGGGATTCGACCAGTGATTGTGTGTCGAAATTGGGTACTTTCCTTGCACTGGCTTCGGACAAATACTCATTCGATTGTCTGGTGAAAGGTTATTTGTCGCTGGCAAACTTGACCTTTGTTTTATGATAGGAGAATGTTCGTTTGAGTTGGTTGTAGTGCTTTTAGATTTGTTAAGATGTGCGCTAAGAAATGCAGGTTTTAATCTGTTGATTTAAGCGTTAATCTCTTTACCTTTTACGAGGATTTTGAAACATTTTCCGTTTCTTTCTAACACTTGGTATGGTCCCTCGTATGAAGGTTGTAAGCATGTTCGAGTAATGTCTACTCTGATAAAAACAGAAGGACAATTTTTTTAAATCCTTGAAGATGAAAATTGTTTATGAATTATGCCGTGATGCCGTTGACAGTTGAATGTTTTCGATTTGTTGTTAAACAATTTGATTTGTTAAACAAATCTCCGTACGACAACCTACCTAATAATTTTAAAATTTCTTTGTACAACAATGATTCGAATTGTGTGTCTTGGTCTGTAATAATGGTTGATGGCACGCCGAATCTGGCAATCCAATTTTTCAGTAATGCGGATGCTGTTGAAACGTTCTGTTCATGTTGAAAGTCGGACAATGGAACGTTTATATGCCTTGAGATTTTGGCTCTTTGCCAGGCTATACAGTTGTTGCTCCATTCCTTGCCATCCTTTTTAATCAATGGCCAAATGACTTTATTGCTTAAAAGTTTAACTGATGCTTTATTTCCCGGGTGGCTTAAATTGTGTATTGCCTCGAAGATGGTTTTACGAAAATTTTTCGGAATATATGGATCATTATGTTGCCAGAGACATCGTAGAAAATTTCTTTATCTAAATTTATTAATTTGACTTTAATTATTTTAAGAGAAGAATGTGGAGTCATATATTGAAGTTCCGGATTATTATTTTGTGCGTCAGCTACAGCTTCAAAATCAATGGCTCCCATTATACCTATTTCATTGAGCCTTGACAATGTGTCGGCCACGACATTATCTTTGCCTGAGATATGTCTTATATCGGTGGAGAATTGACCTATGAAATCGAGGTGTCTTGTCTTGCTTGGTGAAGCTTTGTCAGGGTTTTGGTTAAAAGCAAATACCAACGGTTTATGATCGGTGAATATTGTGAAAGTTCTTCCTTCTAACAGGAATCTAAAATGTTTAATGCTATAATACATTGCCAGAAGTTCGCGGTCATACATACTGTATTTCGATTGTGTGGTAGATAATTTTGAAGAAAACAAACCTAATGGTTGCCAAATGTCGTTACATTTTTGTTGTGCGTTAATTGAAACAGAGTGTCCTAAAAATTTTACTTCCTCTTCCATAAAATTACATTTCTCTAAGTTGATGGATAAGCCGTATTCATCAAATTTTGAAAAGATTTGTTTAAGGTGGTCTAAATGATCTACTTCAGATTTAGAGGCTACCAGAACATCATCCAGATACATAAAGCAAAATGGTAATCTACGCAAAACCGAATGTATGAATCTTTGGAAAGTTTGTGCGGCATTACACAATCCGAAAGTCATTCTGGTAAATTCGAAGAAGCCAAAAGAGGTACAAATTGCTGTTTTGGGTATGTCGGAAGTTGTGACAGGAATTTAATGATACGCTTTGACTAAATCAAGTGTTGAAAAGATCATACTGCCCTCCAATTTATTTGTGCGTTAAGCCTTCTGTAATCCCCACAGCGTCTCCATTCACCATTCTTTTTCCTCACTATCTGACGGCCGACCTTTCCTTGCTCCAATGGGAATTGGAATTCCCTCTTGGCTGCGGTGAGCTTTTCACCTGTTAAGCGACGAACCTTGGAAGTTATTATATGTCCTTCAGTGGGTATATAATGTAGTACATCGTGTTTAGTTTGGGCTGTGAAATTGCTCTCTGTCGAAATAGAATTAAAATTTTTGAGGAGTTTCTGTACTTTATGATTAATAGCAGGGTCAGAATAAATGGCTAGTGATTCTGAAACTCCTCTAATTGTTTTGGCGATTGACTGAATTGAAGTTAGGAGATCCCTGTTCTTCAAGTCAACTAACAATCCATACTTTCGTAAAAAATCAGCATCGATTATGGATTAGGAAACGTCAGCTATTATAAATTCCCATTGAAAATTTCGACGTAAGGCTTGTTAGTAATTTTCTACCGTATGCGTTTATTACTGATCCGTTTGCTGCCAAAAGTTTCATACCATCAGGGTTAATGAATTGTGTTTTTAATTTTGGGACATCTGTACCAGTATCAATCAGAAAATGAGTGTTTGTTGGTGGATTTATCAAAAATGTGTAAGCTACTTTTGAGTATGTATAGTTCCCCCGTCGCTAATGGAGACTGACCCATCGCGCAAGACAACATAAAATGGCAGCTTTTAATTTTCTGGCTTATAGATTAAATAAGTTACCTTTATCTTTGACAAATTACAAAAATGAATACGATAATATTTAAGAGATTGCAAGAATAAACGGCTACAGACAACGTGATATCGATAATTTAATAAGAAAACATGCTGACAAAATAAAAAGAGCGAACATGACGACACTTACAACTTCAAAATCCAAAAATAATATCGTTACTTTTAAATTTCAAGGACATCTAACTGACAAAATAAAAAAGATCTTAAAAAAAGAAAATCTTCAAATAATAGACGAGAATAAAAATAAATTACAAAATATTTTAAAAAGCAGTAAAGATAAGGTGGATAATAATCAAAAATCAGGTATTTATAGTATAACTTGTGGAGAATGTAATAAAAAATACATTGGGCAAACAAAACGTTCAATTAAGATAAGACACAGAGAACATCTAAACCAAGCAAAGAATTTCCAACCTGACAAATCTGCAATAGCGCAACACATAATTGTGGAAGATCATAATGACATGGGATTAAATAATCTGAAGTTAGAAAAAGCAATAAGTAAAATTAATGAATTGGACGCATGGGAAAGTCTCTTAATACATAAAAACAGAGATAATATTTTAAAAAATGACAACGGTCCAATTGAATCACCTATCTTTTTCTTAACGACCCAACAACGGTGATAAAAGATCATTGAACTGAGCAGAGATCATTGAACTCAGCTTATCGGTAATCTGTAGCTGGGGATTACTTCAGTCTGCGTTGCTCCGCTGACGATGGCATGGATGCATGCCGAAATGCATCCGGATTCGGATTTGTGAACGGTACGTGAAGAAGGTGTTTTTAAAAAATATATTTTTAGTACTGACCAATTAGTTTGTCAAATGTTTGATTGTGTATTTGCACGTTTGTGTGCATTTTTTGACTTTTGTGCCAAATTTATAATGGTACCAGCACCACTCTTTACCTTTAGAACGGCAACGGTTATGAGATTGTTTTCGAGACTTGGACAAACATGAAACAAATTTTCTTTTATTTTTTAGGTTTTTCTCAAGTGGGTGAATTATTTGAACGTAATAAAACTCGAATTCATGAATTCGTGTTTTCAAAAAATTGTTTTTAAAAAAAAAGTTGAACCGACTTCACAAAAGCGCTAAAAAGCATAAAATAACTTTTAATTTTATATCTATTACGACATTTTGAAGTCGGTGCAAATCAAACAAAAATATTTAATTGTCATTTCTTATGACCCCGTAAGCTGAAACGTTCAGGTAGTATTATGTATTATTTTCACTTGTGGTTCTGTAGTTATTTGCACCGACTTCAAAATGTCGTAATAGATATAAAATTAAAAGTTATTTTATGCTTTTTAGCGACTTTTGTGAAGTCGGTTCAACTTTTTTTTTTAAAACTATTTTATTTTTCACTTTTTAGTGTCTCTGACTCTGTACAACGAAGAAAGAACCATCCAAATCGGTCCACGCGTTAAAAGTTAGTTTTAACCTCCTACCCCACCCCCATTGCACTAAATTTTTCTAATGGTATCAATCAAGGGACATACTCTACCGAACAGAAAAGGAATCATCGAAATCGGCCCACGCGTTACGAAGTTACTACCATTCCCCCTCCCCCTCCACCCCAGGGGTATTTACACGTACCCCAAAGAGGGGTATTTACACGTACTTTCCAAAGGTTAAAAGAAACTCGAAGTGTAACTTCACACGACATGGAGACACGTCGTCCCGAAACTTCAAGAACTTCTGCCGACGTCGAGCAGCAAATAATCACCATCGTGAGGGAGGACCCTGAAACGGGCACGAAACGAGTCGCAAGGCGACTAGGAATGTCGTCATCTCAGGTTTGGAGGTATTCATCGAGGAATATTATGTCCATATCATCATCACCCAGTCCAAGGACTACTGGAAGGATATTCCGAGAGAAAACTGAAATTTAGCACCTGGCTTCTGGAACGCGACATTGACGACAGAGCGTTTCTGGACCGAATTATGTGGACAGATGAATGTCAATTCACCAGGAATGATATCACGAACTTCCACAACCTCCATACCTGGTCGAACACTAACCAACACAGGGAAAAGGTGACCTCATTCTAGCAGAGATTCAGTGTCAATGTTGGAAAGAAAGAAATTAATAGTGCTGCCATCTCCTACCCTGCTCGAATACTGCTCTTCTAAATCTGAGAAAATGGGCATCACAAGTCGAACACGTGGTCTTAATATATACATAGAATATTGTCATTACCTCACAAATGTGTTAAATTACAATTAGTCAAGACCATAACCTAAACCCCAAACCGACCTAATTAAACATTTCGCTGTTGAAAATTTTAAAATATTAAAAAATCGGGAATTGGAAAAGAAAACCTATATAGTTAACTTTTATTTTATTCCTGAGGTGAGGGAACTAAAATAAAGATTATTAATTTCTTAATCAGTGGGACAGTGGGCAGTGGGACTCTCAACTGGGGTCCAAATTTTTGAAGAAACTAAAACGTGGAGTGGTGCAGTGCGTAAAAAAATTGAAAAGATTTTTGTTTGAAATAGTTACAATAGTTAAAACCTTTTTTTTTATGGAGAAATGGCGATGGATGGATTAGCGAGGGATTAAAATTCCGTACCTCGTGTCCCCCATTTAAGGATATAGATAGAATAGGTAAGATTTTCCTGATTTTTTCGTATTATTTAACATAGCATAAAGCCAAAATGAAATTTCAGCGCTGCCAGCAGGTTAAATGCTGATTGCGATATTAACCTATTGCCATTGAGAAAAAAAAATTTCAGTTGGGAGTCCCAATTATGCGTATATAAAGTTATTTACATAAACGGCATTAAGCACGGCTTAGGTATGATAGAATCCCTTTAAAACAGTGCGGTGTAATTGATAAAAATTTATTTTACCTTGGGTTTTAAAATCATTTTTTTTTGTAAAACTCATTGGATGCCAAATGAACATAAAGGCTTAGAAAATTAAAAAGGAAAAAAAAAGATTTTGGAAGTGAGCCTCGTCTGGCGAGTGTGACAGATGTAGGAAGAGCTTACTAAGGAATCATCTAAAACAATCCTTTCCGTGAATTTTGAGGAGAGGCTTAACTTTTAAATAACGAGGAAAGGAAACCCCGGAACATGTTGCAATGAGACTTAAGTAAACCTTAAATTTGTATTAAAATTTTAAGCTTTCAGCCACCGTTCTACCCACCGGTGCACAATTGCAATTGGGATCCCGGTGAGTACTTGAACATTTCTTAATATATAATGATTTTTGTATATGAATTTGAAATACTTAGTAATTAATAAGTAAATTATCGCATTCTTGTGGCGAAGTAGCTGTTGGAAAATATAAAATTGTCTAAGTATCGGATTAGCATATGATACATCCAATGAATTTTAAAATTTCTTCGAGTTTTTGATTTAAGGAAGTTATCGAACTCGATTAATCATGTTTTCTGAATTAAACCCGGTGTTATTGCATTGATAGTCAATTTATCTTGAATATCATTAATTTTGTTGATACATAGTATTGAATTTAATAGAAAAGAAAGTTTTAAGTTGCTTGCAGAGTGAACTTACGGTAAAGTGGGTTTAGTCCAATGCGAAACTCCGAAGGCAGATGTACTGATTTCGACGGGCTTGGGTTCGAGTCTTGGCCGATGGCCAGGAACCGACGGTTGTTTGGTTGTCATCATCTGATTTGCAATTATTAAAGGGATTTCCTTCCTCATTCGTTTTTTTTTTGCTACTTCTAGAGATTCCCACCTTCCACCCACCCCCGCACCGGCGAGCTTGGCCGCCCCTTCAAAGGAGGTATATGGGGGTGTGAGAATGAGGGCTGCTGCGCATAATCTCCCTTTTGGTTCTAAGCGGGTGTACGGGAACCTAGCTGAATAGGATTTCTTGAACTCCATTTAAATCTGGTCGTGATAAGTGTGGCATCGAGGTAAATAACGTTACTACTTACAGGCAATTCTCACGGGAGCTATTGTGGCCCGGTACAGTCGCTGTAATTACTGTGAAGAATGTATTTGTTTCTTCCAAGGAACCTGGCGGCCAGTGCGCTGTTGCTCTCATCGTAGAAATACCTCCGAACACGTATGTAGTATACAAATCTGGGCAGTGAAAGGGATGCCTCAATCCCAATCCCTCAATCAAGGGATGCGACTTGCTGTCCCAGACCATCACGTTATACCATTTGGTAGGACTATTCATTTTGCCGCAAGTGCCAGATCTTATAGAGGGGAACCCTATAGATAATCATAGGGGAATGTTTCACCAAAACGATCTAGTAACAGCGCATATGGCTATCATTGTGAAGGCAATACTAAGAGAAAAATTTCTTAATTCCTGGATTGGACGAGGTCCACCGATTCCTTGGCCTGCTAGATCTCCAAATTTTACCCCATTGGACTTTTTCTTATGGGGAACAATGAAGGATGAAGTTTATTCAAGCCCAGTTAACAATAGGGAGGTTTTAGTTAGCCGAATTGGGAATGCAGCGACGAAAATACGGGAGAGGCTGGCTGCAATACGCCTTAAACAAGGACTTAGAAGGAAATTGTTGAGATACATCCAAAGTGGCGGTGGACATTTTAAACGGCTTTTGTTACTTATCAAGATTAATTTTAATTATTTTAAATTCAAGAAAAAGCATTTTAGAATTAATTTGAGTTTAATTTCTTTCATTTATTGATTTGATTTCTACATATTTTCTCTACGTGGACATGTTGCACCTTTTTGGAAAGATAATAAGATGCGCAATCTAATAAAAATAAAAAAGGTGTGTACTAATTACATGAATTTCGTAGAAAATTTATGAGAATGCTGAATTTTAAGTAATCGCAAACCATTTTTTTCATTTTTGGAAGTGACTGTGCCTGCAATAGTAGGAGTTAGATCAACATTGTTGCCAATTTTGAAAATGTCATTGGGATAGTAGTTTTTTGGCGTTTGTTTGATGTGGCTGTGTTGGGTAGATAAAAAGATAAAAATAAAAGAGTAATGTGCATACAATTGGGATAGTAGTTTTTTGGCGTTTGTTTGATGTGGCTGTGTTGTCCCCCTGCAATACAATTTTTTTTGTCTATTTGAGATCTATCACCCTACTCATTTTGGCACGTCAGATCTGAAATACCCTGTTTATATTTGGGAGATACAGGGTGATTCA